>JAHREE010000076.1:3635240-3711256 GCA_033628505.1 Tringa tobata
GGGGGGTGTCGGCGGGAAGGGCTTGCTCCAGGGGTGCCCCGGGGAGCTGGGGGCGCAGCGGTGCCCGGGGGAGCTCAGGGGGCTCTGCCGGGTGGGTGACCCCGGGGACCTACGGGGGGTTTGCTGCACGGATGTCCCAGCAGCGAAGGGAGGCTGGGTGTCCGTGGGCAGGTGAGGAGCGGGGGTCCCGGGGAGGTAGGGAAGGGTTTGCCGGGGGGTGTTCGGTGGAGCCAAGGGGCTTTGCCGCGTGGATTTCCCGGTGAGGCGGGGGGATCGCTGCGTGGATGTGCTGGGGAGACCCAAGAGGAGGGTTTGCTGGAGGGATGTCTGGAGGTTTTGTGTCGGAGGGAGCTGTGGGGAGGTCCGCAGGGCGATCGTCCAGGGGAGCTCAGGGGGACCTGCCGCCCCTGTGTCTGGGGGAGCCAGGGGTGGGTTTGCTGGAGCCGAGGGGCTTTGCCGGCTGCGCTCGCACGTGCTTTGTACAAGAGATGTAAGAGCAGTCTCCCGAAGAAGCGCCCTGCGCTCGCTAAGTGTATCACAATCGGTAGCAGAAGAGCGTCATCCCATCTTCAGCACTGGTTGTGAAATCTGTTTGATGTCTCAAATTGCTTTTCAGCATCTGACACGATCAAGTGCAAAATGCTCACTTCTGCGTGCAGACAAGGACTTGTTTCTGCCTTCTATTTTGCTGTAACGAGCGGGCTGTAATAACCACATTTTTCCCGCTCTGTAAAACAGGAACCCTTTTTTTTTTTTTCTCCTTGGTTTAGCAAGTGCTGTAGTGTTTTTCTTCCCAAAGTAGAGCTGGTACCTTCCTGCCGTACCAATTTTGCCTTAAAATGACATTTAAATGTATGCACTGCCTTGTCTTTAGAGGTGCACAGTACTACTGGCTGCCAAATAGGCTGGCAGGATTAGAATGACTGGCCAGGTTACAGTGCCCTTTGCTAAATCTGTCCACCTGGTGACATGAATTGAGGGTGTATGGTGGTAGAGGCTGAGCTTGTGTCCAGTCCTGTGGCTGAGCGGTGGCTGGTGCTTTGCTGGCCATGGCACAGTGGTGCAGAGAGGAGTCCTGGTCCCTCTCCTCCTGCCAAAGCATCTCTTCAGACTGCTTTGGGAGGATGCTTTTCATTTCCATGAGGTGTGTCCATGTGTGCCATGTTCCACCAAGGCACGTAGTGCTCCAGCCTGACCGCAGCCCTGAGGACCTCTTCTCATGGCGGCTGCTGCCAATGGTGAAGTGATTGTCCGGAGAGTGTTTGGCCAAGATTTCCACCACACTTTGCTGCAGTTAATGCCTGATCCTTTTCTGAAGAGGGAGTGTGATACACCTCTGCAAAGTGGTGGAGTACCTTCTGCTGCCTCGCCGGACAAAGAGATGGAGTGGATACTCACCCTCTCCATGTACTGCAATCTAATTTGAGATGGCTAAATGTGCAGCTTTGCTTTTTCTTCTACAACTTCTTTAATTTATGCTGAAGACAGAGCACCATGTACCTTCCAGCCTGGTAGAGCCCTGATGCCAGGCACCCACCTGAAGTGAGAAGGGATGCTCAAGTACTGTGAAGATGAACATTTTTTTCTTACAAGTTCTACTTCATGATTCAGCATTCTGAGGACAAATATTAATGTTAGCACTTGTGTTTCCCATTCCTGCTCCAAAGAGCCCACAGTGGGAGGAACACAGACCTTGTTTTTGCCAGCACTGACAAGGGAGTGGGCATATTACTTTTTACGGATCTTGGCAGCCCTTTTGGAATTCCTCAGCATGGAGGCACATGTGATGGGGGTACAGATGGAAATGCTCCTGTGGAGGAGCAGCTTGAGACCCTGGCTGGGCCTCGCAGCATATGGCAGCTTCACACACCATGCACAGCCAGCACGGGCAGCCACCAACATCCAGCCAACCGCTCAGCTGCTCCTCCGCCGTCACGGTGCTCCCTGGAGACTACGAGCATGCCATCCTTTGTGTCTCTCTGGGGACAAAGATTCCTACCTTTATGTTTGAGCAGCAGTGGGATAGTCCTAATTTTGCCTGAAGCTGGATCTCAGTGACAGTTTTTTTTTACTGCTTGGGTCCTATGGACTCTATATGTACCTCTGTTTTGTTTTCCACTCAGTGCCAATGCATCATATTTTTTTACAATATAGAAAGTCTTTCTTGCTACGGGGGAGATTATGCTGCTTGTATTGGTTGCATACAGTTAAATGGAAGAATGTGTTGGCAAGAAACCAGTTTTGATACTGGTGGCACAGCATGTCAAGTTGAACAATTTTGTTGCAAATACATATTTAACAGCAACTATTTTACTTTCTGGCACAAATGCCCCCAAATAGGGATGCTGAGCGACCACTGAACATTTCTGCCTTTTTGTTGTCATGACTGTGCCTTTCTCAAATTAAATTTATTTAGCTGCGATTTGCTACATTGCTCTGTGGTTGTCTGAGCTCCCATTTCATCTTCCGCTTGGCTGAAGGATCACATGCCTGATCACGTCACAGGACCAGGAGACAGAAATTGTCTAGGACTTTTTTTCATGTATTTTCTGTGACCATTTAAACCATTTTCCTGGAAACATTTCCTTTTCTTTTCTTGACATGCAAAGTGGTTTGAACTGCTAACCCACCTCACAGGCACTGGGAGGTTCTTTCTGTTAAATGTTTTCAAGGCATTCAAGACACTCTGCTAAAAGGTGACATTGAAGTGAAGCGTTTTAGTTAATGCTTTGAGAAAATTCTGGTCCAGATTCCTTCCTTGCTGGACTTGCTGGAGTCACTGGACTATGTGTGGTTGACCTACAGAGAAGTTTTGTACTGACTGTTTAGTTTAGTAACCAATACCAGTAAGTTGATGCAACTCTGAAGTGGATTGAAGTAACACGAGTAAGAGTGATTATACTGATAGAGCTTATTTCTACAAATTTATCAAAACAAACTATGCAGCAGAGGCGTCTTTTATGCCCGTGTAACTGTGTCAGCAGTAGCAGCTGTGGTCATTTAACCATATTTATAAGTTCCTGGTGTTTCCCTTTTCTCTTTTCTTAGAGGGACTAGATTCCAACCAACCCTGAATATTTTACACAAGACAATATTTGGTAACATAAGAATTCACTCTTAGGATTTTTTGCTGCCTCCTTGAAGATTTCAAGTGACTACTTATAATTTTTTTGAGGCTCAGCAATTTTTTTTGTGTTTACTCATACAATGTGCAAAAGGTTAACCATTTTGCACACTAAGCAAAATAGTATTTATGGTTTGAGACTTAAAATATGGTATTCCGTCACCTTAAAAATGTGTTTCTTTGTGATTCTGATCACAAATACAGCAACAATTTACTGGTGGGAAAAGGAGAGTTGTAGTCTTTGCCAACAGTGTGCTAAATGGATAAAATTCAAGCAAATAAATGGCACTGGAAGAGTAAAGGTAGTCATACATAACCTCAGTCCTTCATCTGCCTTACTCTGCGAAGACGAATCAAGTATCTATTTGCCATTATACCTGATGATACCTTGACCTCCTGTCCTTATATATATGTTTTTTAACATAAAGCTCCTTAGGGGAGACACTTCTTCTTCCTGACAGTCTCTGTCCTCTTTATTATCATCCCAGCTGAGGATCTGGGGAGTTGCCGTCAAAATCACACCTAGTAGTGCCAGAAGTCTCAGCTGTCCAGGAACGCTGCTGGCACTGTTTAGTGAGGTGATGGACAATTCCTCTCACCCTGCAGACATATAGCGTAGCAATTTTATCTCTGATGAGGACTGAAAAAGTCACTGTTTTAATGAAATCATCCACATAGTTTGGTCCTTAGGTTGAAATCACCTTGGCAGGTTGTGCTGGTGTATGATAACTGTTGTGATGCACGTCCTGATGCTGCTTTAATTGCAAACTAGCGTTAGCAATCCTTCCTCTGTTTGACTGTGAGGGAAACTGAAAATTATGCATAAAACAATGTGTTCTAGTACTTGAGTTTCCTAGTCTCAGTTTTGGGTTTTTTTTTGTCGCTCATGGTGGCAGGAGGAAAGAGAGGGACTTGGCTTGTCACGTGGGATCTAATACCCCAGGACTGCATTATATCAAATCATTGCCTGTTTACTTAATGCTGCTTGAAGTACCCATGTGGAATGGGGGATAATCTCCTCCCTCTGTCATCTGTAAACTGCTCCTAAGAACGCCTCGCTGTACAGACACCGGGGCAGAAACATGGCCATGTGTTAACCTTACCGCTTTGTGTCGGGCTTGAAAGGAAACTTTGGGCTTCATCAAAATCACCACAGCCAGAGTCACTGGTCTGAGCATGGTGGGCACAGTGCAGCTGACAGTAGGACCCATAGGCTGAATATTCTGTCCTCCCC
Organism: Tringa tobata; assembly: GCA_033628505.1. NCBI lineage: Eukaryota > Metazoa > Chordata > Aves > Charadriiformes > Scolopacidae > Tringa > Tringa tobata. The sequence goes on from JAHREE010000076.1 coordinate 3,639,599, forward strand.
TCCTCCACATTTTCGTAGTCTGCCACATCTCTATCTTTTGATGTAGAGGGCTGAGATCTTTGGAACACATCCAAAGATTAGTATCCTTTGGGAGGTAGTGGGTAGAGCATCTTTTGCTTATAGTTGGAGTCATCAATTTTTCTTTCTACTCTGAGATGGCCTTTAGCCTCTGTCTTTGCTGTCCTCTCTGGCAGCTGCTGTTCCATGGTGATGTGCTTTTGCTTCCGCCGCGTCGATAGCTCTTTCCTCTTGTGGCCCTGCAATTGTTTTCTCCCGGGTTATCCATCCAAAAATGGCTTTCTTTTTAGGAAGGTCCTTGTAAGTAAAAGTATTCTGGCAGCATAAACAAAAGCACATAGTTTTGTCACCTGCTCTGCCTGTATGGTAAACGGGCTCTCTGCGGGACCTAGACCTCTCTGCTGCCTGAGCCAGCAGTTCAAATGCAGTCATCTTCTCACCCTGTTTAGAAGAATTGTTACAGGTCAGTATAGGGACATTTCTTGCTTTACCAAAGTATAAGAGATTCTTGTTCTTTCTGGTATTTTTAGACAGCGCTATGCTGTAAATCTAACAAATACTGGATTATGGCATGTAGGAAAAAATGATTTATTGCCTCTCATCAGTAGCCCAGTGATAGAGGGGGAAGAGTGATGCCCAATTATCCTGGAAATTAACGGCTGGGAGCTGAGGATTGTTTTGATTTTTGATTGTTGGGCGGTTAGTTAAGCTTTGCCTTAGAGTTTTTGGTAACGGGTTGTGTTCTGTGCTTTGGTTGATGCCTCTGGTTCAAACCAGAAATGTATGCCACAGAGAGGGTTTGTTGCTCAGACGACGAGAACAGAGTTTGCATGGGTGCAGTCCCTCATGGTTATTAACATAGATACTTTTAAAGAGTAGGCTTTGTTAAAATCAGACTTCTTTTTTTATGAGAAAAATAAAGCAGTGAGAGGGAGAGCTTAGCCGCTTGAGTGCAATCCTCAGCTCAAGGTATTGGCACATCTGAGTGTTGTCCCTGTCACCCAGTTAAATGACCCAGGCACATGTCCCAGCCTTGACCCACTTCTGGAGCCGGCCTGTAAATCAGGAGCCTGAAATCCTTTCATCTCTGGGGAGGCTTTTACAAGGGTATCTGCACATTGCTGAGGAGGCATTTCTGCCACGTTCACCTGTCAGTCAGGAACTGAATACATTTTTCAACTATTTTGTATATGAATCTCTTAAATAGACATCGGGGAATATAATATTCTCCTCCAAAGCTCGCACCACTCTCCGAGAAGTCAATTGTTCCCTCTGTTACTGACCTCACAAATTTGGCTGTTCCCTGCCCTTTGCCCAGACAGCAAGGGGAGGATTGAGCTGATTAACTCAATTTTCTTGGTCACCTTAGTTTCCTTTTTTCCATCCGTGAAGGAAATCGGCGCTTCTCGGAGAAGATGAACTGGGCGCTAAGTGTGTCCTTTTCTCACTGCTGACTGTAAGAGGAGCACGGGGCAAAGAGCTCAGGTGTGCAAGGCTGAGGTTGGGTGAGAGGAATCCTCCCGTCCGTGTCCGACCATCCTGTTGGGCCTGGCACCCCAAGCCGGTGGCGTGGGCAGCGTGCTCCCGGGGAGCCACAGCACAGCCCCTGCCTTAGCCCCCCCGCTCCCACCTCCCGCCCCTCGGCTTACTGCACAGGTTTTCATGTCTCTAGGTACTTGCAAAATATTATAAATGCCGTGTGTCTGCTACTCAAGTTATTTGTCATCACAAAAGAAATAGTATTTCTATTGAAAATGAAATTTTTTCACGCATTCTTTGTTTAGTTCATGCTCTGCCATTCTAAGCGTGATGCAGTTAAGTGAAACGCAAAGTACAAGAGGATGCTTTATCTTCAGTTCCATTTTTTTGAGGACACCACGCAAATGCTGCTGTTTGTTACTTTTTTCACAGAATGGGAATTGATATCATAACTCGGCAATATTAATGTACGTAAATTCCATATAATGCCATTATCCATTTCAACTGCAAGGCGAAACTAGTTGAATACTGGCAGTCAGAAATTGATTTTTCCTCCAGTCGATGACTTGTGAGATGCTTGTGAAAGTTTTACTGTAATCCTGCAGTCCATAGGGGTTATGATTCCTGAGGAGAGGCAGCATATTTTCAGTGATGGTTTGCAGGGTTACTGTCCTCAGCATGGTGGGCTGAGCTCCCCATAAACCACCTACCATCACGGTTTACAAAACAGTTTTTCAGAGTGCATGTCTGATCATTATCTGGTGTAAATCAATTCTTTTGAAATCTGTAGCCCTATGTCTGTTTATACCAGATGAGAAACTAGCCAAATACTAACACGTACCACCAGTCCAACAACTGAAAATAAAAAAAATATTTCTGTTTCTGTTAAAAAAAGCAGCCGATACAACCACCGCCAGAAATGCAGAAAGTATGAAGTTAAACCTGAATCGGAGGGGAGCAGGGGCAGGAACTCAAGCTTTTGAACGTGAGGAGGGCAAAAATAGCTCTAGTTTGTCCTGACTGATAAAAAGATTATCATCTTTGCATCTGGCACAGTGTAAACATTCATTATGGATACTGATTTTATGATACATTTCACATGGGTGTGACTCAACCAGCAAGTATGAGGATTTCTCTCTGTGTTGACCTTTCTAATATTTACATGAAAAAATGGGAGGTTATGATGTGGGACACATGTTGAGAAATGCTCCTCTGTGTCCCATGCTTAGATAATTGGTCATTGCATCTCCTTGTGCTCCCAAACATCTGCTCTGGCTACAGCTGTCCAGGATGCATCTCCTCTTCTCCACATTGCCAGGGTGACATCTTTGCACGTGTGAACTGAGGAGGGCAGGCATCTGGGCCCAACTTAGCCAAAAATGAATTTGTCCACTTCCTTCTCAAAGTAAATCAATTCAAGTTATCATGATGGTCAGTGATTTTATTTTCTCAAACTCTGTATGTAGCGAAATAAAAACAAACCCTCCCTTTCTGTCTGTAGTCAATGTCTCTGTGTAATGTTTTTATTTGCATACAGCTGACTTGACTCACTTCACTGTTGCTGTGAAAATTTTCTTTTCCAAATCTCATCAGTGATCTTTTTATGTTTTGAGGCTCTTTTATTGGTTTGTTTGGTTTTTGGTGGTGTTTTTTTTTGTTTTGGTTTGGTTTTTTGTTTGTTAAGCTTTGCTTAATAGCTGTATTAAAAGGTTGCCCAGAGAGGCTGTGGAATCTCATCCTCGGAGATAACGCAGACCTAGACTGGTGGTGGTCTGGAGGAGCCTGCTCCAATGGGTCCTGCTCTCAGCAGGTCCAGAGAAGCTGGACCAGAGACCTCCTGGGATCCCCTCCAACCTGAACTATTCTGTGACTCTCTGCCAGTCATTTGAGCTCTTATTAAACTTTCTGTAGTCTTAATCTTTACGTTGGTCCTCAGATATTTAAGTCAAGATGGGAATCTCACTGCCACAGGCACTATTCAGTGCTGCCAACCCAAGCATGAAAAAAATTGCCATAATTGAGAGAGGTTTTAAAATGCTGCATTTTTTCAGTAGCTTCCTTTTCAGACCTGAGAAGCCAAAGCATTTAAGATAACCAATCCTCCACTACATTCACAGGAGCTGAGATGCTCTAGTTTTAACCACCCCCTGAAAGCCACCTGCCCAATAATCACACTTGCAGTAAATTTCCAATTGGGGGTTGATGCTTTATATAAACTCCTACAAAAAACTGCTGGTTGGGGGAAGTCTGTAGCTTCTCTTCTGTATGATGTTAGACTGCATTGTTATACAGGTCTCTTTTTGCCTTCCTATTTGTAGATATGCTACTTTTTAAAATGCTAACAGCTTCTCAGATTTGCTAGCAGTAAGACAAACTGATTTCATTCACTAGAAAAATTCAGCACAGTATTTTCTTTTTTTTTTCCCTCAAATTTAACAAAAACAGGCATCTATGTTGTTAGTAACCTATTAAATTATTATCCAGTTATTTTCTGATCAGATAGAAGACATCTAAATGTTCCCAGGCTTAATTTATCTGTCTTGAGAAGGTTATTTTTTGATGAAAGAAAGAGGGAGGAAGGGATATTTTTTAAAGGTGAATTGAAGTTACACATTTGAATTTACAACAATTGCGGCACAATAGCTGTAACTGAGCATCTGACAAAACAAACAAGCGTGCTCTACATAAATAAAGGGGGAACCAAAAAAATGACACAATAACAAATGCACTGCAATGAGTAGAAGAAATAACACTTGTCAAAAGCAAGTAAAGCACGCGGTACTGTAGAGTTTAATTTCTCCGAGGGGAGCACGCTGTGCACCTGCCCAAACAAAATGCGTGCCACATTCAGCACTTGCATTGGCAGAAGAATCAGTTGTTCCCTAGCATATCTGTTCCTGGTACTCAGTGGTTATTTTTAGTATAAAGAAAGAAAGTCTTGCTTTGGGATTAGCTGAGAACAGAGACTGTCAAAGGTTCACCTGTTTGTGGGCTATCAGTGGTGTAAGGGACCGCTCCAGCACTGGAAACCGTCCTGTCAGGGTCTCAGGAGGAGTTCCAACCCCAGCCCTTTTGTTCACCAGTTCATTCTGAAAAATATTTGAGCTAAATAAGGTACCAGCCACCCCTCTGGTGGAAGGTCAGCAAGAGGAGATGCCGTGCACCTTGGCAGCAGGCTGCACAACCGGTTCTAGAGAGCAGCTCCCAAGTCAGGGCCGGGACTCCTAGTCCTGCTTCCGGCTGCAGGAGGGGTCGGCAGTGATGAACATGTTTCTGTTCAGGGAAATGGGTGTTTTTGTCTCCTGTGGGCATGTTTGAAAATTTCTACCTCTGGGGAAACCAGCGTTGTTTATTTACTCAGTATTTTTATTGTAGTATTCAACCTCATTCAATGGGAATCCATGCTCCCTTGGTAGCTACTGACATTTTCATCTCTTCCCTGTGTTTTGTCTTTTTTTTTCCCCCTGCATTCTCTGCCTTTGTCTCCTTTTTCCCATTCCCTTCCTAGTTCTGTGATAAGACCTGGTCTGCCTCCCACTTTCCTATTTTGTCCCATACCTAATCAGGAATGACAAAAAATGTCATTAATGACTACTGAGAGACAAGACGTAATGCTCCAGCTAAATTAGTAGAAAAGGAAAATGCCCTCATCAATAAAGATTTGGGAAAAAAAAGGTGGCCCAATGCAGCATGCAAGGTTAGGTGGCTGGAATCCAAACCTCAATTTATGGTAGATGTCAGACCTGACACAGAAATGTATCAAGCATCTGAAATTTGAACCACCATCTGAATATTTGATAAATTCAAAGTGCAATAGATTATTAAGGGACAAAAAGTGGTTGAGGACAAGCTCTAGGTGTTTACTTCGGGTATCTGTGTATTGACACTAATGATCAGCGTTCCTTTATCACTGGCTTTCTGGTTGTACTCCTGCTTTTCTCCGAATGTGATATTTTACAACCATTTTCCCCCATTGCTGATGGCAATCACTCAGCCTTTTTCCCATGTGGAGTCTGGCTGCCACTTCTCTGTGTGCATGCAGATATTGCTCTGAATCTCACCTACGATTTCATTTTGTTTCTCTTTCCAATCAGAAAATGAAGAGCTTGGCCCAAAGACGCCAGTCTGCACCCTCTTTGATCTTTGTCAAAGCACTTAACAGATCTCGATCGGTCTCAAGGTGAGTCAGTGAGTTCATCCTGCTTTCTGCCTTCTACACTTGTGCAGCACCAGGCGAAACTCAGGAGAGGTTATTGTGGGATCGTACAGTTTAATTTCAGCTAAGATTTTGTCGTGGACTCCTGCATGGTAGAGGCCCTCCGGGGCTCTGGAAGCACCTACAGGTTTAGGACAATGCTGTGGACCAGGATCTGGTGGTCCCAGTCTTCTCCCATCCAGCATTAGCAGCTTGCGGGGCCGTGTATGTGGGTGTGCGTGGGTGTGAAGCGTCCAGCCTTTTTTGTCTTCATCTTCTGCCGGGTTCAGCCGTTCCTCCTCCCCCCCTTCCACCAACGTAAAGCTACCATAGAAGTGGGAGTTTCTATGGAGCCAGTCCCCTGTCCAGCCCCAGCCCTGACCTGCCATTTGAACCGCTCTGCATACATAACTTTTGTCTTCCTGCACTACAGTTCATTAGACTTTAAACTTACAAAACATAAGTGTTTATCAAGAAGTGAACCATCTGGTAGGCTGTTAATGCTTCCAGCTGCGTAGAGCTCTTTATGAAGAAACGTTATTGAGGGAAATTAAAGTATGTCTTTGTAAGGAATATTTTTTCCTACTCTGTGGTGTGTTAAGTAATCTGTATGTGAGCTTTGGAAAGTTCTTTGTGTTTGATCTAACTAATACCTGGTTTCATATTTGTCATCATGCAGAATTCCACAGTATTTCAGAAACCTGTGAAAGTATTCTGTGAAAACATCAGAGTTGCAAAATAGGAAAGGAAAATGAGTTGAAACTACTTGCAGGTCTTTTTGCTGGCTATGACATAAAAGACGAAACTTAGAAAAGAATTCCTAACGGCATTTGCACCTTTTTGTGTAGTCTAGTGGCCCGAGCCTGGGACTGAGAGCCAGCAACATGTGTTCTGGTTCTGTCTGTAAAACTTCTTCTGTGGCCTCTCTCTGACTTTGTTTTCAGGTCTTTAGAATAAGATGAGTGGGTGTTTTGTAACCCCTTCATGAGGATACTGAAGTTGTTTAGATTGCCTGTACCACCTTTACTCTTCATTCACTATTATTTCTTCATTATATTTGTAGCTGTGTTCACAATTGTGATACCACCTTTTGGGCACAAATAACACATTCATAACTGAGGTTGTGAAATTAGAGACGGACTATTACTATGGGGAGTAGCAATAACTGGAGAGTACAGGGGACGAGAGATGGGATCTCTCAGCCCTTGGACTTCAGGGTTTCTTGCAGTTTATAAGCCTATGTCTCCATAATTTATTCCCTTCGAGATTTGTCTTAATGGCTTAAGATTTGCTCCTTGATATTATGAGAATAAACTATATTTGATGCTTATATTTCGGTCTTCTGTTATTTGCCTGCTGGGGTTCAGACATTAATATTTCTCTTCAATTCTACCTTTTTTTGGTTTGTTTTATTGCCTGTTCCGTAAGTATCAGAAATTGGACGTAGCTGGAGAGCCACTGGGTGGGATGCACACTCAGTATGTACATTGTCACCTAAGAATTTTAAGCTTTCTTAAGTGTAAATATGTCTTGCTTGGATAGCCCAGCTCAGAATTATTTCCAGATCTGATGTGTGGAAGGATTTTTTTGTAAGGCCAGTTGGCAGAAACTTTGTGGTGGCGAGGGCCAAAGAAGGGGCAAATATTGCTGTGTTCTGCAGTAAGGACAGTGCTTTGCCCACCTGATGGACCCTGCTGCTTTCACAGTTGGTGGATGCTGCCTCAGCCACGTCTGTCCCCTGCCTGTGGCATGCAACGATTTAGCTGCTTCTGTTGGTTTGAACTGAAATCTGTGGCTGTAGTAAGAGGTATCGGGTGAAGTCTGAGGACCTCAGAGCCAGAACAGGTGATTTTGTAGCTTCAACGTCTAGCACTTCGAGGGTAACACTTCGGATGGTGTTTATTATTCTTCACAGGAGCCGTAATTCTCACCTGTGCCTGACTTCCTTGTTGGGCTGTGCAAGGCACATTCCTCTTCATCACCAAACTGATGGATGAGTTTGAACCTTCCACTCAGTTTGTTGTGTAAATGCTTAACTCTTGTGAAGTGCTTTCTCTTAAGGCGAGCTGAAGAGCAACAAAATGACTTCTCATGTTTTCTAATCTCCTCCAAATGTTTTATCTCAGACCTGTCTCGGCTCTCAGTTCCCTTTCTTGTAGACACAGCCAGCCTGCAAAATCCATTATTCTCCTCTGGCAGTGAACCTTAATACTGGGACTCCATAACACTTACTTGTTAATGGTTGATTAATGACTTGTAGATAATAAAGCTCCTATCTGAAGTTAGCAAACATCTGTGAGGGATTTATACGAATCCTCTCACCTCAGCAGCTGGCTCACCTCAACGTTTGTTGAAATTAATGAGCAAGTGCAAAGTTTAAAAGGGCAGGAAATACTTAGAAGCACAAGTCAGTTTGTATTTTTATACCACTTTATGTGTCAGGTGTCCTTGCTTTATAAACAGGGCACTTTCATAAAATGTGGTGGCACCCATTTTGGACAGACTTACTTTGGGGCATTTTAAAATTTATTGATGGTATTTATTCAAAGAAACCATTGTGACATCTGGAGATGGCTATTTAGCGTTAAGAGGATTAAGGCTTTTTAATGGTAGTGTTGTTGTGGCTCTGATGGCACGAGGATGTAAGTAAGTGAGGCGAGATGTTCTAGCTGGAAAAAGCTTGTTTTTGCCATTGTCCTCTTCTTCATTCCTGAAAGAGAAAGAAATCTGGAATTCTTGTGTGCTTAAAAGGGTGTCTTCTTTTTCCCCAGCTATAACATTTGGTTTAACAAAAGTTAAGCTTTCCTTATAAATCTTGCCTTGCCATGTCAGTCATATAAAAGGAGTTATAGAAGAATTCTGGGACAGCTGTATGTCACGGTGTTATGTGCAACCACACTGTAATCCCTGCCTCACTCAACTGTAACTGCAGGCAGCAGGGGAACATAGTAAATAGTACAGGTATTATAATGGAATTTGGGCCCTTACTTCCAAGAGATGAAAATATGCAGACTATTTGTTGCCTCCTGTTCTTGTTTCTCTTCCTTTTTTCTGTGCAGTTTCTCCTTACTCACAATATAGTGATGAATAGGCATGTAAGGACTGCTTCACATCATCAGATGTCCTCTTTGGAAGCACTTTGAGCAAAGTTATTCTAGAAATACATTGGAAAAGTAAGCTTTTGATATTTTTCTTGGCTGATACTCAGGTGCAGGAAAAATAAGTTTGGTTGTTAACTCCATTAATGTGTATGAAAACAGCAAAGGATTCGGGTTAGTTATATTTGGCCCTGGACCTGTTCCGCGGTTGTAATTTTCCTCTTACTTTTTTCTTGGTGTCCTTTAATGAAAACTGTGCAACTTAATGATGTGCCTCAGTGCAACACAAATTATGAGCTTGAAACAGAAATGCCTGGATTTAAGCATCAGGTCTTGTCATCTCAAAATAATTGATATAGAATAATAAAGACTTGTTTCTAGCCAAATTTTCAGCCTTTGTTCTGCTGCCCCTCAAAACAATTTTAGCATGTGACAAAGCCCAAGCTACCAAGTTTCTGTTCTGCCTTGGCGACTTCTGCTCGCATTTCGGGTACTTCAAAGGGACGGCCAAATTCTGTTTTGCAGTCACTGGCATCTTCTCCTTTCCTTATGCACGAAGATCTCACCAGATCTTTGAAAGTTATATTTTTATATGCTTAAACTTGTTAACATAATTTCACAATTTCTGAGTCTTCATGACCATTTATAGATATGTGTCTCTGCACACTAAAGGTGTTAAAATATTAGTAATAAAATGACTCTTTATTACAGCGTGAAGCATGTTTATTATGTTATTTTGATGTAAGCTAGAAGCAGGGGCTCTTTTAAAAAAGGAAAAAAAAAAAGCATAATTTTAAAAAGGTTTTATGAAAAGTCTTTAAAGAACATGAAAAGAAAGGACCTAAAAAGTCACCCCCACCCAATTTTATTCTGTGGCTTTTATGGTTGAAGAAGTTAAACGTAAAATATAAGGATTTCACAAGTCTCCAAGGTGTTTTTTCCCCTTCTGTACATTGAAGCATTGTTGTGCCATTCACCGAGAGGCTGCTCTTCCTTCTCCCAATGCACAGTAACTGATTCTGGCATGTTATCTTCCAGGGGTCCCGTGCCAAATGCTAAATATCCCAGATAACGAAGATCATATGTGTAATCTAGTAATACATTCCACTTGGCGCTAGTCAAATACAGAGTGTTCCCAAAGTCTTGGACATTGTGTTTTCAGGGTTTTAGTCAGAAGATATGTGGATGATCCAAGCTATGTGACTGGGTGAAGACAAAAATAGAGACTTTTAATAAATGTAAATTGCCAGCAGACCTTAACTGTCTCTTTTTCACAGAGGAGATGAGTATTTGGTGTTTCAGGCAAATCTAATTGCGGAGAGGAAAGGAATAGAAGTTCATTGCAAGTAACTAACTTGTTAAGTAGGTATTTTGGTTGTAATCGTTTTGCTCATTCTTCACTTGTTGCCATGGCAGCGAATAATTTCACCCAGCAAAATAATCTCCATGAGGCGCCTTTGGTTGGTGAAGCTCAGCATTTCGGTACGGGGGCATGGAGGGGGGAGAGCCTGCCACCCTGTCGCACCCCACAGCCATTTTATTTACTGGCTGTCACAGGGTGAGGCAGGTACGCCCTGAGCAGCTGCTGTCCCCTCGGCCATCATGGGCCTCTGGAGAACCCTGACAGCATGTGTTGGAGAGTGAAGGGAGGATGGCACCCACCTGGCTGAGGCCACCCCACAGCCGGGGCGCTTGTCCTCATCAGTCACCACAGCAAAACCTGCCGAGCAGGACCCTGGGCCAGGGCTGCCACAGGTGCCATTGCTGGTGGCACGCAGGGCATGGGCAAGGGCCACCCCTCCGCAGAACACAGCCCTGGTATGGTGTGAGACAGATGACGCCTCATGGCTAAACCTGAGAGGCTTCGAAAGACAAAAGGCCGCCATATTGTGTGTGTATGTGCCCCCATTTCTGTGCGTGCCTTACACCTATGGTCAGTGTCGGGTTTTGCCTCTGAAGCAGTTACACACCACCAGCGGTGGTGATGTGGGGAGAGATGGGCTCCAGACCAGGATGGGAGGCAGTATGGCCAGATACTGTCCCAGGCTCCTTCCATTCCATACGCAGGTATCGCAGTCTGGGTGGGAGGGGATTCCCTTGAAGGCCGCGAAAGGGAGGTGTCATGGTGGCCCATGTGGTGACCATGTGGTGGCCCCGTGCCCTCATCCACCCAAATAGCGTGGTCACAAGAGATGAGGGCTCTTGAATGCCTTCATTCACCCTTAGAAAGAGGCACGCCGTGAAAGGGAGCCCTTGCAAGGCAGTCCTTCTGAAGCCACAGGGTTTTTTGGGAAGCACGGGGGCTGTCACTACTGTGAGAGTGGTTCCCCCAGGTGAAAATCAAGAGTGGCAGCACCCCGGGGGCAGCCCCATGTCCTCCACTCCTCATCTTACAGGCCTTTGTCTGAGAGACCCCAATACACTCAAGAATACAGAAAAGCCATTTTATGAAAGAAAGGAAGAAAAAGGGCAAAATCCCTCAAAACAGTTTTCCAATGTGAGGGATTAAGTACAGACACCGCTCATTTTATCTTGACATGGTATTTCGTAGCTATTTCCATAAAGCTGCAGCACCAGGAGTCATGTAGTTACAAAAATCACAGTTTGATTAGAAATTAAGTTTCTAGTCATCAAGATGGAGGGAAAATACTGGTCCTAAAGACCCAGTCAACAAAGCAAATGAAAAGTTCTTTGCTTTTGTGTTTAATTTTTAGATTTAAATAAGCCTCAACACTTCTGCTTAGGATTTTTTCTGAGATTTTTCCATTTCATGAGAAGTTGTGATGTTGTAACATTTTATGCTTAATCTGAATGGGCAGAAATTTTGGAGAATTTCCCCAAATTTTTCCCTTCGGTATGCCACGTCTCCCTGTGTGAGGTAAAGAAACATGAATTTTTAGAAAAATATTGATTTAAAAAAACCCCAACATTATTTTGTATCAAATTGCTCTTCCTTTTTAATGGAATTGCACATAATTAAAATAACTTGTGATGATATTGTACTAGTTGTCATTTTAATAGTATTTTTAATTTTTGCTTGATTTAAGCTAATTATGACACTGGAGTATTGTTTCCTTAAACCATGTGCTTGAACACAAAAGTTATTTTTACATAGTAATAGCTGGGGATAAAATTTTATTAACTGTTAACAAGGAACAAAGTGAACTCTCTGAGGCCTCAAATGGCCTTTTAACTCAGAGATTGGCATTCCTGTCCCCCCGCTGTGCTTTCTCTGTTTTGTTTTGTGTGTGAGCATGTATGTGTATATGTGCATATGTTTGTTTTTGATAAAACCCATCAGTCCTTCATTTATGACATACAAACTGGCTTATAGCGATGTTTGTACATCTGGAGATCGAAATGATCTGCAGCTCTCAGAGATACACTGTCTTTTTTATTAAAAGAAAAGGACTAAAGGTAGAAAGAAGGAAGGCTTGGAAGCAGGGTTTTGAAGGGATTGGAGTTTAAATGAGGGATTAATTTTACAATAAATGACTAATAGTTTAACACTAGCTCTTTAAGCCGATTCCCCTCTGGATCGAGTTGTGACAGTTTTAAGGCAGGACAGCGAGGGGCACTGCTCATCGGGATGAGCACAGGGCTCTGCTTGTCCAGATGTCTCACTGTCCACATGTGCTTTTGGCTGCGGCCCATCTTGGGGGCTTTTTGGATTAAGCCTTGAGGTCTGGCAGAATGCAGCTGTTGTCCAGCCATTGTGTATCCCTGATTTTAGACAATAAAATCTCTGCCAAATGACAGTCTGGCCAAGCAGTTTGGGCAGCAGCATACCTGAGGAAATCACAGACTGACTCGCTCAGACTGCTTTGGGGTCGTTTATCTTGTGTAAACAAGCAGAAAACCTCTAATGATGTGCAGGCTGATGTGCAGCCTCTGGTGCTCTCACCTCTGACAAGAGCCAGCATTAAATACGCATTGAACTCTCCTCCTGGCTGACACAGCATCGCTTCTCCTGGTCCAGTTCCTTCCTCATGGTGCACAAAACTGCTGGTGAGGAGTTTTTAATCACACCATGGGACTAACGGTCTGCTTTTAGATTTCTGCTGTGCCTGTGTCTTAAGTGTATGAGTACCAGGGGCTAGATCCAATAAAGGATAATAAGCCTTAAGGCCAAGATATGCGAATAATTTAGGTACCTGAATCTAAAATCATGACTTAAAAAACATCATCTCAGTGGCTGCCTGACCTCCCAGGTGTACCTGTTCTTTAGGCACTCTCTTATTGACCAAAGAGCTCCCCAAACACTGGAGCTGTGCTTTTGCACATCCCAGTATGGCATGACTGTCAGCAGCACTGGGCAGGTCTGTGTCAAAAAATTAAACACTTTCATGAGAGGCTCCTGAGAAGCTTCATCCACTAGTCCACAGACTGTTTAACCTGCCTGGGCAAGAGCAAGGCTCTCGCAAAAGCAGTTGCAAATGTTGCTGTCTTTTAAATCTCCGGCCGAGTCCACTTTTCTGGAGTGTTTTGGTAATAACTGTTCAGGGCAGTGGTTTCCAAACATGCCATTATTGGGGTTGAAGTGGGAAGAAGTCTGGCTCACTGGGTATTTTGGCAGGGAGAGACCATGGTCTATGTTGCAATCAAGGTTCATGCTATTCTAGCAAGCTCAGTGTAAGCTATGCTAGGTGTTTCTAGCCTGCTCCGTAGGCATGTCCCCACAGACCAGACCACCACTGCTCTTTGTGAAACTGCTGGCCTCAAAGTCGGTGTCCTTTCGATGGATCACTCAGGTTCAGCTCTTTGCCTCCTTAGGCAATTCATCTTCTGCTTCCCAGAAGAGGGATGTAACTACAAAAGCAGAGGGTAGTTGGAGTGAGTGGAGGCTTTCCTTCTCCCTCCTGCAGTTGAAGGTGGGCCACTCTGGAGAAGGACATGCAGTGTTCCTGGGACCAAAAATCTTATATTCATGGGAGCAAGCCTGGCTCTGTAGATGAACGGTCTAGGAGGAGAAAGGTCTATGTCTGTTTCCAGGATTATTTTTGCATATCACCCACTGACACATCCGTGTTCAGCCTGTCCTGTCCCCTAGCTGAAAGTGGTGGTAAGTACTGGGATGAGTGTGCTGGTTTGGATCTTGGTGTGCCCTACAGGGAGCCTGCGCACTGCACAGACTGCATTCGGTGGGAGTCGGTCTCTCAGTACATCCAGGTGCATCCCAGGCCTTCATGGCAGCGTTATTTAGAAAATGCAGAAAAGAATGGTAAAGACCTTCACCTGAATGAATAAGCAGAGCTGAGGTGTTTTCATCCACCTTCCTTCTCTCTGCATTATGTTCTGATAGTAAAACTGTATCCGGTATTTTGCAAGGCATCTCATCATTTGTTAGAACTCCTCTGGAAACACGTGGTGGCTGAACCTCACCCTCATTCCTCTCTGTTTTGCTGTGCAAGAGCAGGACGGGTTTCCCGGTAGATGGTGTGTCAAGTGTGACATGCATTTCTACAAGGAGGTCGCTAGTCAGACATGGGTAAGCTCTTCTGGTATATCAAAGGCTCAAATAAACACGGGGAAAATCGTCATCATGGGAAGGGCTCTTCTGTTTCTCCCTTCTCCAGGCTGCTGTTCTTTGCAGGTAGCTGGCCTGTGCCCGCTTCTGCCTTACGTAAAGTCATTACCATCAGGTGCAGGGATATGGGGAATCCTCTAACAGCTTTTATCCCCCGCTCAGATCACTGGTGGAACAGAAGCCTCTGGCTAACCTGCCGGAGTAGCTCTGTGAAAAACTTGTTGAGTGTGTAGGCGTTTAGTTATAGGGCAGCAGACAGGTGCATGTGGCAGCGACTAATTTGTCTGCTGGCTGTGGAGAAGGAATCTGGGTCATTACACTTGCAATAGCTGGCAGTGGCGGGCATATCAAGTAATCTCTTCACTGTAATAGGATAATTCCTGTGCTGTAGTACTAGTATCAAAATATGGTTTAAAGCCCTTGAGGCAAACCAAAGCCAGATTTGTTCCTGTTACAGCTGGGAGAGGTGCAGGAAAGTGACAATCCTGTCTTCCATGCAGCACCCATATTGGTTGTCCCTCACAGGGAAGCGGTCCTTAAAAACGTAAGCCAATATGAGGGCTGGGCAGATCCTCCCTTCACGCCTGCGGTGGAGCTTTATGGACTTCACCCCACAGCGTCCCACAGTTGTGGGGCTACAGGCAGGGTGGGCAGCAGCGGGTTCAATGAGAGCTGCAGCTTGCGGAGGATAAAGCACGGTGAAGGGGCTTATCTTTTTAAAGGCACTACTCGCTGCTATTTATAGGTCACTTTGTATGTGATTACTTTGTTTACAATCAGCAAATTTTCTCCTGAAAAACGGCAACTGGGGAGCAGGAGCTGGTGGATTCCAGGTTTGCTTTACCTGGCCACGTATTTGAAGTCTTGCACTGTTTTGAATGCATTTGTTTTTCTTAAAACTCGCTGTTGCCCAACTGCAGGCTCTACCCAGGTGGCATGAGGGAGGGAAGAGCCTCGCTGAATTACTTCTTGAAGAATGGGAAAAACAGAGGCTAAAGAGGATGACTGTTGGGCAATGAGGCTTTGAGAAACCGTGAGCAGCTCCCCTGGTATTACCCGATAATTGTGTGAGGTGACTGACAGGCAATAAACCTAGGCAGTCACCTAGAAAATGCTATGTTTCGCTGTTAAAAGGACAGTCACACAAGTGCTTATTCTTGCCCATCTACAGCCTGTGTAACTTGTAGCTTCAGAGGATGGGGTGGGCAGATACTCACACATGGGCTAACTTACAGCCACACATGATGGTCCAGAAGGGACTTCTAGAGATGCCCACACCAATTGTTTCTCATGTGCACCTCAGCTTGAAGTAAATGACCTGTTTCTGCAGAGATCTGCAGCATGTCCTGGCTATTTTGGTAGCCCAGAACTCCTGGCTGTTACATGACCTGTGCTGAACTCTTGTAATACAGTTTGCAAGGAGGCATTTGAAACACCCTTTTGAAGGAAAGGTTAGTTTCATCCATGAGATAACTCAAAATCAGTGGAGTTGAGGAAGGCTTTTAAATGTTCCAGTTGTGATTAAGTGGGATTAAATGTCCCAACTGTTATTGCTGCTTTCCCAAAAAATAAAGGTGGGATAGAAACCTTATCCCTTCAAGCTGCTAAAATAATACCGGATCCTTGTGGGCAGCATGGGTGAAACTGAGATCCCAGAGTGCTCCTCTATGTATGCCTCCTTGGAATGGGTAGGGAGGAGCTGGGAAGTGGAAGTGGTAAAGGAGGTCTCTGTGCCTCCAGACCTCTTATGGGCCACAAGAATCTCCAAAAAGCCCAGACGACCATGGTGCAGAACTGCAGTGCTGGGGTCTTAACTTCTGGCCTTTTCTTTGACCTCAGTTCATCCTATTTTTTTCCTTCTCGGCCCTCTCCAGCTCACTTTTTTTCTGAGTTTTTTTCATCTGAACAACAAAATCTTTGGTTAGACAATGCCTGGAACAGCACTTCCGTGGTGCAACTGGAACGGGAGAGTAACTCAAGGTGGTGGTGCTATGTCACTCGGTAAAAATGAGTGGGAACTGCAGTGGGGAACAGAAGATTGATTCTTCCAAAGGCCAAAAGAAGCGTTACTGACTTCTGCATCTGAATATGTTCTCCCCCAAACTTCTCTCCTACTCAGGGGGACTTGAACCAAAACCCCTTGGACTTGTTGATTGCTAGCAGAGCTGTGTAGCAGGACTGACGGACACCCACGCTGCAACAGCTTTTCAACAGGATTTAAATAACTTGCTCAAAATTCTTTTCTGGTGGAAACAGGCAAAATATGACTGAAACCTGTGGTGCTAATTTATACCAATAGTGAATTTTGCCCTTGTGCTAAATTTTCAGAGTAAATACCTTGCAGCTGTTTGTTAAAATAAAACAAAAAACCTTGGAAGTAAACCAAACCACAAGTGCGTTTTGTTTCTCCAGCCACCATGCTGTAGTACATATTTGCTTTGCAGAGAATATTGTCCTTTTGGCTATGTAGAAATTACTTAAGTGTGGCTTGTTTTCAGTTAAGCTGCCAAGCTTCCATCCTGAAAGGTGCAAAGATTTTTTTTTAATGGTGATTTTTTTTTACCCTACAGCTATGGGACATTTTACTGCAAGTCTTAATCGTTAGTGCTGATTTTTGGAAGGCTACAGAAAAATAATAGTTACATGCCTCAACACTTTGAACATTTAGTGTAAATCATGTTGATTCATCATAATAATTTTTATTACTTCTAATAAGATTTTGACATCATGCAAAGATGATTTCAGATACTTACAAAACAGCTTTTAGAATCCTACAATAATTTAAGTTGGAACATTTTCTCAATATCTTTTGAATTAAAATGTGTACACTGATTTTTAGAAGCAGAGAAGTGGTACCTGATTTCCTAAATACGAGGTAGCCCTGATTTCTGCCCTACAATGTAAATTTGTCTATTTATCAGAGCAAAAATTGCTGCCAACCTCTATTAATATTCATCTTCCTTCTGTTGTCCAGGCTTGTGCTTGCCCTGCCTGTGCATTTGGAGTGCATTTGGATCCAAAGGCTCTGGGACCCCGGTGGGACTCACTGGTTTATCCTGGGTGCAGTGTTTTCTGCTGCAGCTTGCTGAAGTCCACCCGCTTGCAGGGGTAGAGTGAGGACAGCCCTGGGCTGTGAAGTGGGGCTGACCCATGCCCCGGGTCAGAGGGCTTGCTGTGAGATCCACAGGCACAGTCCATGAGGGGAAAAAGCAGGGATGTGAGAGGTGTCTGCCTCCGATTTGCTCAAATACATTAATTGTAAAAAAAAAAAAAAAAAAAAAAGAAGAAGAAGATGCAACCAGTAAAGTACACTTATGAAGTAGGAGCAGGCATTTTAATACTTAGAAAGTAATTAATGCTCTTTGGAAAACTGAGCAGATCTCACTTGTTTCATTGTACAAAAGCTACTGTACGCAATAGTGATGGCCTGGGGGACTTTAATGGAGTGCTGCAGAAAATAGACTTGCTATTTCTGGAATGCTGCACTGTTTTCACAAAGTGCTGCTTCAACTGTATAAGATTTACCATAGATAACAGCAAGCAAACATGCCCAGCATCCTCAGAAAGAAGCTCCTTTAGCATAGCAGGGATCAAGTTGACAGCAGATTTTCAGAAATGGGTTGGCAGCCCATGTGATTAAGAGAGTTTTATGCTTGTCTCTCCAAGTCCCTTCTATAAATAGTCAGCATAAGATTAGAACAGCATACTAACTTCGTGTCGGCCCGTATCTTACCTACCACCTTCTTGGAAAACACTCCAACCCTCCAGGCTGATACATTTTGTGCTTCCTTTCACCCTTCAGGTATTATTATTAGAATAAAATACTGCATAAATGTAGATGAAAAGCATATTCCAAATGACGAGGAATCAAAGTGGGAAGAAGCACCAAAGATCCTGAGCACACGGGTGACTCCCCGTGAGTGCTGGTCATGGCTGGAAGGCAGTGACAGTAGTGCATGGTTACCACCTTTAAAAATGCAGAGGATTATTTGATATAACCTGAGTGTCTAGATAGAGCTCTGAGCCTGCAGATTGCTCTCTGTGAGTGTTGTCTGTGTGGAGCCTCGTTCATGGTGAGAAGGGCTGCAAATGCTTGGCCCTGAAGCCAGCAGGTCTTTGGGTGGCCGTGCCAAACAGGGAGTGGGGACGGGGCAGGCTGGGCCAAACAGCTGTTTTCAAACCATGCTCTTTAATGAGCTGTCAGTATGATAGAGGCTAAATTCATCAGGAGCATAAACAGGACCATCTCTGTTATTCTGCATTCAGTCCCTAGCGTGGGCATTTGGTTTCAGTGGAGAAAAAATGTTCTGCTTTCACTTCGTATTTCCCCATTCTCTTTTCTCAC
This sequence comes from Tringa tobata, assembly GCA_033628505.1. Classification (NCBI taxonomy): domain Eukaryota; kingdom Metazoa; phylum Chordata; class Aves; order Charadriiformes; family Scolopacidae; genus Tringa; species Tringa tobata. Next base: position 3,658,261 of record JAHREE010000076.1, read on the forward strand.
ACAGAACATGATGATCCGTGATCATGATATTGTCAGGTTGGCCAGGATACAGTACAAGTCACGTCCCAACTATCATTTATGATGAAATTAGATATGTGTTGAAGTCCTGAAATGTTAATATTGCACTTGAGTGCACTGTAAGCACCCCTGCAAGGCAGATCAGTACTCACTGCTGTCTTACAGGTTTGGGGTTTTTCCCACTTCATCTCAGGGGAGACCGTGCTGCACGCCAAATTGGAGCTCTTTTCTTTTGATTGGTTAAAGCATTGTTCTCAATACCTTATTAAGTTAATTATCTAGAATGCAAAATACCCTCTAGCCACACGATATGGGTAATGTGTGTTAAGGGATTTCCAGCAGTAAAGCATCTCGGCTTCCAAGCTCCAGTTAGCAGGGCCTGCCTTGTTAGCAAAAACATGGAGCAAGCATCTATTAAGCTGCTATTGAAGTTCCTTCTCACAGGAAGTTTTGGGAGCTTAAGGGTCTGAGTAGGAGGCATGGAAAAAAAAGTGTAATTGTTGTTACCTGGTTTCTAATATAAGCTCTATTAAGAAAATGAAGGAACTTGACTTCTAGATCAGGCTTGCTTTTGGGGTATCTCTGCTGATCACAAATCACACATCATCCCTGACTGATAAATCCATTTTGGCAAAAATCCGTAATGTGGTCTGGGCTGTGGATGTTTCTTACTGTGCAGATAGCTGCTGTTTTCACTAGCCTTGGAAGGGTGTGAATAACTCCTGCTTCTCTCAGTGGGTTTCTTTAGCCCAGTGCCGTGACAGTGACGATAAAGTAAATGCTTTGCTGAGGGATACTGAAGCTGAAAATTTATTGGTTTTATTTTTCCTTAAAGATAAATTGCTGCTTCCTTAGAAACATCCCAAACTGGCCTTTGAGATACATGACATAGGTCTCCGAGCAGCATGAGGGGGGTTGGTAGGTGCTCTGCTTGGTGGCCTCCTTAGCCTGTAGCCAAATCAAGGGTAGGTTTATGTGGCAAACTGCAAGCTCAGCGTGTGTAGGAACAAACTGGAAACAGCTTCTGGTCCTTCCCTGGGCTTCAGCACTGGCACAAGCACGCGGTATTTTTACTTATCATCATACCTATGTGTGAAATTATAGGCTAAGTTGTTCGTTGTGGGGGGAATTTGGAAAGGTATTATGTATGTGTAAGTATTGGACAGACCATGTGCAGCCTCTCTCGAGCCTGGGCTGACTCAGACTTAAGCATTTTGAATAGCTGCCATTTTACTGCTCTGCTAATGAAAAGCTGCATTTCTCACCTGCCTCTTGTGAAAGACTTCAGAGGTTAAAGAGCAATGTGATATTTTATTTCAGTAGGTGTCAATCGTGCAAAGAGCATTGGTGCTGCATCATTAGAGGAAATCAACTTCTGTGGCTGCAGAGATACCATCAGTGGAGAGAAGTTCTGGTGGAGAACAATAACCGAAACAACAGAGTGAGATTTAGGATGGAGCACGGGCAGTCTGTGAGAGGGATGTCATACAGCTGAGATACCTGCTGTAGCTCATTACAGCTTAGGTTCCTTGGAGCAGATTGTTCCTCTGAGGCATCTTATAGCTTAACCTAAATCATAGATAGGCTGAAGTCATCATTGACTGAAATCAAGGGAAAGCTTCCCATTGGCATAAATGACATTTGGATTGTGGATTTAGTAACCACTTAACATGGGCTGTTAAACTTTTCTTTGGAAAATATAATTTCTTTCATTGTTTTCACTACAAATAGAGAATAAAGGTGAGCTCTCCATTACACCAAGAATAAACATTTTGTGGCTTATGCCATTCAGGTAGCAGTTAGACTGAGAAACCCCAAGGAAGCTCCGTGGGGGGAAGAAGAAGTATTTTTTGTGGTTTCTTTTGTGTTGACAAAGTGAGTAGTGATGTGTTTGCTATCACAATGAATACAACTGGGATGTATTTTTCAGTGTTTGGTTAACTACTTTGAATTTCAGCTTCATATATTACACCTACAAAATTAAAGAGGTCTTTTAAATCATTGTATATTTTAAATAGGCATAAAACGCCTATTCTGATTAAATTGAAAAAACTAATAGGTGTAAAAATTTAGGCTCTGGAAATGCCAGAAGAAAAATCTTCCAATATCTTTCTAATCATTTCAGCCATTTCAGTGATTGTAGACTTTTCCTGAATAACTCAAGAATATCTTGGTAGATATCCTCAAATCACAGAATTTACTCATTGTTTAAGACCACACATGGAAATTTCAGACCCCTAAAATAGCATGTTCAGGAAGAAATGTCCACTTGAAGCTAGAGAGTTAGAAAGGCAATGCCACCTAAGCATCGCTATCAGGGTTCCTTCTTAACAAACTTGGCTGTTGGTTTCTTTTTTTCTTTTTTAAATGCCAAACTGAAAGATGTTACTTTGTGGGATTTTTACATGTGTTAATCATAGAATGACTTTTAAGGGAACACAGAGAAGACCCTATATTACTTGCTTTGACTTTTTAAATTATATCAGAAATCACATTGACTTAAGTACTGATTTTTGCATAATTCTATTAAAAGGCATTTTCAGAGTCAGTATTTGAGGGCTTAACACTTTTTCAAAATTAGACCCATTTAATGGCCAGAAAAATCACTGAGCCATTAAAAACTGAACTCCAGAAATACCTCTCATATAAATCCTTGTGCCTAAGGGTATAGCTGATCTGCATTTTCTTCAATGTAATAAAACTTGGGTTTCATTCATGTCTTGTAACAATGGAACATTAATTGAGAGGATCAAAAGCATGCTTTCCAAAAGGCTTTTTTGTCACTGCTGGTGAATTTTCTGCATGTTCATTCGTCCTGGGGCTTTAGAATGTTCTGAATTAATGGCTTTGATTTTTTCCACTTTGTTTCAAAGGAAGAAAATATTTTCACTTTTTTTTTTTTTTTTTTGATACAGCTTATCGGGTAAAACTCTACAGAAGTATGGAAGCGTAGTTGTTAGAGTTCAGATGACAGAGAAGCTTGGACGGTGTTGGATCAAAAGGCAGATTTTGTTAAAATAACTGATGTATATTATTGTATTTTCCAGTTCTAAAACCAAGTTCAACTTGCTTGACCTCTGCTGGCATTAATAAACCTACTGTACCTTCCTTTGCTTGCCTGCATGACTGAGATTTTGACTTGGGAGGTTCCTGGGCTTACAAATCAGGATGTAGAAAATGGGACAGGCACTCCAGTGTGATTTTATGAATGTTTCTGCTGATTTGGTTACAGCAGTGAAACACGAAAGGGCTTTTTCTAAGTGATGTTGTTACTGGGTTCAAATAAAAATGAGTATTCCCCTGACTTTACCTTTGAGGTAAAGGCCATGCACAACTTTGATGCAGGTGGACTGGTCACCATTGCTGATTTCTGCTTAAGTTTCTATGCCAAGTGCTGCCAGGGAGTTCATGAAATTGAGTCCCAGTAACTTGTCAGGCAGTGATGAACTGCTGAATTGTTGAATTCCCAGTCCCAGGAAGTGGCAAGGTAGGAAAGATGCTTGCAGGTCCCCTGACTCCTGTTGCTGGCCAGGCTGCGTGTGTCGCTCTTGCACTGGACCAGAACTCCTCTCCCTGCTTTAACCCCCCCACTCCTGGACACCCCTTCTGCTGAGGAATGGTCAAGTAACTTCAGGTTTGCATTATTCATTGCGAAGGTCATTCCTCTTTTTTTTTCTTTCTTCCCTGAAGAGGCAGGTAAAGAAAGACAACATTAGGACACAGTTTAAGATTAATTAAGTTGAGGAATTCTGTCAAAAACTCAGGCTCCCGGGAAGAAAGGGGAAACCAAGGCCAAACAGGGCTGTCCCCAGCAGGCAGAGATCCTCACCAGCTCCTTACAGATCAGTGAAAGTGTGTCCTGCTAATGTAGGCCAATCTCAGAGCTTATCCTTTCTCTCCCTGCTGTCAGGATATCCTAAATAATTTCCTGAGTAATCCAGCCACAGGCATCAAGGAGAGGAGGGTTGGGAATCATCCAGGCTCTAAGGGAGGCACAAGAAGGTTTATGACCTTTTTTGAAGGTTTTCTCTGCTTGCTGTTGTGGAAACATTCATATCTCTCCCATTTATTTTGTGACTTTCACTCTATAAGGTCCATTTCTTCTCCCAGCAAAGTCATTAGGTGTTTGTCATCCATTTGGGTGGGACCAGGAATAAACTATAATGGCAAAGCTGCTCACTTCAGCCTTGCCTTGCCAAGCTGATCCTGCCAAGTTTTAGCTTAATTTTGTTTTGTTTTTTAACAAGAAAAAAAAAGTAAATACATTTGAGTAAAAATGGAACTGATTTATTCAACCAAAGGGAAATGGTCCATTTGGAGGCATCTCTAGGGAAAGCAAATAATTGAAAAATTACGTCTAAAAATCATGAGCAAAATTGCTTATGGGTGCTAGTTTTAATCCAGAAATTCATTATTTGAGGTACATCAGGGTATAGGAGACCCAGGTTTAGTACTCTGACCTGTCTGAGAGAACTCGAAGTCATGTCTCTGGTTTTCCAAGGGAGAGCCTGACCTGCAACCAGCTTCTAGAGAGCCCTAGAGGAGGAGTGTCCTCCCCTCTGACCCTCACATTCATTCAGTTTGGCAATGTATAAACAGACATTTCTTAGGGCACGGCTCAGAAACTGGGGATATCCTGTCTGGGTGAATGAGCTGACCCACATGCTAGAGAAATTCCCATTTCTGCTTCGGTAACTATTTGACTCCTTTATGTCACGCACAAGAGTTGGATCAAGAGGGGCTGCGGGCATCATGTCTCCACCATCAGTAACCTTGGACTGCACCCCACTCAGTACCTCCTTAGAAGAGGTCAGTGTCTTCCAGGAGGGAGCCTGACCTGCCCCCCTGTAGACCTGGGTTTGGGTGATCCAGCAGCATCGACACACCATGGCCATGGACCAGCGCAGCCGTGCCCCAGTCTCATAAGTAAACCCTGGGATGGGAGCGTGTGGGTCGTGTGAGGGGAGAGAGGCTGAGCTGCCTCTTCTCACATTGTGTCTCGTACATGGTCTGTCTCCAGCAAGGTTCACTTGCACCTTATGTTTGTCCTTGATTCTGAATAATTTCTGTTAATTGCTCTTGACCCCAGCTATGAGTCTCCTTCTGACCAAGGTGGGTGTGCAGTGGTCCCTTTGTCATGCATATGTCTCCACTCTCTTTATGGAGAGGCTACAGAAGGTGCGGTGTTTTCTCAAAGACTTCCACACAAAGGGAGACAAATACAAAATAGAGAGGGCTGTATTTAAATTTTTCTAGGTGCTATCCATGTGCTTGGGCTGTAGAGGATTCAGTGAGGACAGTTCCTAACAGATTTTGTCTCAGAATCAGACTGCTGGCTTATCTTTATTGTCCCTCTCACCTTTCACTGAAATGTGGTCAAATAAATTGCTTTTTGGCAGTGAGTATGGGAAGTCACTGCCTGGTTCTCACTCACAGGCAACTGGCTGATTTGCTTGCCTTTATTCCCTTTATTTCCTTTTTCAGGGAAGGCTGCTTCTCTCCCATCAGCCCAGAGGCATGTCCCCTTGTGCAGTCGTTCATGTGCCACAACCGAACGTTCATCCTGGACGGCCACGTGCAGCTGAAGACAGGTCTGCAAACCCAGGAGCGACACCTTTTCCTCTTCACAGACCTTCTGGTTGTTGCCAAGTCCAAGTGAGTATGGCACCTCAGGCACTGCTCCTGTAGAGCAGCCCCTTTTCTCAGCAGAACATAACAGGGATTTCCATAATGCTTTTTTAGTACCAAATCTTCCCTAAATCATAGGGAAGCTTTTTATTTGGTCAATGGATGTTAGTTGCCTGACCTCTTCAGGCACCTTTGAAAACCTCATAGGCATGGAGGAGTTCCAGAATGCAACATTTTAAAGAAGCATTAGACATTTTTTAATATATTGCTTATGTTGTATTATCTTCCCTGCTTTGGGAGTGCAGTGTCATAGGAAGGAATCATCAGTGCTTGGCTGTGTCCATTGCGCTGCCTTCAACTGACTGTTGTGTTTTAGATAGACCTATCTAAAGGTTTAGATAGACCTATCTTCAGTCCTGTGGGGTGTGTGTAACACTGGTGGCCGTGTTTCAGAGGGGTTAGAGGTCTTAATGCTTACCTGGAAGCTGCTTTGATACACACCAGTGATGAGCAGCTGTGTAAAAACAGAGATTGCAGACAGCATCATGGGGTTCATCTCTGTAGGTTGTGCTGTGCCCAGAGGAGTGTGGGGAAGGGGAAGGAGAAAGAAAGCGATGCCGAGCAGTCTGGGTAGTGTTCATGTGTAATCAGGCTTGCTGCTGAGCTCTGATTATTCACTCTACCATTCACAATTAAATCAGATTTACAAGCTGTGTCTAGCATGCCAGCTTCATGCGGCATTTGTGGTTTAAGGCAATTTTAGAGGGTGCTTTCACTTGTTGTTATGGGGAAATAATAATAAAAAATCATGATGCAGCTTCATTCTCTATTAGGCACTGTGTGTGTGGTTTCACAGGGTGGGTAATCTCCATGTGAATCCTGGGCTTTGGCAATGTGTCTTTTCGCTTAAGCAATTGTTTCAGAGGCTGCTGGGAAAAGCCAGAATAAATCTGTGTTTTCTGTAGAAATCTGAGCTGTGTCCGCTTGAATCACACATAGTAAATGTAACCCCCCCAGCTGTACTCCTTCACTTGATCTAGTGTGACAACACAGAGGATATTTTACCCAAAACATGTTCCACTATGGGTGGGTGGTGAACATAAGGATATTTAGGGGAAATCTCACTATTCTACCAGCAGTAGCAGTAATAGCATTGTTACTGTAGTTATATATGTTTGTGTCACCTAATTTCAGCTTCCAAATGTTAAATATTTGCAGTTTACCTAGGTTTCTCAGCTGCTTTTATAGTCACTGAGGGAAAACCAGCACCTTCCTGCAGCAAACTCACACGACCCTGAAAGTGTGCTGACAGTGTGTGGTGGGACTCACGCTCCTGTGAGGTCTCTCACTCTGTCCACTGGCTATTCAGTGGGCATAGTCTCACCAGCTTAGGTCTAAGTTCCTAAATTGTAGAAGACTAGAGTCATGTGAGATGAATCCCTCCCTCCCTGGTCAGAGTGCTGAGCAGAAGCAATGTTACAACCCCAGGCTGAGCTGCATATTCCTGCAGGTTTGGCTGCGTCCCAGCGGGACTATTTTTATAGTAAAGCACTGCTCTGTGTAACCACTCCAAAATCTGGTCCCCGGGGAGTATTGGTGGCTCTTACAGCATTTGATTTAGTGTGGTGAAGAGTCTGCAGTGTTTGAAGAAGGTGGAACAGAACAAATTGTGCTTCTGCATGTGAAAAAGGGGGAGGGGGATCAAGTCGTTCCTAAAAATGGTAAAAATAGTATTTTGAGTGATATTGCTTCATGTATTTTAAAGAACTAATTGGGATGTACTCTCTACAGCTGCCCTGACAGCAATTAAAGCATCAGAGCTGTCACTGATGAATACTACTTAAAAATCAGCATTTGTAAAGAAGTCTCACTCTAAAATACCATTGCTGATTCCTAGAGGGAAAACCTCGGGGTGGTGTGTATTGCTATGCAGCCGTGACTATTGATTGTTATTGACTCTTTAATAGCTGATGCAGAGTCAACACAGCAGGTCACCAGGACAGAATTAATGAATCTAACTTAACCTCAGAATTATTCCTCGTGAAGGTACTAAAAATTTGTAATACTCTTTGTATTAAGTGGTTGGGGGCACATGAACACCTAAGATATCTCGGGTAGAGCTTGGTGCTGTACTGGTGTCAGCTCACCTGCAGGTAACCAGTCACTGTACAAAGGGATCTCATGTATAATTAGACGTTGTATGATCAGCAAATGGGTACAAGTTTTTCCGAAAGACAGCGACAAGTATCTTGTGTCCTCTTGAGCTTACTGAGTAAACTCCTGTACAGCGCTGAGCTCCTGGTTAAAGGCAGGGAGTTGGCATTGCTCCCATGGAAATTTGTAGGGGGTAAGTCCTCTTTGCCACCGGTCTGTGTATGACTTTGGACAAGGTGCCTGTAGGTTTGTTTACAGCTACTTTCTAATCATTTTCTTGAAATGTAGACTGTTATCTTTTCATATCATGCATTAGCCCAGCTTATAAAAAACAATGCTCACATGCTGTGCTTCTCTCTGCTGCCCCACATTTTTCTGCCTTCCTGTGAAGAAGAAGTCTTCAATTGATTGAAAGAGTTTTTCTCACTAAACCAAAGTTAAGTGTGTAAAATGTGATACTGCCTTCTGTATATTGATTAGATTTCTTACAGAGATCATGTGTTTTAATTTGGCGAAGTAAATATTTCAAGCATCTGTCAGTTCAATGATCAAGGTTTCTTACAAAAGTTTTTGTGTGGGCGACACAGAGAAATTTCACTGAATTTCACTGAATTTTTAGAGTTGGAAGGGACCATAGAGATCATCTAGTCCAACTCCCCTGCCAAAGCAGGACCACCCAGAGCATGTCAGATCATGCTACTCAGGACGGCATCCAGGCGGGTCTTGAAAATCTCCAAAGAAGGGGACTCCACAACCTCCCTGGGCAGCCTGTTCCAGGGCTCCGTCACCCTCACTGTGAAAAAGTTTTTCCTCATATTCAAGTGGAACGTCTTATGTTCCAACTTGTGCCCATTACCCCTTGTTCTCTCACTGGCAGCTACTGAAATGGCTTCCTTTTTCTCCTTTGTAATACATGCATATATGCACCGACATTTTAAGGTTATTTTCCCAATGTGGCTGGCCATAGAAATTGATGGTTGAGTACATACGTGGAATTACGGTAGCGATCTCACAGTAGATCCATTAATGCTTTTGTCAGAGGGTCCTATTAAGGAGATTAGCAAATCTAGTGAGAAGTTAATCTTCCATCTGCTAACAGCCGCAAGGTATCCAATTGCCACTTACAGAAAGCAAAAGCAACTGAGTTTACTTTGCAGAGGTGGCACAATTTGGGGTGCGTCAATACCTACACCACTGATGTTCATTCTTTTGGGGTTCATTTCAGTGGAGTCTGCATCTGGCTGATATTTACAGTGTAAAACTTGCAATGGGACTTACCTCCTTAAAATAAAAATAAAACCTTTGATAGGTTGTTACGCTTTCCATTTTTCACGTGTTCAGTCATGCGGCTTCTTCAGTCAGTGATGGTATATTCATTTCTAGACGTAATGCTTTGGTACTTAAATAGAAGACCCACATTTCAAAAATGCTGAGAACCCATGGACTACATAAGGGACATGGCAGATAGAGATAAAATTATACTTCAGGCTCTTTAGATGTTAATGGAGGCTACTGTTTCAGCGCCTCTGGAAACCAGGCCACTTGAATACTGATAACAGCTGAGAGCTGTGACTAGGCATGGCAAACAGGGTAAGGATATACATCAAGCATGATTGGAGAACATCTTTGTCCTTGTGCCAACACCCGCTACTGGCACCGTAGGGGTCTGGCTTTATGAACAGCGTGTAGAGAGTTAGTTCCCTGTGCTGGGAAATGGGAAAAAGAAATTGAGGAGAAAGGGAGGGAGGGTCAACAGATAGATTCGGTGGAGCCAGATCAGGCATCCATTTATTAACGTCTACATAAGAATTCACAGCTGTATTTTTTTTGTAAGTCTACATTTTCACAGTTCATTTTGTGGTCAGTGAGTTACAGTTATGTCTGTATCCTTGACAGATTTTACATGTTGCATCACAAACTGATTTGTGGATGAGCATGTTGAAATGTTCTCCTGTACAAAGTTTCTCTTTGATGGGGTAGCAAAACGTAATAGAGCAAAGAGAGGTGAAATGTACAGCTGATCAGGGAACACCGTGGTATAGTTTAAAAAATGCATGAACTTGAGATGGAATTTTATGGCAATCTAATTGAAGTGCACCTTTTTGCCAAGTGTGATGCGCACTGATGGTCCTTTCTTGCCCACCACTGTAAAAACTGCTGGGTTATTAGTGTTGCTCCACCCCACCTGTAAGCATAATGTCAGCTGGAAACCTCAGAGCAGTCAGGGTACTGCACGTTCACCTGCGTCCTCTTTAAAGCTGCAAGGTTCAAGTACCTTTATGTTTCAGACTGTATTAGTTCAGTCTGTCCTAGATCAAATACCTTGTAAATGAGACTAATCTCAGAGAAGGTAGTCCATGTGTATCAAAGCTCTAAGAAACTGCTTACCTGGCGTATTTATTTATAGAGCACTAATCACCATGGTGGCTGGCACTGTCCCCATCCACATTTGCAGCACGATGTTGAGCTGACATGCTCTTGCTTGCAGTCCTTGGATTAGAAGGGCAAAACATTTTCGGGGAGGGGATGCTTTTCCTCCAGCCTTTCCCTGCTGGCCCAGGAGAACCATCGCTCAGGTAATTCAGTCTGCAAGGCCTCTCTTGCAAACCTGCCTTGAAGTGAGGGGCTTTTGCACTGCTACAGAGCTGGACTGGCCTTGTGAGATTTTACTTGTTTCTCATGTAGCACTGCTGCCCACCAATCCCACAAAATAACTTACCATGAGAAATTAAGTAGAAGAAAGGAGTTGAAATAAAAAAGTGTAAGTGCATTTGACCTTGACTGTAGTCTAATGTTTAGTAGGATAAAATACAGGAAGGGCCATTTTTTTTTTTTTAAATGGGGAAATTATGTATCCTCCTTGTAAATGACTAGATATTTTGAGAATGTACGAAGTCCTGGCTCATTTTCTAAGGAATGCAGGCTTAAAGCTACCGTGCAGCTAGTTCATGGAGGCTATGTGTGGCCTGTGCTGTAGTTAACACAAATGGCAGTTTTCTGCTTGTTCTTTCTTCAGAATGGCCTAGCTGTCACTACTTAAACTCACCATAATTGTTGACCCTGGGTCTAATCAACCCAACTATACTGTAAACTCCTCAATGGCATCAAAGTCACTGAAAGGCGTCCATTACAAGTGGCAATCTTTGCCTCATGGTGGGATTTGGAGGCGAGCTCTAGACATGGGCAGAATTTTTTCTCTAGAAGGGAGATGTCCAGGAATGCCACAAACAACATATTTATCTCACATATAAGATATCTGTTGATCCCATTTAGATGAGAAATTGATATTTTTTTATATGAAACTCAAATAAACATTGTTTTTTCTAACTAAAGCATAAGTGCTTCTTCCATCAGCTCCAATGCAAGCTTCACATGTGCCTGAAGAAAGAAGGAACTCTGAGTTGTTTTACCTGCATTGCTGTGTTTTCAAGTCTGTGACATACCTGTGCATTTCTGCCGGCAGGTCACACTCTCATTTCAAACTAAAGTGCCAAGCACGTCTCTGTGAGATGTGGACAGCATTTTGTACAGAAGAAGTCTGTGAAGGCAGCACAGACCCAGAAAGGTCCTTTGTTTTGGGATGGCCCACCACGAACTGTGTGGCAAACTTCAGGTAAGACTTGAGATATGTTTTATTTACCAAGTTACTTAAATGTTTTTAGGCTGACAGGTAACAAGACTATCACAGATTCATTTCAGCACCAATGAAGGTGGGAAGCAGGAACTCCATGATTTTTACACCAATTTCTTCTAGTGTTGTGAACAATTCACTTACCTTCCATGCCTCATCTTCTGTCTTTCTGCAAATGTGACAGTGATATTCACTTACCACTTGAAAATTAGAGAAAATAGGTGATTTGACAAAGCACTGTCTGTGCTGCGAACTTGCTCAGTGGAAATTCTCTTTATTTAGGGTATAATGTGACAAACACCTAGGCTAATTAATAAGACAAACCACAAATAGTAAAAAGCCAAGCTAATGAAAAGATCAAAGAGACCCTCATGGGACACTTTTGAACAGAAAAGCTTGTATTGGAAGTATCAGGAAACATACAGTGAAATACCTTGTCTTATTTCTCTTTTTAATTTAATTGTGCCAGAGAAAATGTCAAAATTCCTCTTAAAGCAGAATCTCTGAATTACAAGAGACTGAAAGATTTTAGGTCTTTCTTTGCAGCATTGACTGTAGGACACATAAGGGCTGTGGAGGTAATTTCAGTGATTAGGATAATTTTAGTCTCAGCGGGAGGGCTCTGTCGTCACTTTGCATAAGGGAGGGCTCCATCCCCCTGAAATCCCAGCTGCTTAGGCACAGTAATTTGGCTGGGTCTTGGAAAATGCATTTTCCTCTTTACCAACAAAGAGCAAAAGCTGACGCATGCAGCTTAATTTGTATGTCACATTGGCCGTATCCAAAGAGAATACTGTGCACAAACTGCTCCCCATTGAGCTGGTTGTCCTGTTTATGGTTTTTTTTTACTTAATAGTCCTGAAACAAAGCGAAATTTTCTATTGATTTTCAATTGAACTCTTGCCAATAAACATGAGCTTTGATCTAGAGACAGTACGTGATCCTTTATAGCTATCAGAAAGTAGTTGGATAGGAAAGCAATAGCTTCAGTCAGAACAGGTTAAAGATTTTATAGAAGTTAAATTTTTTTATGTCTGGAGGTAGATGAAAAAATCTAAAACGCCGTCCCTGAGTCCATAGATGCATATCCAACAGAACTGAAGCAGCCAAAGAAGAATCACATTTTTAATGTTCAGAAAGTGTGTTCCCCTCACAGCATCATTCAGTAGGTTTTAAGTTGCCTAAAAGCCTGCTCTGAAAATTTGAAGAACTTGATTTGCAGAAACAGCAGTGGGAATAGCAGTTACTCCATCTGGGGAAGGATTTAAATCAAGAAAGTTGAAGCAAAATTAGGTTAGATCCCTTGCAGTATCCTATTATTAGCTACGTTTAACTGGACAGTTTGTATCCTTGAAAGTGTATAGATGAGATAAAGATAAATGAGATAAGCCCTAAAATGTCCAAAGTTAAACCCTACTAAGTACAATGGGACCTTTTTTCATCATGGCTTATGTGTACTTTGTAATGTGGTGATAAAGCAAGTAGTAAATAAGAAGAAAATTAGAATAGTGAAAGTGGAAAGAAGTCTATATACCTGAGGAAATACCTTTAAACATTTGAATGAAGTTTTTATTTTGAAGTGCCCTCTTCTATTTGGACATTAGTTTAAGAACTCAACCCGTTTCCTACTGAATTCACCAGTAAAGCTTTAACTTCTGTGATAAAACCTGGTAACTGGGGCTTTTGATCTCTGTGGCAGGCTTGCCAGTTGATTTTGCAGGGAAATAGATTTTTTGTTCAAATCTGGAGAAACTTTTTTAGTTTTTGTAGGTGTTTATGGCACTTGCAACCAAGAAGCAGTCCATTTCACTGTGGATTGTACAAGGGCTATTTTGCTATAAGAATGATGGCTGATTTGTCCCTTTTTTTCTATAATACTTGCAGGTCTGCAGAACAAAAGGAAACATGGCTGTCTTTTTTGCAAAGGTACTTTATTATACAGTCTTTGAGGACACTGAAAAGAGTCCCAGTCATCTAGAGCAGTGATTCCCAAGCTGTGGTACCTATGCCATCATGATAGATAAGCTCTTTCAAGGTGCTATTAAGAAAAAAAACAACTCATGTCTTCTCCCTGCAGAAGATGGTATGTGTTGTTTGTCCAACGATCACTATGCAAGGAGGGAATCACTTCACTGTGCCTGAACAGGGCTCAGCACAAAACTGGAACAATTGTTAGCACACGTGGTCCCTTCCTTACGCAGCTGTAGGAGCTTCTGCCACCATTGCTCTAGTTAAGCTTAGGGCTTTCCATGGTGATGGCATCTAAGCAAGCCCAGCTCAGGAACCTCTGTTCTAATCTATCTGCTGCTCATGGCTGGTGGTATTTTGGTCTTACAAAATGGACCCCAAGCTGGAGGGTGTGGTGGGAGGGTTTGTGTAAGTAGAGCTTTCTTATTTCAGTCAGTGTTTGGACAGAAAACTACTCATGGTGGATTTGTTTTCTGGTCACTTAGTTCTGCTGGTTGAGGGTTGTGTCTTTATCTGATTCTTCATAGTTCCTGGGGTTGTTTAAATCATCCTTGCTGTGGATGATTTCTAATTCACTCTTCTCCTGTTCAGTCCTTTGAACTGATCCATGCAATGGGGTGTAACTGATTCCAGTAGGAGCCTGCGTAGTGCAGGCTGAGGCATCACAATGATGGGTAGTTTTAGCTTGATTTTTTAAAGCCAGTTTCTCTGCTGCTTACACTGATTTCTACAATTAACTTTAATACAACAGGGCATATTGGGGACCATGGTCAGCATCTCTTCCAGATACTGCTGGATGTTTTCTTGTCCTCAGAGATCTTTCTACTGCAGTATATCTTCAAACAATCTGTTTCTTATCCAGTTATTGCTTGATTGCTATTTAAATCTTCATCTTGCTCTTTACGTTTACAATATTAAAAATTTACTTGTTTTGTACTTGTTTCGTCAGTCGAATAAGAGAAGAGAAAGAAAAAGACTATCCTAAAAGCATTCCTCTGAAGATAATTGCAAAAGACGTGGGAACCTGTGCATATGTAAGTGCTCTTGAGCTAAAGGGGGGGTGTCTAAATCCACATTACCTATGAGTGCTAGTTACCTGTAAATCCTTTGGATAGTGGGAGGGTTCCTTTGGGTTGCAACCTTCTTTAAGGATCCAGCCTCTTTAAAGATTCAGCATATGCAGCTCTGAAATGTTTGTTTCCTGTGTTTAATCCATGAGTTCCTTTTTAAAGACAGCGTGCTTGGTAAGAAATACTGGTTCTGGCACACAAACTAAAGACTGTACAGTGTGAATTCCCAAAAACCACCTCTAGCGGAACTTATGCATAAGCATCTTCAGAAATGCCAGTACAATGTACCCTTTTTTGGCTTTTAAAACTGATCTAAACCCACAGCTGCCTTCATTCAATTCTGCAAAGCTGTGATGTCTTTTATTGTTTATAATGATTGCAAGTCAGTAAAGCTATGTATATGAACACCCTGAAATTGCCTTAAGCATGTTTTTGATCAACTAGCTGATATTGGTAAATTTATACGCACAAGGTAAGTTCGTAAAGAAAGGTCACCCACGAAATGATTTTTTTAGGTCTTTTTTACTAGGCACCTAGGCACCTTTTTTACTAAGTCATTTTTAACTACTTCAAATTCTTGTAAGTAGCTAGTTCCCTAGGGATACTCTAGCATTCAGTGATCATCCATCCATTCTTCCTCTGCTTCTTACACATTCGTCCTTTCTTTCTAACTGTATTTCATGCTCAGAAGCCTAAAGAGCATTTGCAAGGACACAAGAAATTTTTACAGATGTTAGACTTCATTGGAGGCCTTTGCCTAACAGTGTATCTCCACTTAGAATTTTATATTTGCATAGATGTAAGCATAAAGGAGTTTCCTTTTTTTCAGAAAAACACTATTAAGATAAACAATAATACTTAGAATTGCCAGGTCACTAAGACAAATGTTAATAAACAGTAGCAATTAATTGTGATAGGTCAAATGCAGGACTGCAGATCAAGGTGTATTCAGGTGTAAATGTCTATAAATAATACATGCACTCAGGTGTTAAACTCTGTACCAGCATTTGTTTGGGGTTTTTTAAAATGTCTTTTCTCCTTAGTTATAATTAGCTTATGTGCCAAATATGGTTTCCTGATCCTGACAGTCCTAGAAATGACACACTGTAGTCTAGCTATTATCAGTAATATAACAGTGGAGGAACAGTGGAGGAGCAGATGGAAACTTTGTGATGCAAATAGTTCTTATGGTACTGTGGTCCCTGGGCTACAGCAGCTGGAGATGCCCAAGAATTATTTCATTTTTGGAAGGTAAGGAAGGCTGAACACAAAGCACAAACCATTTTATTATATTCTAGCCAAGAGCAAAACTTATGCAAATGTGCTAACCTACTCCTGAGAGCCAGATGTCATTGCTTCAGGCAAATGTTAAATTTTTTATGGTATGAGCGTTCAGATATGTCCTGAAGCAAGAGATACAGTATTCTCACTACTTTCCTTTGATTGCCATGGCAGCTTGTTACCATCAGGGACTTACACAAATGTACAGCTCAGATCTTTTCTAAATGCAAAATGTCAGGGGGTTGTTTCACCTGAACATCCTATGGCCAGTATAAAACTGATAAACTGATAAGCTACGCAGGGTGTAGCGAACTCTCTTGGGACTGGCAGCGAACATTTACTGCTGGCTCTCCCACCTTCCCTTCCGTGGGCCACTGGATGCACCGGGGGTTGTTGCAGCAGGCATGTGTTCATTCTGCCAGGGCTTTAGGTTGGCCACGAACCAGCTCCAGTCCAAAAGCTGTGTAGCAGTTCTTGTTGGCAGAGCCAGACTAGCTCAGTAACTTGTGCTTGATCTGTGGGAGCTGCCTGTCGGCGTGCAAGTGGGGCCAGGGTAGGTGTGATGGTGCAAGCAAAAGCTACTCTGGACACGCTCTCCCCACTCGTTTTTAACTCTGCAAGGTGATGGCAGTGGTGCTTCCACTTCCCAGCGGGGCTGAGGATGGAGTCATTAATCCTGGTGTGTTTGAAATGTGCTGCCCTGCATAGGAGCACCCACGGTGTGGAGGTTCAGAGCACTGTCCAGCTGTATGGGAGCGATACTGGTGCCGGGCAGCAGGTGCTGAAACCTCACACTGAAAGGGCTGCCTTGTGGAAAGAGGCGCTTCCTCCGACACAAAGCTTGGGACTTGGTGCTGGTCACCATCGCTAGGCAGAAGGCAGTGTTTCTGCTGACCCATGCTTTTCCATCCTGCTGATCAGCAGATTCTGGAGGATGCTGGAGAGGTAGCATTTTAACTGGATGAAAGATTACCGAAAGGAAGTGCTTCTGGTACTAAGCCAAATCTAGCTTTGAGAAATCTGTATAGAATGTGGCAAAGGACATAGAGATGAACAGCCTGTGTACGCTATTCTCTTACCAGGGAGATCTTCAGTAGAAAAGGACAGAAATTATTAACATTGGTATGAGAACCTCTTATTTCACTGAAAAAAATCACTGAAATGTTTAATTTTTTCAAAGGAAACTTGCATTCTTTTAAATTAAGCAAACCATTATATTTCCCTCATGCAGTGTCTAAAGTGAGTTAGTGGCTGTGTCTTTTTTGCCTATTTTAATGTGGAGGTCTTGTCCCCAGTAATCACGGCACTCTCCCTCCTGATGAAGCTGTTGGGGAAGCAGGGAGCAAATACAGACAGTATGTGACAAAACAGAGGAATCAAACGGAGGGAGGAATCAAAACAGAGGAATCAGACACCTGGGTGTTCATCTATGTATGATAACTTACTTATAAAGTAAAATTTTAACAGGATACTTTCACTTTTTTCCAACAATGAATTATGCAGAGCTGTTGCATTTCAGATACTCTTTGCAAATGCAGATTTTTAATGCCACTTTCACCTTCTACTTTTCTATTCACAGTCAAAAACCCTGAGTGTAACCAATGTTGATACAGCAAATGATGTAATTCTCATGGCCCTGCAGCAGCTGGGAATTAACGTAAGTCCTTGCACCAGTTTTAATGAGTCTTTTTGTAGTCACTTTTAATAATCAAATCTTCTCTTGCGCTTTTTCCAAGTTTTAGGGTATGAACATTAATTAAATCCTTTATCATAGCAATTCAGTGTTGTTGAACTGAAGCAAAAATGCCTTGTTAATATATAGACCTCCAGAGATCATAAAGTTCCTTCCAAGTTTTGAATAAGTCTCTTATCCCAGTAAGGGATCTGTCATATTTGAAGTCACTCTTGAATCCGTTTTGCTGATGCCTAAGAAGAGGTATCTTGACACAAGAAATGAGAGTTTGATACAGCTCCTTTTGCATACTTCACTGTGAACAGAAAACCTACTGACCTGCTTGTTAGTTGGTTTCAAAATGTGCAAACGTGCATGGTCAGCTGTCTCCCCAGATTACAAACACTGCTCTCAAGTGTCCAAATCAGACACTCTAAATATATATGGACCTTTAGTGTTATGTGAGATATGAATGTAACTGAGTGATTGCACAGAATGTGAATGCACCCAATTTAAGCAATGTCCTGAAACCATTTTGGAAAAAGGTTTTTACAGGACTTAGAGGAGTGCAGAGTAGCACTCCAAGTAGATGCAGCGATTCCTAGTAGATCAAGTATTGCCTCAGCTGGCTCCCTTTGCTCTAAACCAGGTAAGGTAGTGCCTCAGGTGGAGTAACAATTCAGTGTCAGGGACAAGAACTCTGGCTCCCTTATTCTGTTTCTCTCATTATTTCACAATGTGGCTCCAACCAACAGCAATGGTCATAGAGGCTCCTGGTTGACAGCTTTTTAACTGTCCTGTCAGTCTGCTGTTTGTGTAACAAGATGTTGTTTTTTTTTAAATGTCTTACTCTTAATGCCTATGTTGATTTCATTGCATGGAATCTGACAAGTCTCTCCTTACCACAGCCCTGAGTGTGAAGAGTCAATATGACCAAAATGCCACCCTTGCGCTTTCCTGGGGCTTTGGAGACCCCTCAGAATTTGTCTTCCCTAGCATTCATTATGTGTCCAGGGGCCTATTCTGCTAGCTTGTTATTTCCCAGGAACATCAATTTCTCTCTAGCCATCTTGTTATGGCTCAGACGTTCCATTTACACCAGGGCTGGGGCTCTGGCCTGAGCTCAGGATCCACCAGTGTGTCCAGTTAAGGTAGCTCTGGAGTTGATGGAGGGACTGCAAGGTGAAAAGGATAAGATGTGAGTTAAAATTAGGGTTTTAATTGCAGAGTGTCTCCTCAACTCTGCATAAAAAATCAAGAATATA
The DNA here is from genome assembly GCA_033628505.1 of Tringa tobata. Taxonomy (NCBI): domain Eukaryota; kingdom Metazoa; phylum Chordata; class Aves; order Charadriiformes; family Scolopacidae; genus Tringa; species Tringa tobata. The sequence continues at coordinate 3,676,948 of JAHREE010000076.1, forward strand.
TATATATATATGCATGCTGTAGTACAAGTGCAAATCTTTACTATTACATGCTTCATTTTTACCCATTTTATGGGTGTCATTTGTAATTCCTCATTTTGTGTACAGAAAAAAAAAGAAAATGGTAGTGTTGGAAGCGAGTATTTTGTTTGAGATGAGCAGGAGGAGGAGCTGGTTAAGTTTCAGCTTTGTGTTCTTTTGTGTGTATCACAATCAACCCTTTCCTCCACTTTGCATTTTTATTTCGAGTGGAAAAAGAATGAAAGCCATCTGAAAGATGTAAAATCTTGCCTGCAGAATTATTTGCCCAAGTAATATACTGCATTTTTTCACTGCATCTTCATAGCGTAAAGCCTTTTTCATTAGAGGCATATTGTAAGATCAGCAATAGAATCAAACAAAATAAATAAATTAAGCTGTAGCCTGTGTATCAATCAAACACCCAACCCCCTCGTAGGATTGTTCTGACTGCGAAGATGCTTTTCCTTATGTGCTGTCAGGAGGTTTTTATTTATGTCCAGAGAGAACCACTTGAAAGGAGCTCTACGACTTTTCAATGGCAATTATAAAAACTACATTTCACATATTGTATGATTAATGGGGCTATTACTTTGGCTGAGTTCACTCTGGTTTAACGCATCAGGGTTTTTCCCTCTGTGGTTTCTCTGGTAAAATGACAACTAGTTCGTGCAAAATGGCATTGATCATCTGTTCCAAATTACCGAGTGAGGCAGAAAGAAGGGCCTTGGGTTTCCAAGCTCCGTAAGTACACTTGCTGATTTTTCTGGGACAGTCACATTCATACTGACAAATGGCCTCATAAAGCCTATAAAGGACAACATTTGCAATCGAGAGATGAGCAGTCTGCCTCCTGAAACTGTGCCTACCAGCTCTTCCCCTTCCTCTGCTTCCCCTTCACTGCAACGAACTCTTTCATATATATATTTAAAAGGAAAGTAAATACCCTTTCTTGCGCTCCTCAGCTGTATTTATTTGCTCCTGGCTGCTTGCCCTGAGGCATAAGAGATGTCTCCAAAGTCTATTTATTTTCCTTCTGCCCCCTGCTAGCTAACTTAACAGCAGTGCTAATACGGGCCAGAAAGCTCTGTCAGTCAGAGAGCAAACTGCGAAGGCTTTATTGAGTGTATCAGCCTTACACCAGGTGTGTGTGGCAAGTAGACAGAGCCTCAAGAGCTTTGGAGACACTGAGTGAAAGTCCAGACAATGCAGGGTAGTAGGCAATTCTGTTTAAAAGGAGGTAGGATTTAATTTTAGAGCTAAATAAATACTGTCATGAGGTATTTATCACCTTTTGTAGCCAGAAAACTTTTAGACTTTAATTATCCTTATTTAGCAGTGTCACTGAAAAGGGATTTAAGGTATAATAGATGACTTTTCATGCAGTGTATTTATCCACTTGCTATTATCTTTTGTCCTGAGAGTGGTTTATATTAAATGTCATTCTTTTTATCTCTATGGTCTCAGCATTATATCTGAAATAACGTGCTATTCTATTCTTCAGTTAGACTGCAACATTGACTTGTATATTTATGCTAAAGGCAATATTTAGCTTTGCTTTCAAATCAGTGGTTTTATACAGCTTTTCCCAAAGATGTTGACATTTTCCAATCTTCTGGAAATTGTCCTCTTTGATGTAAATTTATCCTCTCCACTGTACATTTTCAAAGAGGGCTCAGCGGTCTTAAAGCACCATCCAGCGCTCCCAAGCCCTTCCACACAAAAGGGCAGCACAAAAAGGCTGACAGCAGCCCTGGGAGGAGATTTTGGGGCAGCGTTGAGTGCCAGGAGCCCCTTGGGTCCCATCCTCACCTTGGCACCATGAGTGCGGGCTCAGGTCTCAGGTGAAGGTGCCCCTGCCCTGCTCTCCAGCGGCAGGCACGGGATGCCGTTGGCTGGCAAGCCTGAGCTCCTTCCACTTGCAGGGAGCGTATTGGGGCTGGGGAGGTGGTGGAGCAGAGACCTCGGGTGTGAGGCTGGGGGTGCCGGTGTGCCAGGTCGTGTCCTGGAAGATGTAATTAACCTGGTACTCAGGACAGAGCTGAAGGGTCACCTTAGCTGACACAACCTGCCCGCTGTCTGCCACATGCTCTGCAGCCAGGCCTCCGCTTCATGCTGCTTATCTGTAATCCCTCCAGGGGATCAGGGCTGTCTCTTCTCAGGGCTGGGTGTTGCTCAGCGTGCGGTGGGGAGAAGTGGGGCATAGAGGTGCTGGGGGCCAGGAGCAGCACCTGAGGCAGGAGGTCACCCCCATGCTGGGGACTGCCTCATTTCCAGCCTCCTGGCAGCAGGGAGGCATGTGGGCCAGGGACCGACTCAGCCACATGGCACGGGGGGGCTGGCATGGCTAACGTGTTGTTCCAGCCTCAAAAACAATCCGGAGTCCCCAGCAGGCTGTGACTTCCATCCCTCTGCTTCCAGGAACAGTAAAAGAATCGGGGCAAATCTCACTCTTTTCCTTCAGAAATGACAGGCTCCAGCCCCTCTCACTGTTCAGAGCTAGACCCTGGTCACATAAACCACATTACGTGTGACAGACACGTCAGAAGCTTTGCTGATGGCAAATTTGGGCACTACAAAAGCAAAGGAGATTCCTTTGACCCCGCTGGCAAGGTGCAGGTTATCCTTACATTGTGAGAAACCTAACATGAACCTGTTCTTAATGGCTGGTAAAACTTATTCTTAATTTTGGTTTTAAAGGGCTCTGAAAAAGACTACAAGCTGTGGGTGATTTCAGGAAGGGAAGATGCTCCTTACCCTCTTATTGGTAAGTTCTTGACATGGTTTTGTTTTTTCAATGTTCACTCAATTTTTACTGCTGAAGGAAGCAAGAAGTACAAAGACCAAAATGCAGTTTCCTCTTTTGTTTTGTTTTATTTTGTTTTTCCCATTTTTTCTCGTACTTCCCTGTCACGCAAGTTTGCCTATTTGGGGAGCTAGTCAGATGCTTATCCTTCCTTTTGAAGAGCAGTTGTCTGCTTGCGTTACTAAGAGGCTGAAAAAGTTCATTTACTTCTGCCCCAATTTTGCTGCCATGAGCCTCAGTCTTTCTACAAAGTTCAGCCTCTCCACTCAGCCACCTCCTCTCCTGGCGCCGGTCCAGCTTTACCATATTTCATCCTAGACTTCCATAGCATTGTTTATTCCCCTCCCCAGCAAAACTCAGAAGAATTTTGAGAAATGTTCTTTTCTTCCACAACTCAAGTTAACTGATTCAAGAGGTTCTTTTCCGATCCTGCATTTCTCTTACTGGCTGACAGCTCCCCTCTGATTAGGAGCAAATTATTGCTTATTCACTTTCTAAAATGCTTTTTGAAACATTTCCTCCCCGGGAATCGACCCAAAGCTCAGCAGTGATTGGATGGAGTGATTTGATTTTGGCCCATGATTCACTGAGAACAAATCCCTTCCTCTTAAGAACCTTTCCCCGTAGAAGCCCAGCATTACTTGTGCTATATGAGTTCACAGCTGATTAGAACAGGAAAAATTTGTGGATTTTCTGTTTTCCTGCTGCAAATCTAACTCCAGTAAATCTTAACATTCCTTCCTAAAGCAGCCTTAGCTACAAATGCTTTGCTGGAGTCAGACAACATTAATATTTATAAAATGTCTAACTTGTGCACCTTATAGACAATGCAAACTGTTTGTCTTTGAAACATACCAGACTTTGTCTTTCTGACTATTATTGTGTAGCTTCTCCAGATGCAGTCACAGCTCTGGTTTTAAAGATAGAACCAGAGAATTCAGAAATGGGAAAGGCCTTTCTAATTGACTGACTCTTTCTCACTGCAAATTCAAGTTACAATCCTTGGAGAAGAAGAATCTGATATAAAACTGATGCTGTTCTTGATATTTATGCTAAGGTTTATTAGATAAGGACAGCTTTTATCATAGGTAGACATCAGAAGAAGAGTTTGACTGTGTTTCAGCTTCACACTACCTATAATCTTAAATAACATCTCTTCCACTGTCAGTGTTCAAGTCTAAGTGCGAGTTAACTAAAACATCTTAACATTGCGGCCATATTTAAGGTATTTCAACTGCCAAGTTTTTAGACAAGTCCAAAAAATATCTTCCTGGTAGAATTTTTGAAAACTGCTCCAGAAATGAATTGCCTCTGTGTAGTCCCCAAAGATGCTGGTTAACGCCGAGCGTAGCTCATTTGCATTAGCCCTATGATTAACGTTTCCTTCCTGTTTCAGCCTCAGACATGAACCGTAATTGTGTCTTGTTTGACTGAGTTGATGGCTGTGCATGGAGAGGGAGGGAAGATCGCTTTCACACTGGATTTTTTGTGTTTGCATGCTCAGCAAAAACTTGACAGAAGGTTGCTCCCAAAATCTCATTTCTTGCCAGAACTATATGAGCAACCAGTACCTCAACTTCAGTGTCACAAATAAAGCAATAGAAAGAATAAACACTGAATTCAGAAATAGTCACTTGTATTTTTTTCTGATGGGCTTTTGTGTGATACAGCTGTAATACATCTGATTTTACTTTTATGCCTGTTTAACTCCACTGAACTCAGTAACTCCGTATCTGCCAGTGTATGATTTATGCTGGTGTAAATATGCAGAAGAGCGTCAATTCTGAGATTACTGAGGGAGCCAGTGCTGCAGGCCAGCATGCAGAATCTGCTTTTCCTCCAAGGCAGATGGAGTTTTGCGAGCCTCCAGTCAATCCAACGCCGATTATTATGATTTATCTTCGAACAGGACACGAATACCCCTTTGGAATTAAAATGAGCCACATTCGCGACGCCATGCCCCACGGATCAAAGCACTGTGCCTGCCCCCGGCAGCTTCAGGGGTCCTTCTTGACGGAGCAGCTGCCCCAGGAGCTGCAGTGCCAGTTTGTGCTGAAGCCAAGCCGCCTGGCTGTGTGCCACCAGCTGAACGGTAGGTGCCCCGCTGGCCCCAGCGCCGCTCGCCCACAGCCCCGCTGCCTCCCGGGCTCCGCTGTTGAAAGCCAAGGTGCTGGGGTGGGGAGGGTTGGTTGGTGGCAAGCAGAGGGGAGCACACAGATGTACCTTCCAGCTGCATGGGGCCGGGAGGGGGAGGTTTGCAATGTAGCTCTCCCTGATTTGAGTGTGCTGTTGCGTGTGTGTGTGTGCGTGCGCGCGTGTTTCATCTTTGTAAGTCCCATTTTGACAAGCTGCCTGTCAAAGGGTTGTTCTTAAAGCAGCGAAAGAAAGACAAGATCTCCTCCCTGCAATTTTTCTAAGTCTATTAGCTGAGCTTCTCCCTGCAGCCCTTGCCGTGCTCGGTAGCAAGGCAGAGTGGTTTTAGGATTCAGGAGTCAAGGCTTGACTTCGGCACAGAATTCCCAGGCAGTGTTTGTCAGCATCCTTTACCTCAACAAGGTACTTATACACCTGCCTCGCTGGGACCCTCACCTGGCAAAGCCTGGGCATGTACTTGAGCACCTAGATGAAGTGAGCGAATACCACTTCTTTATTTCAGTTCTCTTTGAGTAAAGTGAATACAGTAATATTTTTTTCGGCCCTTGGCCCTGGTGCTGCAAAAATATGAGCACCTGCTCTCTTTTGTACTCTGCTGTCAAGGATGCAGTGACTGCTCACTGCTCATGAGTAAAACAAACAAGGAGATCTTTACAGGATTGGGGCATTGGACTAAAAACGCTGTAGAGCGAGGAGGCATCACATGGTGTGGTTTTATTGTGCTTAATGCACTGGCATACCCAGCTCAATTAGAAATTCTGCCTTACTTTACCACTAATGATCATCTAATAATAAAGATAACATATATACACTGTTATCCTGTGCGCTGCCCAATAGCCAAGATCTCCCACAATATATGAATAGATCCATTTGTAATGTTTTTAGAAATTAAATACAGGGAGGTTACACCAGTGTCGATTACAGATTATTCCAGAAATTGATTGCATTTTATATAAATCATTTATATAAATCAATTTCATTTCCACACTCCTTCATCCCCCCTTCCCCAGTAATTTGTATCATATATTACTTCATGGCATTTTTTAAGAATGAGGCAATCTAGCAAAGGGGTGTAATTAGGTTTACAGGCCCCGCTTGGCAGCTGACGTTGACTGGCAAGAGAAAATAGAAATGCAAATCAGGCCTGTAAAGTTCTAATGGAGATGTGTTGTCAGCGGTGCTGTGCGAGCTGCAGGAGGCGAGGCTGGCTCTGGGGCAGCAGAAGCCTGGGGCAGCCTGCAAGTCATGCACAGGGACTGCCCTAAGTGGGAGAAAGAGGCTTTTAGTCCATTCGCCTTTCCTACTGTCATCAGACAAAACCTTTTAAAGTGGTGTATAGGTCTGGCTGCTTGCAAACCAGGTTATCCTGCATATGGCACCCTTTGTTGTGCTCTTCCTAACTCTTTCTCACCTATTTCGGTTTTGGAAAATGTCAGAGGGTACCTGTGTGCAAGCCAAGGCTATGATCTGGCTCTCTGGGCTCATCTTCAGATCAGCAGGACAAAATCTGTGCTGTTATTAGGTAACCACTAGGCACATGACCACATACAGGGCAAATTTACAGGGAGCGGAGCCTGTAACCCCACATTTCAGTGCCAGACGTGCTGTGCTGTCCTCCCCCCCATCCCTTCCCTGCACTGATAGCGCCGTGCGGGACACGCTGTCCCTTCTGGAGCCAGCAAGGGGTAGCTGCCCAGTTGTACCAGTGTGCACCATGGTTAGACAGCTTTGTAGGTGTTGACAAGCAGACATGACTGACAACTGGCCATCATGTCAAATAAGTAGCTGTGTGGGCACCAGTTGTAGTGGTGTAGTCGCATCAGCTGTCCTGGCAGGATGGTTAAAAAAAGTGCAGAAGAATTTACTGTGTGGAGGAGCTGGAGTGTTTCTGTTGCCTGTCCTGCAGCCTTTCAGCACGTAACGGGAATGGTCACCTACCAGTTAAACATAGCCATTAAGTAATGCTCATGAGCATGTCTAAAAAGTATTGTAAATACTGCTTTAAGTTTAACTTGAAAGGGCCGACTGCTGTCAGTGGCTAGGCTGTAATCCAAATTATTATTTAATCGTCTGTTAAAAGAGAAAGCAAAATTTCAGCAAGTTGGTCTCAATACAGAAAAGAGGTCCTTGAAAACTGCTTGACAGCTAGGGGTTTGATCAGAAAGAATGCTAAGTTGTTAAATAGATCTGAGGTTTTATTTAGAAGTTTCTGATTGGTTTTCAAGAGGAGGATATGCCACTTGCAGGGCTGGGGCACCACTTATAGATAGAAATTCCTTGCATGTAAAATACAGAATCATAGAATCATAGAATGGTTTAGGTTGGAAGAGAATAGATGGGTTGCTGTGAGCTCTGAGCAAGATCTGCAACCAGAGAAGTACTGCATTTTTTCTGATTCTGGCCTAGAATAATCCAGCAGAGCAAGGCCCTGGTGTTCTTGTACAGAAGTGCTTCTGCAGATCAGTAATTGGCATCTCTCTTGGCTGAGAGGAGACTGGGCTTCTCTTAGTTTTGTAACTTTGCACAGGCTCAAGAAAGGAAAGTGTACCTCCTCCCCTTCTCATCTGCTCTTTACCTTAAGATTTCTCAACCCCCTTATAAAAGGGGATATGAAAAGGGTGAGTTTTCCTGTTGTTCAGTGAATGTTAGTTTTCTAAGTGATGTGGCATTTTGTTGCCATACATCAGTTGTTGGTTTCTGCCCTGGTATGTTGAAGAACACTTCCTAAGATTTCCTTCCTGCCTGTCCCAGGAGAGAGCTGCAGTTAATCACAATTACCTCTTGTTTACATTGTCAGTTTGGGCCATGACTTCTTAAGAGTGGAGCAAACAATGAGAGACTAAGAAAAGTTCCTAGTTTTAAGACCCATTTTTTCCACTTCTGCTATTCCTTGTTCCCCAAGATAGCATTTCTTCTTAATTATTACTTCCACTGAGATCTACAGGGTTGCCAGAAAAAAATACCAATTTGTATTGGCCATTGTGTGAATAGAACTCCAAGTGACGCAAACCATATCCATGTGCTAATATCCAACTCGTCTGAAAGAAAAATTGCCATTTTGAAAGTTATAGGTTAGTTATGTTCTCCCAAAACATGATGTGTCAAGTAAAGACTTACACACTGCCAAGCTTATATTTCATGAAGATTTGGACTGCTTAAAATGTATATCCTCCTTATTATTTTTTATTAAAAGAATTTTTCATTAGGGTTTCACATTCATATGTTCACATTTTGAGTTAAACCATAACTTTTCATCCTGTAAGCCTCTAATGAAAAGACTTCCACCCATTCCCAAAGGGAGCATGATCTAGAATGGGATGACGTATAACGAAAATCACTATTTGGGCTAAAAAACAAGTGTAGTAAAGTATAGGAGAGAAAAATCTGGAAGTAAAGTACTGGAGAGAACAGTCCTTATTTCTGCGAGCCTTGCTTCTACCCTCTGCACTCCACAACAGCAGAAAGCAATATGTTTGACCAGGTGAAAGAACCAGCTAATAGAAAGGTGCACGGCGTAGGTAAGCTACTAAATCAAAGCTGACTGGCTTTGAAAACATCTAGAAAAGAAACAGTATATTAGGATAAGTTTGTCTTCCGGTTAGCACTTTTATCATAGACAATCTCAACCCACCCTTAATAGTAGCCCATGCTGTTAAGAAGCATTTACACTGGCTGATTTTGAGAAAGGTCATGTGAAAAAACCCCTTTTTGCATCCTAATATCGGTATTTCCTTTTCTATGCGCTGCAAATAAGAGCTTCAATTAGATGTTTCATGAAATGCATTAAAATAAATGAAGACAAACCGAGCCCATCAGTGTGTTAGCAGCATGCTGAAATGCCATCTGGAAGGCGTTGATTAACGGGCAGGCACCATCCCTGGGCCATGGTCAGCAATTGCTTGGAGCGAGGGCACTAATGATACACTTGATTTGCGGAGCAGAGAGAAAGGGCGGTGACTTTTCCTGGTCTGAAAACATCTCAACCCATTAGTTGATTCTCTGGTGTTACTTGTGGAGAGAGCAGGTGCTCTCCCGCATTGCCAGGGGAACCGGGATGCCTCCGGACAGCCAGCCAAGGTGAGGGCAGTGGTGTTTATATATTATTTTTTTCCAAAGAAGGTCTGTGGTATATGCACCTGTGGATGGGAAATGGGTTATTAGCAGAGTCCAGCTCCGTGTGAAGCCAGCTGAGGTTTGCCATCCCACACTTAGCAGTAAGTGCTGACACTGTGGTCCAGCAGTGCAGTGCAGATCCTGGTGATCCTCTTAAGAGCCTGGGTAAGGCAGCACATTCTACACACACACACACAGGTATGCACATGGTGGGATTAGGCAGAGCCGGATGCCAAGGAGTTGGTTGAGTTCATGACATTTTTTCCTTTGAAACCATAGCAACCACCGCAAAACAAATACTGGAATTAGGATTGAAATACATTTCTTCTAATAAACACCTTTCTCTTTTCCCAGACTTAAGCCAAAAGTCATTTAAAAGGAAAAGGTCTATCATAAATTGGGCTTTCTGGCGTGGCCCAGGCACTCACTTGGATAATGCACCCCTCTCCTCAACATCTGCTGCTCCTGGGAAGCTCTTTGGCCTCTTGCTAACAGCCATCTGTGAGGATGACAACCTGCCCAAACCCCTCTTGGTGAGTCCTAGGCTCGGGCTGGCTCTTATAGTGGTGGAATTTCTTTGTGTAATGAATGAGAACGTGGGGACACTTTGTAAACAGGACACTGAAATTACTGAAGCAGAGAAACCAGAAGGAAACCTCATTTGTGGTTCTCAGCAAGAACTTTGGTTTTTAAGATATGCTGTGGTCAAGCCTGGTTAATAACAAACAGCTTGAGAAACGTATGTGATTGGGCTGCTGCTCTGGGCTGTTTCTTCTTTGTAGCCCACACTATAAGGCTGGTTCCCTAATCCTCACTTACACAGTGTAAATAAATGCCACGTTCACACATAACTTTTTAAACCACTCCCAAGATCTCTGTAAAATCCCCAGCTCCATAAATGTGGCATCTACTGTGCAACTTAGCCCGTGTGTGTATGCAAATGCTACCTGCCCTTAAGTAGACAGTTTCAGAGCCTTTCTTGAAGGCATCCCAGGACAGGTAAGCACTCTGGGTCCTCATTTTTGATCTGACAGCACCACTGCAAAAACAGGTGGGCAGGCAGAGGCTGCAGGAGCATCTTTTCATCCTGTCTCAAGGCACTAGTGCTGCGTGTGTTCTCCAAACCAGTCCCGGAACATGAAAAAAGGTGGTCCTAGAGCCCATTCCTAGGCATAATTAAGGCAAAATGCATGACATTTTTGGCCAGGGCTGAGGGCTGCCCTGTTGTCGATGCAGCGGTTGAAACTTTTACAGAGTGGGGGTGACCTCCGCAGGATTGGGCCTCTCATCCCAACAGCCTGGCTTTCAGCTGGAACAGCTTGCCAGAACCCCACTGAAATCAGCAGGGTTACACCAGTTCACAGGAAGAGATGGTTTGTCTCCTAAGCTTGTGCTTGATGTGCTGCCTGAATAGTGAATCATACCAGAACTTGTCAGGTCTTTTAATAGTGTGGGTTTGTTATTTTCTTTACAGGGAAAAATGTGCATTTTTATCATTTAGGTTATTTAAATAAGTCCTCCAGAGATGAACCCTGTAAGAACCTGGTCTCTCAGTCTCTCTGTCTGAGACATAAGCCAATGCTGCATTTCAGAAATTTCTCCAAAACATAAATATTAGTAAATTTTTATCTGAAAAAATCCAAAGTTACTAAACACAGAATCACCAAAGTCTACCAAAGCTTGGTAGACTTTGTGCTTTGAATCTTAAACACTGTGTTTATGCCACAAAATAAAACTTTTGATTTCATGCAGCATCTCTAGAGAATGGAATCCTGCATCTGAGGGACTATGTGGGATTTACCTGCAAGAGACGGAAAATATCAGGGATGAATGCTGCAGGCATGTTTGATATCTCTGCTTCAGAGCTTCAAACTTGCTTTTACAGCTGAAGGGCTCTCTTTTAGCCATTGCCACGCTGAATTGTCTTACACCATTAGCTTCATTCATGTAATTTTGTCTGGGTTAACTACTTTGGGAGGGGATTTCCAGTTTTATCTTGGGGATATTTTATTCAAAATGTATTTTTGAAGCGTTTGTTCATGCGCTAAGATCCTGTGCTGTGGGACTCAGCCTGTTTTGACAGCCGAGCTCTAAATCCCTGCAAAGAAAATGGAAATGCTGACACGAATCCTGCTGCCATGAAAAGTGCTCCTCCAAAGTGTCTGCACTTACATGAATGCTGGGCTTTTAACTTCTACAAGAGTGAGAAAGAAATGTTGTAGAAGAAAAGTAAAAATAATAGCTTCCATTAGACTCGTTTGCATTACTGTGTGTTGGGAAGGACCTGCCTTACAGCCCAGACTAGGAAGGTCACCAGAACCCACTGCTTAGCCTTTGCTGTTACAGTAACTTGGTTTAATGATGACAGACTCTCCCCTAGTGTCCATTTTCGTGCCATTTCTTATGATAACTCAGTCCTCAGACACTATGTGTGTGCACCTAATCCCAGAAACTGTGTGCACTCATTTCCCCCTCGGAAGAGACAAACATGACAAATTCCATATCACTTGGAGCAGGCCTGGGAAGAGGTGACCAGCATGTCTGAGAGGTGACCCACAAGAGCATACTGCCTGAGGAGAGGTCTCTGATTTCAGCATTTCCTTTTCTGCTCTTTTTCCTCTCTTATTTAACTGAAGAAATACGGCCCTCCTGTTATTTTGAAAGCCAGGCAGGAATCTGCTTGTTTTCCCTTTCCTCTTAAGTATCTCATGTAGTGAGCTATCTACCTGTTTACTCCTTTGCAGCCTCGTTGGCTTCAGAGGAGCCATAAGCCAAGCTCTACTCCCCTTTGGGTGACCTCTCAAGTGGGAGCATCTTGCCCCAGAGGTGGTCCTGCTGACAGCCCTGAGCTGCTTGCAGAATGTGGTACTACTCACAAGGAGTAAAAAAAAGGGTAAAATGCTGATTCTGATCAGCTGTAGAAGTGCAGATAATTATCAACAAACAAAACACTTTCCAGCTTAGGTAAAATCTCTTTTTTTTTCAGACATCAGGCCTGGAAAAGAAATCTTTGTCTGGTTGGTGATAATATTGAACACGCTGATAAGTAGTGAGGGTTTCTTCCTGCAAAGCGGTGTCTGGCTGAGGTCACTGTCAGATGCAGAGCTTTGGATTGGGTAGACCACGCTCCTTTTCCCATACCACAGTGTTTATATATTTAAATGACTTGGCTAAAACTTGCACAGACCCTGGAAGATCATGCAGGAGGTTAGTGCTCAGTAGTGGCAGCGCAGTATTTCTGAGGGAACGTTTTCCAAAATCAGAGCCCCAGACCACAGCTCTGCTGCATGGTTTGGCATGGCCTGGAGGCTGAGCCTTGACTTGGGAGGTATTATTGTGTTTGACTTGTGAGCTTTTTTAGCACTCAAAGGTTTTCACCTGTGGCAAAGCTACGTTTTAATGGCACTTGACAATCAAATAGATTTCTGAGAAAGCCTCTCTGCCTTTTTATTTTGTTTAGGACATGCTTTCCCTGCTTTACCAAGAGGGCCCTTCCACCGAGGGTATTTTCAGACGCTCTGGAAGTGCAAAAACCTGCAAAGAGCTCAAGGAGAAGCTCGATTCAGGCGCTGAAGTAGACCTAGCCTGCGAATCCATATTTGTGACAGCATCTTTGTTTAAGGTATGTGAAGAATGTTCCTTTCCCCATTTTTGGGTGAGAGCAGCGCAGATCCTGGGCAAAAACAAGTAGGACTTTTCCCCAGGGACAGGCCCAAAGAGGACTTGGTGGGCTGAATTGAGAGGAATGGGCTGGCTCATTAACATTGTGAGGATCTCCAAAGGAGGCTACCGCTGAATCAGGATGGGGAAGAGGACTAGCCAGCTTGTTTTGCTGCCAGCTTTCCTGAGGTCTCAGGCACAACCTGGTCCTATTACTCTCTTTATCTCTGCTTAAAGTCAATGAAATACTGGAAAGGCAGGTTTGCAGACCTGTTTCCTTACTTGTCAGAAATCCTCTACACTACAGACCCCAGTGAGTGCATAGTGTTGCCCAAAATATTTGGATTAATTTTCCCATGCATTATCTTTTCTTACAGACCTATACATTAAAAACAGTGTTCCATGTGCAAAAAGCACCCCAAGCCTTCAGTAAAATTTGAGTTGCAAGGAGGATCAGCATATTTCTTTTCACATTTTAGTACAATGCATCTGTTTATGTGTAGTGGTTGCTTAGAAGAAATAGTAGTCTCCATTCTCAAGCAAGCACTGCTTCACTAGAATGTTTTTATTGCAGATAGCTATTCCTCTTGCTACCATGTGAGAGGTTTTCATGGGTGAAACTTACACAATTGCTTTCCTACTGGTGGATTTAGGGATTGATTAGGGGAAGGGAAGTAGGGGTGCCTTGAAGTGCTTATGGTCTGGTGGTGTTGGAGCTTATCAGCTAAGGTGACGAAATGGGCACTACAGATGAAGTTAAGTGGTAAGTGAAGACAGACATTATGCAGCATCAAAATAACTGGTCCCACTGCAGATTTTTTAGTTCAGCAATAGCAGATGAAGCATCCAAGTAATTCTATTTTGATAGGAAAGGATAAGGAAAGGGCAGGAAAATACTCACTTTAAGCATAATCCAAAGTACTTCTTTATCTCAGATGATTTTTTGCTGGGTTTCGTTGCTGTGTGGAACAAGATGCTTTTCAGCTAGTGCTGTCCCACTGATACACCCCCTTGTATCTGCATAGCTTATTCCTACTCCCTCCCGCGCTCCAGAACAGCTGTTCACGTGTTTTGCTCTTCTTTTCTCTTGATAAGGATTTTCTTCGCAACATCCCAGGCAGCATTTTGTCATCCCAGCTCTGTGATAAGTGGGTCTCTGTGATGGATCAAGGAAATAATGAAGAGAAGATAAAAAGCATCCAAAGGTAGAGTTCTTACATTCTCTTTATTCTTTTCCTATAAATTTATATCCCAGAATGCGGAATTGCAAATATTCAACTTACAGCTTACAATTAATTTTTTAAAAAAATATCTATGACAGAGCATTCAAACTTACATAAGTACTTTAACGATTGCCTCTATGGGACAATTTTCTGACTCTCTTTTGTCCTGCTTTTCTGCCTTTTGTTGATGCAAGTAAATAAATGAAATACCCTTTCATGAAAAAAAAATAAAATTATAGTATTTGTAAATACACTGTCCAAGATCTGGATTTCTACCTAATACCAAACCCAAAATCTTCTGCCGGGAACATCGGGTTCCTGGGTGAAAGGGTAGCTGAAATCAGTTCCTTATATATTCCCCCTCATTCATCTCAAATTTTAGTGACCATTTTTGAGGCCAAGATGGAGTTGTGAATGAAATACTGGAGTGTAGTGACAAAGGAAGACTCCACCCTTGCAGGTGATGTAAAACAGAAAGTTTATGTCATAGGAAACAGAGCTTTGTGCATCAACTGGCCTCATGCATACTTACATACATACATTCTTATGGCAACAAGATGGCATAGAGAGAGAACCAAACTGTTTGGTTAAATGAATAGTGAATTATCAGGCAACTTAGGTGAAATACAGTTTCATGTCATACATTGTACTTGGTTTATTAGTTTGACAGACGGCAATTTTGTGTTAGGGTGTTTTCTGTCCTCCCAGGAAACTGTTCAGAGGTGTGTCACAGTGAGGGAAAGCAGGCCAGCAGGAACTCCTCTTTGACACACTCTTTGGTTTAATTAGTGGACCATGTTATCCTGTTTATGTATTTTCATTACCTTGACTTGTGTGTATCTATGGAAAATGGTTTCATTTTGTCCAGTCACTAATTTGAAGAATTACATTTGTGTATGTTTTCAGGTTAATAGAGCAGCTCCCCAGAGCTAACGTTGTGCTCTTACGGTACATCTTTGGAGTACTGCATGGTATAGAGATGCGATCTGAAGAGAACCAGATGAATGCGTTTAATCTGGCTATCTGCATTGCACCGAGCCTGCTCTGGCCTCCTGTCTCCTCCACTCCTGATGTAGAAAGTGAATTTACAAAAAAGGTAAGAGAGACACTGCAGCGTAGCAAAAAACCAAACTGACCTTCATCCTGCTCAACCAGGCTGGTGATTACAAACATGGAAACAGTCAGTACCTCTTCAGATCAGGACTTGTTCTCTTATCAGGGCTCCAGAAACGTTCATCTGTCTGTTCTCATAATCTGCCTGAAAGAAGGGGAGGGAGATCGTACAGCGATACCCAGTATATTAGCCGAGTGCTTCTCTCATCAAAAAGGTTGTAGTGACCTTGGAACAGGGCAGAGCAGAAATGGAAAAGACATATACCAGGATGTATATTGGGACGTTTTAGCTGGGCCTGAATGTTTTCCTCGGGCCCAGGAGATCAGAGGAGGAGTTCCTGGCTGTCAGGGGGCACATTATGGATGGGCAATTTGCTCCTGTTTCTCATCTGTATGGTGAGCTTGCCCCAAGTGAAATAATGGAAGATCTGACAAGACATCTCTCTCCCATTGTTTTATTGCAGATTTCTAGTCTGGTACAGTTCCTCACAGAGAATTGCTGCAGGATTTTTGGAGAGGAAATTAACTCCCTCTTTGGAGAAATACTGATGACATGCAAGAGAGAGAACAGCTCAGGTAATACAGGTGATGTTTGGATCCTGTTAGAGAGCTGAACTCAGCCAGGCAAAAGATCAGTATATTCTGCGGAAGAATGCTGTTCCCTCTTCACGTGGTGTTCCCAGATAATGCTGTTCTTCTTTTGTCCAAAGTATTGTTGATAATTGTGGATTCAACTTATCATAGACCTGAACAGTATCACAAAATGCTCTCCCAAAGAATCCCTTGCTCCTATTCCAGTTAGCTGAGCCACTATGTTAAAAAACAGGAGGGAGGGGAAACAAAAAAAAATAAACAAAAAGAAAGAAAATCTGGAGAAAGAAAAAGACAGAAAAAAATCTGGAGGTTTCTTCTCAAGTCTACAGTTTTTGCCCCAGCCTGTGTTTTCCCAGAATATCAGGGAATCAGTGGTTCTAATACAGCTGTCACACCATTATATTAGGGTTGAAAGCATCTATTCTTCATTATCAAAAGAGAGAGATCTCCAGAGTTTCAGTGGGACATGTGGATTTTTCTTCCACAACAGAAAAATCATGGAACTGGGGACTGAAAATGTCCAACAGACTAGTTGGCAGAGCAATCCAGAATATCATTAATGCTCTTTTTCTTTCCAGCCCTGTGACAATGTTGATTTTTACTGGAGTTTTGGGTGTCTCCTTAAAATATTTCTAAGGCAGGGTTTCTGTAAAATAAATTTTGGCACAATTGGCCTATACTGAAATTGGTGATGGCACTTACTCCGGCGTGCCAGACTGACTCAGTGTGACTGTCCCAAACTCTTCATGATCTGCCTTTGGTGAAATTTGCCGAAATTGAGTGAAATCCAGTGACATTTGGCCTGCCTCCTCCCCAAGAGCGGAAGCACGTGGGACCTGCCGCGCTGGGATGTGCTGGGTGTGGGAGCTCAGACCCGGGATGGGTGACGGCGGCCGAGTGAGTTTTCAGGCACGCCCTGACGGACAGGCAGGGTGACTGCCCATGCGTGACCCCTCTCTGCTGCAAATGTGAGATAAGTCAGCTTAGCATAGCCCAGAGCAAAAGAGATTTAATGTAATTCCAATTATCGCATATACGGAACAGGGCCCAGGTGTGTGCTGCTGGGTGGAAGTGAGGTGACTGAGACTAGAACTTTCTTCATAGTGCTGCTCTTAAAAATATTGCAATTTCTGGAAGACTATAAAAGCACACAGTATGCCTTTTTTTCTTCGTTTGTCTAAAAGAAGGAAAGAAAGGTTAAACGTTGCTTTCAATATTCAACAATGAAAAGAAAAATTCTATAAATTACTGATCATATAATCATAGAATCATAGAATTGTCTAGGTTGGAAGAGACCCTTGGGATCATCGAGTCCAACCATCTACCCCACTCTACAAAGTCCTCCCCTACACCATATCCCTCAGCACTGCATCTAAATGGCTCTTAAACACATCCAGGGATGGTGACTCAACCACCTCCCTGGGCAGCCTATTCCAATGCCTGACCACTCTTTCTGTGAAGAATTCTTTCCTAATGTTCAGTCTAAACCTACCCTGTTGGAACTTGAAGCCATTCCCTCTCATTCTGTCATTATTTGCCTGTGAGAAGAGACCAGCACTAACCTCTCTACAGCGTCCTTTCAAGTAGTTGTAGAGAGTGATGAGGTCTCCCCTCAGCCTCCTCTTCCTCATACTAAACAGTCCCAGCTCCTTCAGCCTCTCTTCATATGATTTATTTTCCAGCCCCTCACCAGTTTCGTTGCCCTCCTCTGCACTCGCTCCAGCACCTCCATATCTCTCTTGTATTGAGGTGCCCAAAACTGGACACAATACTCCAGGTGTGGCCTCACCAGTGCTGAGTACAGGGGCACAATCACCTCCCTACTTCTGCTGGTCACACTATTTCTAATACAAGCCAGAATGCCGTTGGCTTTCTTGGCCACCTGGGCACACTGCCGGCTCATATTCAGCCGCTTGTCAATTAGAACCAGGCAGCTCCAGCCACACTTCCCCCAGCCTGTAGCGCTGCATGGGGTTCTTGTGGCCCAAGTGCAGAAGCTGGCACTTGCCCTTGTTGAAACTCATACCATTGGTGTTGGCCCAATGATCCAATCTATCTAGATCCCTCTGTAGCGCTTCCCTATCCTCCTGGGAATCAACACTCCTGCTTAGCTTGGTGTCATCTGCAAACTTGCTGATGATACACCCTATGTCCTTGTCGAGATCATCAATAAAGACATTAAACAGGAATGGTCCTAACACTGATCCCTGAGGCACACCACTTGTGACCGGCCGCCAGCTGGATTTAAATCCATTGAGCACTACTCTGATTTATTATACTGTGTGTAAATTATTGTTTACAGCTGGATTACCTATTACTAAAGTTCCTCACTTTACAAAAAAACACCACCACAAAAGACCCTAACCCTCATTTGTGCCATTATCCTGTGCTTCTTGACTCAACTGCAATTTAGCATTCATTCCAGTTTTTCCATTTCAAAATTAGACAGTAATTTTTTTTCTGAAATGCTTAAACGATCTTTAAAAGGCGAATGATCTTGCAAGTAAAGGATACTTGCCAAGAAAAAATAATAATGCAGCTGCTTGTCGGCAGGGTGGTTCAGTCGCTGATGTGTTACCTCTTGGTCTGTCCTTGCAGATGCTGCCTCCCTCCATCTGAATGACTCTTCCTACGACAGCCTGGAAAACGAGGCGAACGATGAAGCCGACTCCTCTTCCAGCGACTGGATTAAGAACCGAGACCAGGATAACAGGAGCAGGGAGTCTGTCTTCACTCTGAGCGACGGCGATTCGGAGCAGACGGAGGTGGACGAAATCCAGAGTAAAACCAAATCGAAACAGTTGACGATTTCTGTTGACGTACACCATAAGTTTTCATCACAGGAAAACTCGGAGAATGAGTCTCTCTGTTCCAATGCACTGGGCTTCTCTTCAGCAGCTACCTCAGGCACTCTCAAAACCTTGAGGAGACACAGGCGCTCCTCAGAGCCAGCAATTGGCCTCCTCGCCCCCAGCTTTGCCCGCATTGGTGACACTCATGAGAAGGCAACACGCAAAGCCAGCTGTGACATTGTCCTGTCTCATGAAGATGAAGACTATCTCCGTCAGCTTCGGTCATTGCAGATGGAAGGGCAAAAGCTTATCAATCAGAGCTTGATTATAGGGATTAATGTTGGTAAAAGTGACAACACAAACCAAAATGTTGAAAAGAAAGACTTGTCCCATTGCCTCCTGCCTCCAACGCCAGAGGGATTAAATATTTGCTCAGGATTTAGCTCTTCTAGCCTGTCTTCTCCTGCCACATCTCCGTCTGTGTCATCGATGAGCTCTCTGGACAGCGCTTTCTCTCAGTTTTCAGACCAATCTGTGTTTACCCCAACTGAAACCTCCTCCCCTTTCGATAGCGCTTTTCAGTCGCTAAAGAAACATGAAGACACTGCCGCTGAAGCGGCTGATGACTATTTGGTTACACCCTCCAAGGTGCCACCATCTCCACAACCTACCAACGCTTTGGCCGAGGGGGGCTTGGTGGAGCCCAACAGCCGGCCAGCGCCCCTGAAACCTTCTGACGGAGTCGATGGCTATTTCATTAAGCCTGACCTTCAGCCATTACCTCTGAAAGTCGTAGGAAGAGACAGACTTCATGATCCGAGGGCAAAGAGGAGGTCTAGAAGAGCATTACAGCAATCCAAAGTTTGAAGAGACTGACCAAAGCTTTTTTGCGGAGGAATCTTAACGCTTAAAATAAACACCATAAAGAAAATGCCTTTGGTGTTAATGTGTGTTCATTTTAAGTTTAATATCCAGGTTGTTCAAATTTAATTGAGCAGTCCCCAGATTCACAGGTTTTCCTTTTTTAGGAAACTGTCTGAGTAATGTTCCCACATAAAGCTTTGCAAGAACATCGTAAGAATCATAAAAATTGCTAAAAAGCAAGCAGACGGAAAACTCCGGAAAATCTGGAAGGGTCCCAGGAGGTACCTAAGAGCAGCGCCCTGTTCTCCGAGCCTGCCGGGGCAGCAGGGGGGCCTGCTGGGCCACCCCCCTCGACCACTCGTGTGTTGAGCCTTGCGGATGTCAGTCCCAGTCCTTTGTGGTTTTGATGTAGCGTGAAAAGTCAGCGTAGATCCCATAACTGTGGTATTATACTACTGTTCTGAAACTGATAGGTATTACCTTCGTTGTCCTCCAAGGAATAAGTGTATTGTTTTCTGTGTGTTTATGAGGTACGTTCGATAGGTGTAGTTATTTCTTTCACACGGCAAAAAGAAAGAGAAAAATAAGCTCAAAACTATGTAAGGAGAAACGCTGAAGCTTGTAACTAACACCTCGCGACTCTGTGTGTTTCATTTATTGTGCTTTGTTGGCTGTTCTGTTCGTGTTTAAGTTGTGAATAGTTTCTTAACATTGCTGTAAATGGCATTATGTATTATTGCAAGCAGAACACATGTAATTTTATTATGCAGCATCTAAAACATCATATAATATATTAAAAGTAATGCATTATCTAAATGCTTTGAGTTTGTATAATATATCCTGATAAATTTTGCTATTATATATGTTCTGAAAAAAAACGTGTATTTTTGTACTTGCAAAAAACTGCTGCTAATTTTACGAGTTCTGTTTTGTTGTTACAGCACTGGTATTGATGTGTATGCATTCAATGCTATATATATATTAAATATTATTTGTTATGTCATAAATTGAATTTATATTCCGTGTCATTTTTTTAGAAGTCAGTTCTACAAGCTGTTGCTGAAGCAAAACTCCCAGGGATGGCCCTGCCAAGGGCACTGTGAGGAAGGACGGCAGCGTTTTTCCTCCTCTTTGGGTGGCATCATTCATGCTGTGGGTCATCATCTTGGTAACTTTTGTAAATTTGGTAACTTTTCACACGAATTCCTACCCTTTTGCTCTTCCTCCAGAGAGAGGAGGGTGTTTTCAGCGAATGGGGTGAAGGTAACGTGGAGATGGGGATACAGTTGATACAGAGGTGCAAAGTGATCTTTTCAGGTGATAGATGTTTGGGTTGGGAGCAGGGAGAGGTGGGGAGCAAGGCACGGGATGAGAGCAAGATTAACTCTTTAGAATTGGCAGGATTACAGAGAAGGCAAGAAGGAATGGCAGGGCCAAAGTGGAGACATCTGGGTGTGCGGGCGTGCATGTGTGCACACGGTGCTTCTGAGATTGCACGGATTCATTAATTCACTTTTCATTTCCAAAATCCCTCCCCCACCCAGGTTAATACTGGCCATTACCAGAGTTTCAGACCCTGTTCTGCTGAACTTCACTCTGGGAAAGGTGCCTATGCTCCTAAATCACTGCGTGTTTCTGACGGGTGTAGACACGGCCTAGTGTGCTAAGCCATGTCCACCTATTATCAGCGTGAAAGGTTTTAGCTCTGTATCAGCCAGGATGGACGCTCTCCAGCAGAATGGACACTCCCAGGCTCTCCTGGGCCAACAGGAGAGATGGAGAGGGACTCCACAGCAGGGAATGTAGCAATTTGATGAGGAGTAATGGCCTTGAACTGAAAGACGGGAGATTTAGATTAGATATCGGGAAAAAATTCTTTACTGTGAGGGTGGTGAGACACTGGAACAGGTTGCCCAGGGAAGTTGTGGATGCCCCATCCCTGGAGGGGTTCAAGGCCAGGCTGGATGGGGCTTGGAGCAACCTGCTCTAGTGGGAGGTGTCCCTGCCCATGGCAGGGGGGTGGGAACTAGATGATCTTTAAGGTCCCTTCCAACCCAAACCATTCTATGATTCTATGATTTGGAAGCGGGGGGGTTGTGCATTAACAAAGTTAGAAATACTCGTACTTGAAAATACAGAATCAGAGGGTTATTATTTTGGGCTCTAATCCTGCAGATGCTGTACCTTTAAGCAGAGCTGCATTTGTGGAGACCCACATAATGCAATCAACCATGAAGCATTTAGCCCTACACCAGCATGTACAGTTATGTGCAGGCTCAAAGACTTCACTGAAACTTGTTCTTTCCCATATTTTTCATACTCACCTATTGTAATAAAAATGCAGTAATATGGAGAATCTAATCTGTCCTTTATATGTGTTTTGAGACCTGTCATCTAATAGCCCTACACATGCACCTCCTTGAAAACAAGCAAAAAAAAGATGCTGTTTTGAAAGAAAACAGCCACTCTGCATTTCTTTTCGAAACGGTAAAAAGCGTATTGCCGCGCTGCCAAGATTACATCAAGTAGCAAATGCTGATTCATTGCAACAATAATAAAGCTTTAGAAAAACCTCTGGTCGCTGCAATATAAATGTTCTGTCCTACAAATGATATCTTCCAGCAAGTCATTTATCTCTGCTCCGTCTGAAGTAAAAGTATATCCAAGAGTGCTTCGATGTGAAACAAATTAGGTGTCTGCTTTTGGGCTGTAGCTAATGCTGGAGCGCTGTCGGCTTCAGGCGGAGGGTGAACAAGCTGGATGTGGACCCAGCACCATTTAAGATGCGTTTCTGTCAGAAGATGTACACCCCGCTGCTGCGCGAGGCATGGTCTGCAGCAATCACACAAAAAACAGAGCGCTAATGGGGCAGATCACTGTCTGCAGCCCCTCGCTGGAGGAGTTAAATGCTGCTAAGATCCAAAATAAATTATATTGAATGTTTTCGGTGTCAGATGAGACCCTGAAGGCTGCAGTAAGCAGCAGCTTGAGGTACGGTCTTGTTGGGCGGCCAACATTTTGTGTCCCTACTCTCCCTTCCCCTGGGTACCCCCATGGGCTGGGACAGGATCTCTGGTCCATCGAACATTAAAAAGAAATGTTTTGAACTTTTTTTATCATCTTTGCTGATGGCCTGTGAGAAGGTGCTGGGGTGAGGGTGGCCGAGCACCTCCTTCTGCTGTGGCTCCAGCTGGGTGCCCCAAAGGCTGGGGTCCCTGGCCAGGTCCTGCCCAGGTCCCGGCCACCACAGGACACCAGGTCTTCCCCAGCCACCCGCCTGCCTCGACTGGCAACGGAGAGTGGCCACTTTGGAAGAGGTGCACGAGTTTTAGGGACAAATGGAGGCGAGATGTTTCCTCTTTCCTGGTACAGCAAAACCCCACAGAAAAATAATGTAATAAAAAATGGCTGACTTCAGGAAGGAACAGTGGCAGTGGCTTCTTGTTCACTGCTGTCAAGCACACAAAATGAAGGCAACTGACAAATTTCCTCTCTCACTTGGACTTTCTGTCCCTCAGGGGTTCATGATCTCATCGTTAATGAGCATCCTGCCTCTCTTTCACAAGTACTAACCATCATTCCTTTCAGGTAATTTCAGAGATTAATATAATACAAATTTAGAGCAATTTGTTCTCAACCTGCATTGAATGTTTTCGCCTTTTTTTATTTTACCCCTGGAAAAAGGTGTACGTGCCTGAAATTTCATCACTGAGGTTTTTTAGTGGGTTGTTTTTGGTTTTTTTGTGGGCTTTTCCATTTTTCTCCATCAGTCTCGTGAATGCTATTCCTTCATCCCTGTAAGCTTTATCTCTCCAGCACAGCTCCATTCAGGAAGCGGGAAGACATGTCCCATCTATTGTCTGCTTAAACCAATTTGTAGAGTTCAAGCAAAATAGATTATAGATCCTGGGGCTGAAGCTTGACCTTTAAATTGAAGATTCCCCTCTATCCATGCCTCCAAATCACTAGACTTCTGTTAATACCTGTTGGTCCAGCTCCTTTCTTGCTCTGGGGACATAAGTGGCTTCAGGACCTGATGGCCAACAACTCATTTCCAGCTCTGCTCCTGGACAGGCTGACGGTTGCCGGTGTTTGCACAGCACCCAGCACAGGTCGAGGTGCTGCATGTGTGGGACCTGGACAACCGTGCTGCTGCACAAGGAGTAAGGTGGAACCCGCTGACAGCCTTGGGTTTGTTACAACCTACTTTGGGTGGGGAACTTGCTAACCAAGTTACTTGGTAGTGCAGAGCTCTTACTTAACTTCCTACCACATCCACAGCCCCCTCCCATGCCTGTGCACAAACTTAACAGGTCAGAAACAGTTTCTCAGAGAGGTGGTAGATGCCCCATCCCTGGAAACATTCAGTGTCAGGTTGGACAGGGCTCTGAGCAACCTGATCTAGTTGAAGATGTCCCTGCTCATTGCAAGGAGGGTGGAATAGATGACCTTTAAAGGTACCTTCCAACACTTTTGTTCTATGGTTCTATAACTATTGATCCATGCATAAGCAGACGTGACAGAGGTTGGGAGATCAGGAGGTGTTCAGAGCTTTTGGGAAGCACACACACATGTGCTCTCATACATACATGCGCACGTTGAGGTTGCCATGACCCAGGTGTGCAGACTTGCTTCACAGGCCTTGCAGGCTGACCTGTGCATCTACAGCACATCCAAGACAACACCAGTGAGCTGAACAAATGAACCTCCTCTCATTTTCGTCCATAAAACCACAGGAGCACAGGTTAATTAGAGCTGGAAGAGACCTTAGGAGCCTCTGGTCCAGCCTCCTGACATACATAGGATTGCACATCAATGTAGCTCATGTCTGGAAGAAGGAAGGCAATAGCCCAGTAATTCACTGCTATTCTCCATGGCTGGGGAAATTTAACAAAAGGTAGCTGGCTCGGGCAGCTAAATAAAATCTTTTAGAGCAGGTTAGGGTGATGATGATTTTTTAAAGAAGACAGAAAACATCTAAGAAGCCAGCATCATCTGTAGTCCCACACCTAATCTTCAGGCTCACTTTTATACTAGGAGCAGAGACTATGATAAGATGTTTTCCCTCCCCATGTCCCTATATGCCGGATTCAAAAATACCTGAATACGTGCAAGGAAATAGCCTTGGTGACACCACTGCACACCCTCATGCACACACAGCATTTTGAAGAATCCTCTAGAGGCACCGACCACACTTTTCCCTCGCCAAGGGCTGATGCGGGAAGAGGCTGACGGAGAGGCCGCGTTGGGCCTCGTCCTTGGCATGTGTGCAAGGCCGCTTCCCCTCGGAAGAGTCCTTCCCTCCTGCCAAGTGTAAGAGGCGGTGGAGCATGATGTCTGCTGGCTAAACGGAGCCCTACATAAGCACCGAGGGAAGCCAGCCAGCTCTCCCATTCGCAGAAGCGCTCTCAAGATTAGTTACCAACGTCTCTGCATTGAGGCCACCGTCAAGCTAAACTAATTGACCCGCTCATGTCCAAAGGGGAAGGCTCTTTGGTTAAAGGTGTTGAATATTTCTGTTAGGACATGATTGCCACACAGGAACTAAAGGTTTTGGGCATCACTTGTGTTTTATAAATATGTACAGTGCACTCTGTAGTCATTTTTCCTTCATACTAGGTTTGCTCCCGGCCTTATTTTGTCTGGGTTTCGTAGAGGCTTCGCTGCAAATGTCAGCCATTCCTCGAGGACAAGTACTCCGGTAGCTGCTGCCAGTTGCATTAAGTTAAATATTTCAGAATTTAGCCATTCAGTGACCCGACATAGGAGAGGTGTTTTCAATACAGAAATTATTTCTCTGCACTTGATTCTCTTGTCACAAACTATTTCTGTCAACCTGCTACGAAACTGCTCTAAGATGCAGCTGTAATTCTGATGTGACCATTTTAGGCAAGGCCGTCCTCCCTCTCCTCTTCCTTCTCCTTCTCCTCCTGGGTAGGGAGAGGTTCTACAGGGTTTCCTGCTGCCCCAGGGGCCGGGATGGGCAGGGGGTGGTGGGTGGTCTGTCAGCCAAGGAGGGAAGGAAGGGACAGAACCACACAGCCGACATGCACAGCTGGGGCTACATGAACTCTGCTGAGGGTTTAGACAATGAGCCCCCATGGTAAGGGCTGATGGAGCCAGAGTGACCTGTGATGGGCACCCACTGGTAGTTAAAGCCTGGCTGTGGGAGCATGAGGACCTCCCAGGGATTCAAGGGCAATGCCGGGAGCAGGATTCAAGGCACCCACTTGTGCCAAAGCAGCCCAACCTGGGACCCTGGGACCCCTGCTGGGACCATCAGAGGAGAGCGGTCAGCTCGTGGTCCTTGGGTGAACCCCACCAAGGAACCAGTGGGGCCACCCCCTCCCCATGCTGACCAGGGTGAGCCCCTGCTGGGGTGGGGGACTCACGGAGGGCTGTGGGGGAAAAGCATTTGGGGACATTGTACAACTTCTTATGAGGTGTTTTAAGGGGATTGTGATACTACACAAGACTTGTCATGGGACGTTCAGGGGAAGGATGAAAGACAGGGAAAGGAAGGGGTCAAGGTGGACTGGGGAGGAACCAGTGTGAGAAAAGAGAGGGGAAAGGGGATAGAAGTGGCTGGTTCTGGGTAACACCTGGCTGGTCAGTACATTCATCTGACTGAGCTCTGCACCTGATCACCATGGTCTATCCTGAAATCTTACCAAATATTCCCTCTATACTTGTATAAATGTGCAGCATCTGAATGACATCATACTTTTCATGCAAAGATAGCATGAGGAGTCTGGAAGGTCAGCTTTAGCAGAGTGTCTGGGCTTGGGCTTACCTGAAATGCATAAATAGAACCAGAGAAGTCCAATAAGATTGTTTATGTGCTTAAATTCCTTACTGGAGGCACTGGAGTCCATGTGCCTATTTTCTAAATAAATTTGAAACCATACCAGATGTTCCCATATTGCTGAAAAAATTGCTCCTTACCAAGTTTCCGTTTACAATTTTAATTTCTGTTACAGAGATCTATCTATTATTTTATAAAGTAGAGACTTTGAAAATATTTTTTCATTGTGTAAGAACTAAGAAAAAATATTTGGTACTTATGTGTCCTGTCTAGATTTTATAAAGAAATGAAGAATTTGTCTAATAAAATGTTTGGCAAAGCCAAAGTCTGAATTTTTTGCATTTTTTACCTTGGGATATGAATTTACAATATACTTGTCTGAGGTGTGTAAATTCAACAGCATAGTAATTGGTTTATTACACAGAAACTGGAGGCTTCAACTTTGCCAAGAATTTTTACTATGTAAATTCTTCACTTTTCTCACCTTCAAAAAGGCCATAAAAGCCACAACTCTGCAAATGGGTCTCTGTGAACAAAACCCCAGCCCTGCCTCATGGTTAGGAGACCCACACAATGCTGGTGCAGAGCAGGTCCCATTGTAAAATGGGTTTTTAGTCCAGGCCCATCACTTCAAGGCATTTATAGCCTTAATACTGGCCCCATATGAATTTACTCAGCTTTCTGTTAGGAATGCATAGACTCTCTTCTCATAAAGGCATGGTTGCTCTCAAATTTGATTTTCTCCTGTATCTGGTGCAGAATCAGGCCCTGAAACTTACTTACTTTAAAATAAATTTATTTTATTGGGGTTTATTGCAATGGAGCTCCCAAACGCCGCAGACAGCACCTCTCTGCTGTTCGGGTCTGGGTCCCCAGCTGGGCTGTGAAGTATCTCCCAGGGAGGGACAGGGAAAGGACAGCCCTCCAGAGCAGGATAGGAACACTTGAAGACTGGATCCACATCCAGAACAAACATTGACCTGCTTTTCCATCCTTGAAGCATCCCAGAAGCCTTTTCACTGCTTGTTTGCAACGGGGAAACAGTTAAAAAGCACCTTATTCTAAATTGCTTTCCTAACAAATAGGAAAGAATCTCTCTCTGCAGGTGACAATTCTTCCAGGAAAGACCATCAGACCAGGAGCCAGCACACAGGTAGGCTACGTCCACATCACTGTTTGACCCTGCCTCAAGACCTTGGGAGCTCAATCCCCTTCCCCAGGGCTGTTTCCTGGCTGTACTTTAGAAGTACGGTCCATGTAGGACAAAAAGGAGAACTGGTCTATCCAGGAAGTAAGAGGAAACTGGCCTATCCTACCCTGCCCTGGTCTGTCCTCCCCACCTATATTTAGATACCTCAACTCAGCAGACATTGGCTCTCCCCAAGGAGCTTTAAGGCCTCTTCTTCTCTCCATGGCTATAGAGGGAATGAGGCACTAGTTGGGGGAGGAATGATTCATCAGTCTCCCAAAATCATGAATAAAGAATATGCATGATCCACTGGAGGGACCTGCCCAGAGAAGCTGTGGATGCCCCATCCCTGGAAGTGTTCAAGGCCAGGCTGGATTGGGCTTTGAGCAACCTGCTCCAGTGGGAGGTGTCCCTGCCCATGGCAGGGGGGTGGGAACTTGATGATCTTTAAGGTCCCTTCCAACTCTAACCATTCTATGATTCTATGACTAGATCCCGCCCTTGGAGAAATAACTTGTCTTGTGGTTTGTGGATCATCTACCTTGTAGAGGACAGTGTCAACCACACCTGGTGCCATCAGTGAATATTGGTGTAAACCACCAGCCCCTGATATTTCTTGTATTTTCATGACAAAATGACTCTGATACCATGCTTGTGACCTTGAAGAGCTCACAGCCCTTTTGTGGTTGGAAGCACCCTGCTGTATTTATTTCTGCCAGTCTCTCGTCCGCCGATTTCCTACCCAGGTGACACTGGAATAACTCAACTCCACAACGTGGCTGCATGTGCCAGACCCAGCAAGTTGGGAGTTGGTTCCGGTGAGTGAGTCCATGGGGAGAAGCGCAGCCATTTTACCATGAATTACTGTAGATCTGCAAGTCAAAACAAAAATGAAAATACCTCACATCCTACAGGGGTGTAATGAAAAGGGACTTTGGGAATGAAGCATGTTTAGGAGGCTGACTCCCAGGATGGAGAAACCTGTCTCCTGCCATCTCCCGAGCATCATGTCCCTGCTGGACCCCAGCCAAGGTGTCTGAGCTCTTTCCTTGCTTGGCCCTTGGAGGGCGTTTGGGCAAACACCCAACAAACTCAAGGTAACGCATTGGGTTTGAGGCAGAGGCTGGATTAGTTTGATTTATTTTTCCTCTCAGAAAATGTGATTACCAAATAGGTCAGCCCAAATGTTACGGATTCATCCTGTTCCCTTGCTGATGTTTGATTTCAGCTTTTTTTACGTGGGTGTTATTGATTACAAGGAACTGACAAAAACATGCACCTAAGATTTCTTTTTCTGTCAGCTTAGCTGTTTCCAAAGGAAAAAAAAACTGCATAGAATGATCTTTTTAAACAGAAAAACAAGTCCTTCTTACAAAAGTGACCTTATTCTTTGAAGGAAACAAACAGACAAAACAACAGTGAAAAACAGCAAGTAAAAGTTTTGTGTTAAAAGCTTGGAAATTCATGATTTTCAATACTGTGTTCATTTGCCATGAGACTTAAACTAGAGATTTAATAATCTATTGCCACGCACCCAGTATTTGGGCTGCTGGCTGGGGAATTTCCATGTTCAGCCCAGCTCTAACGTCCCCTATGGGCAGCTGTCCTTGAGAGGCTCACTGGTGGCCACCAGATCTGGGTGGTTCATTGCTAATGATCACATAGAAATACATCAAATACTGAAAAAAATCCATGCTTTTGACAAAATTGTCCAGAACAGCAGCTCTTTCTGGGGGTGGGAAGGTAAGGACAGTGCTGTCGTGCTCACTCAATTGGTGATGGGACCACCCATGGAGGAAGCCTTGAAACTGGAGCTGGCACCAGCTCTGCCTCCAATCTCCCTCCTTGGGGGCAGCCAGTGGGAAACAGGGGAGAGGGTATTTCCATGTAGGTGACTCAGGGAAAAAGCTTTTTGGGTCCATGTCAGCTTTTGGCATCTCAAACTTGCTGGTATCAGCGAGTTCGCTGCTGAGTTTTGCCGCATGAAAATGTCCTCCTGGGGCTTTGTTTCAAACCTGCCACCCACAACAAAGTGCTGATAAAGGGCTGGCTGACATCACAACCAAAGAGTCCCCAAGATCCAGATGTGGACAGGTCTGAACCTACGTATGGCAGGACCTGCTCCTTCTCAAGAGGCCGGGTCACATGCAGCCTGCTGCTTTTCCTGAGGCAATGGGGCTCACGCTCGCTTTGAGGAATTAAATCTCTCTGCTTTTCGATACAGTTTCTTACTGGTTGAGGGTGTAGGGGAGAAGTTATTTGCCTGAATATGAAGAACTGGATGTGTTTTGTAGGTTACATTAAGCCTTATATCAAAATCAGTCCAAAAGGCTGATTCATTTGCATCCCTTCTTTGGAGACTTACCATGTGCGATTGGTCTTAACTGGAGCCTGGGCACTCTGTGCACACTGGTGTGCGTATGAAAAGCTACATATACATATGCATATGTGTGCATTCATCTGTGTGCACAGCTGAGGAACATGCTCAGCATTACTTATCGCTTTGTCTCCCGTTCAAAGGTTCGTTGGGAGCATCAGCAAGACCTGGAGGCGGTCGCCCCCCTCCTGCCGCCCCCGACACGTGCACACACACGCTCTCACAATTAGCAAACGGCACAACGAGCTGTGGGCTGTGGGTCGGTTGCCCAAATTGTTGCAGAGACACTGCTGGCTATGGATAAGGCCATCAAAGAAAGCAGGCTGGGCTCTCAGGCAGCACACCCAAAAAAAAAAAAAAAAAAGACTGTATTCTTCAGATAATTTATTTGCAATGAATAATTCAGCTGGCTTTTGCTGTGAAGCTGAATTAAATACAGAGCATTAAGCACGCTGAGATCCCCAAATAAAGGGCGCTATTCACTCCTAGCACAAAGGAATATTATTTACGATCATTAATTAACTTCCACACAGCGCCACAGCCATTTCTTTGGGTTCTGAGACAGAGTAAGAGGAGAACGTGAGCCCAGAGCTGCTATAATTTCCCTCTGCCTTCTTCTCTCCCCGCAGGCACAGGCTGGCTGCTGGCTGAGCTCGCTTCCCTGCAGCATTCGTGGCAGCCCCATCCCTGTGCTGGAGCTGGAGCGAGTTGATGGCTCTCGGGGAGAGATGCTCCAGGGGACCCACCGCCCCCTTGTCCCCCGTGGCCGGGCTGTGCCGGGGGTCCTGCCCTGCTGGGACAGCCATGGGGAAGCACCCAGGTCTCCCAGTGCTGATGCCAAGACCAGTAGAGGGTATAAACTGGCATTCCCTGAGCGTAGGCAGCTGAAAGGATGCAGGTCGCTCTGAATAAAGCCTAAGGAGGCAGAGATGCCTTTGGGAAATGGGTTAACGGCCTGGATGCTCCATCTACCTCAGCAGCGAGAGCATTTTTTAGCATTTAATGAGCCTGTGTGCTAATTAGTCCTCTGAAGGCTCTCATTTGAAATACAAAGCTTTAGGATAACCAGAAATGCAAATTCTTGGTAATACTGGCAATTATGCTCACTGCTGCAGTAGTGACCAGAAAGCAGCTCTTTGCAAGAAAAAGGGAGATATTGAGGCTTCTGTTGAGTGTTTCCAGAGCTCGTCTTCAGCAGTTACACCGTGCTCTTTGCAGGTGATGTTGTGGATTGTGAACAAAACTGGGTGGAGATTTCTGGCCAAAATATTTTTCTGTTGGAAGACAAGGGGTTACGTTATATGGAAACATTTTGTAAATACGCATCAATTTTGCTTAATTGTTTCCATTTAAAAAGTGCTGAAGTCCTGTTTCCTTTATCCATGAAAGTCCACATTTTCTTCTGACATTTTAGATGAAAAATACAAAATGAAATTCTACCTTAGATTTTGCTTCAATTTATGACAAGCTTTTATAAAAGCTGAGAAGCAAGACAGACATTAAATATCTCAGGTCGAATTAAAAGTTTCATTTAATTCCAAGTGCAAGTGATTTCCTTCAACTTTTTGTTGAGAAGCCTCCAAGGCTTTGCAGCCTGAGCACTCTGTTGGGATGAGGATGCAGGGTGGCTCAGTGGGGAACAGAGCCAGCAGCGATCCTGGATCTGGAGAAACACCCCTGACAAAGGCAGGACAGGGAGATATTCCATTTTTAATCGAAGAAATATCTTGCCAGGATACAGCTGGAGAAAAAGGCCTGGCTCTCTGCCCTGAGTGCAAGATGGTCAGCTAGTCCTCCTTTGCTGTGGTCCAGCCCTGGATGTCCTACAGCCTCTCATGGCTGAACATCACCTTCTGGATGTCTTGTTACTACTCAAGTGTCATCATGTCATTTTGAATTTAGACTGCTCTCCAGATGCAGCTGTTTGTCCATGACGTGTCTCCCCCATTTGCAGTAAGCATGCCACGCTGCTTGGCATCAGAAGTTAAGGTATAGATCACCTATAGCCTCCTCCACTTCTTTTTATCCAGCTGACTCTCAGAGTGAGAAATTAAGGAGAAGGCAGAAAAGCCAGACAAGAGGTATTTTTCACAATAGATTTCTTCTGAATAAAATAATATTGTTTTTCAAATTTCTACCTGTGTTTGAATTGGGCAGAGTCTAGCGGGAGAGGGAAAGGCTCGCAGCCAGCACCTGTGGGCTCGGCCAAGGGCAGCTGCTCTGCTCCCAAAACAGTCATTGCTCTCCCTCTCACGGATGTTATAGAGAACTTTCCACCACAGCAGTGGCTCGGTCTCTATTAATTAATTCTATCTAGTCAAATGAACTCTTCCTCCTTAATTAGACCACTGAGGAGATGTTTCCACAATGACCATTAATCTGCACCCTCAGCAGCCGGTGAGGCACCGAACAGCATCTAATGGGGCAAGAAGAGTGAGCATCTCTCTGCGCCGGAGAAATTAGCTCAGACGAGGAGAGCAAAGCAAGCTGATCTCACGATGCTCTAAAACACGAAGGTCAGGGTTCTCCATTCAGCAGCTCCCTTTAGGAAAAATTATTGGAGGAGTCGTTCTCATTAATCATGAGGCACAGATAACCACAGCCCAGCTTGGGATGGGGGCATAGCTCTTCTCCCACCGGGTACACACGCTTGCTGTACTCACAGTTATGTCCTGAGGCGTCTTCAAGCCCCTCCATTGTTTCTGCAACCACGCGGGCTCCCAGCAGGTTCCTGTTCCAGACCAAGTGGCGTGCTGAGCACCGGGTCCCACCTCGACCCAACGTGCTGTCCTGAGGGGACAGGGCACCCCTCCCAGCCACCCCACACATCCCACAGAGCTCTGGGGACATCTCAGGAATGATGCCTGTGGCCCCGATTCGTGAGCAGGCTCCAGGCAAAGCTGCCTTGCAGCTGAAAGAGCTGAATGACGGGATCCATCTCATGTTCTTCTCTAAAGCTGTATTTATTTTAAAGCAGTTTGTTGCACAGCTTTGGTCTCCAGCATGACATGACACAAGAGAACACTTCACCAAGGTGTGAGGGCTGTGCTCAGATGTCGGGGAAGGGGAACTGATGCTAACGTGTGGCAGAAATAGGGACGTTGCCTCATAATACTCCTTCTTGAGATGGTGCACTATTCTTCCTTTCTATTTCAGAGCTCCTTTGCTTAGATGTATCAAAGGGTGTCAGGAAGGACATTTTCATTGCAAGCTGTACTCAACAGCTCCCCACCCAGGATCATGTGCTGTTTGGGGAAGGGGAAAAGGAAGGGAAAAGGGAAGGGGAGAGGGAGGACAAGCTGGTGCCGTAGCTGGTGTGCAGCTGTGCCAGAGGAAACAGCCAGCAGTGAAGGCACAGCTGCTCACTCCTCTGCCTGCCAGTCCATGTAACTGCAAAAAGTCTCATTTTTCTAAAAGAATATAAGTCCAGGGAAAATGTCAAATGCTCCTGTAACAGGCCCTTAATTAAACTGCATCGATGTAATTTATTTGTATTTCTCAGACCCTTTCCTCCAGAAAAAAATGTGCTGGCTTCTGGCTGGAGAGTTGGCTGAGCACGTCTATGGCTCTGTCTGCCGCAAGCTAACAGAAAACTGAGCTGCCATTCTCTCAGCCTGTCCCCTCATTAGGCCAAGAGCACATTTCACCCTCCCAGGGTGGCGGTGGGACTGCAGCCCAAATTGTTTCTGTGCTGATTAACACCTGGGGAAGCAGCTCAGGGGCAGCGATTGTGGGGGGGGTGGGTGCCCCTGTCTCAGCTCCGCTGACCTTACGGGAGCCAGACTTTCTTAACGCCTTTCAGTTTAAACCTGGGCTGATGCCAGTCAGGCCCCATGCATAGGACAGAGGTGATGTTCACCCATCTAGCAGAGAGGCCTTTCCTCACATGACTCATTGTCTGAGGGGACTGGACGGGGAAAAGACGAGAAGAGGTCCCCGAGGGCAGGACAGGAGAGAACAGAGCAGGGAGTGATGGCAGGAGAACCCGTGGCTTGGTACAGAATCACAGAATCACAGAATCTTAGTGGTTGGAAGGGACCTCTGAGATCATCAAGTCCAACCACATAAAAAAAACCCAAAAAAACAAAAAAACAAAAACCAAAAAACAAACCAAGATGGGTGCAGTAACTGAGGGGATACCAACTGCAATACTAATGAGCCAAAGTTGCCAAAGTTACCACCATTAGGTCAGTCAC
This sequence comes from Tringa tobata, assembly GCA_033628505.1. Taxonomy (NCBI): domain Eukaryota; kingdom Metazoa; phylum Chordata; class Aves; order Charadriiformes; family Scolopacidae; genus Tringa; species Tringa tobata. Next base: position 3,710,849 of record JAHREE010000076.1, read on the forward strand.
CTAATGAGGACTGTGGGACAGTGCGTGCATCCGCAATTTCCACATTTTTCAGACCATCTGGTCGCAGACCTGTCAGATTTTCTTCCGAGCCACACTGCACTCTTTTTACTGAAAATCCTGCCTAAGGAAGTGGTGCAAAGCAGGGGCCTGCCATCCACCACAACCCCAGGGGCCATGGTGGAGACACAGGACGTTCCTGACTACCCAGGAACTGACCTTAATGATACAGGAGACTCCCAGTCCTCAGTGATTACTCACAACTCCATAATGATTACTCATTTTGTTGTTCCAAAGAAGAGCTAGTTATGGCCTTTATATTTAACCAGTAAACATGCAAAAATACATCCAGCAGAGAGAAAAAAACAGGCTTGTTGCAGGGAATTTCAAAACACAGCTGTTGCTTTCTCC
>JAHREE010000076.1:3711276-3737415 GCA_033628505.1 Tringa tobata
AATCCTTCCTTCCTTCCTTCCTTCCTTCCTTCCTTCCTTCCTTCCTTCCTTCCTTCTTTCTTTCTTTCTGTTAAAACCTGGGCTGATGCCGGTCAGCCCCCATGCGTAGGACAGAGGTGATGTTCACCCATCTAGCAGAGAGGTCTTTCCTAACGTGACTCATTGTCTGAGGGGACTAGACGTTTACAACAGGGAAAAGACGAGAAGAGCCCTCCGAGGGCAGGACAGGAGAGAACAGAGCAGGGAGTGATGGCAGGAGAACCCGTGGCTTGGTACAGAATCACAGAATCTCAGAATCACAGAATCTTAGTGGTTGGAAGGGACCTCCGAGATCATCAAGTCCAATCACATAAAAAAAAAAACCCAAAAAACCAAAAAGCAAAAAACAAACCAAGATGGGTGCAGTAACTGAGGGGATACCAACTGCAATACTAATGAGCCAAAGTTGCCGAAGTTACCACCATTAGGTTGGTCACCTAATGAGGACTGTGGGACAGTGCGTGCATCCGCAATTTCCACATTTTTCAGACCATCTGGTCGCAGACCTGTCAGATTTTCTTCCGAGCCACACTGCACTCTTTTTACTGAAAATCCTGCCTAAGGAAGTGGTGCAAAGCAGGGGCCTGCCATCCACCACAACCCCAGGGGCCATGGTGGAGACACAGGACGTTCCTGACTACCCAGGAACTGACCTTAATGATACAGGAGACTCCCAGTCCTCAGTGATTACTCACAACTCCATAATGATTACTCATTTTGTTGTTCCAAAGAAGAGCTAGTTATGGCCTTTATATTTAACCAGTAAACATGCAAAAATACATCCAGCAGAGAGAAAAAAACAGGCTTGTTGCAGGGAATTTCAAAACACAGCTGTTGCTTTCTCCTCGTTGTAGAACCAAGTAATTTACATGCAGATTGGGCATCTACCTCATGCCTATTTGTGCCTGAATTTTAGGCTACGAACTGAAGAAGGGGATGACCTATTCTCCTAAAGCCCAGGTGAGATTTCAGCTATCCAAGAATTACTGTGATATTGGTCCTGGGCTCTTCTACAGCTGAAGGATCATTCAGAGGTGCCTCCTTCCACCCCCATGCTATTCTTCATGCTGAAATGAGTGCCTTCTTTCTCCACTTCCCAAAAGGTGTCTTAGCCGCTGGTTTAGTCCCACCACCTGACTGCCAGGTGGATGGAGTTACATCAGAAGGTACCTCCAACTACAACCAAGTGGTACCATGACATCAAAGCTCCCACGTAGTCAGTGAGGACTCAGTTTCCAGAGTGAAGTTAAGCCTCTGCTGCTCTCTGTCCACCATACACTGAGCCCAGGTGCGTTCAGAGAGCAATTCAGACCAGCTGTGTTAGGTGTTACCCCTTCTCATTCACTGTGCAGGCAATGAATAGCAAAACACCTCCTTGGCATTCACTCCTCCCACCCCTTAAGGAAAATAACTGGCTGCTGTTAAAAAGATGAGAGACTTTTTCGGAGTTACAGGGAACTCAGTAGACTACAGTAAAGGTTGGTGAGAGAGGACCACCCCCTTCCCCGGAGCTGGGCATCCCAGATTTCACCCACCCACCACCCACTTTAGGCACAAGGAAACTGAAGTTCAAGCAAGGAGACATCTCCTGAAGTAGATGTCATGTCGCTTAGGACTAAACAGGAGGCTAAGTGGTTCTCTAGGATTTAGGGGGAATTTAGGTGCCTTTTGGTGGAATTTAGGCTAAATCCCATTTTATGTGGGATTTAGAAGGACAGAGTCTAACCATAGTTACCTCTGGTTTACTTTCTGAAGGCATTGAAGTGTAGTCACAAACCCTCTAGAAGTGTCCTCGGAGTCGTGGGGCAAAGTAGGAGGGGTTTTATGCATTGCACATCCCAGAGGCTGCCTAAAGGCAGAGCTCCTTTGGCAGGAGCACTGCAGCCCACACCTTGGCAGCAGCAGCCACCACCGACCATATGAACCCTGCTTTGAACTACCGAGATGGCTACTGCATGTGTAGGTGTCCTTTGAACCCCTCAAGCTGCCTAGGGGAGATCATCTCTTGGTCTTGTAGAGGTGCGAGTGGGTGGGGGGAATTTCTCAGGGAGAAACCTGGCATGGAGCAAGGGACAGGGTCATGTTTTCTCGTGTTTGTCCTTTCTGGCCCCACACAGAAGCTCCATCATCCCACTGAGCTTCTGAGACAGGGAACAAGCCGTGATTTTTAAGAGTAATTGCCTGTGGGAGCTATTAATTCTATTTTTATCCTTGCCTGTAACAAAAGCTTTCTAATAATGTCCTCACTACTCATCAGCATTACCCACTAAATAAATTTAAATAACACAATTACTGTATTGCCCTTTCTACTCCCTGCTTGCTGCTTGATGTTTGGCCCAGCAAATAAATGACACATTTCCATTTTGTATTTATATGTGCTGAGGACACCTTCCAAAGGTCATTTCCCAAAACAGAAAGAGTCTCTGCTGTGAAGGTGACTGTCCTAACCTGGAAAACAAGAAAGCAGCACACACACACACTCACCTCACAAATAAATTGAAAATGCACACTGTACAGAACAAGAGATTATGGGTCAATTTGGGTGGATCTTCAAATTCCATTTAAATGACAAAGATTAAGTAGACAGGATGTATTAAGGCACCTGGTTGCATAGTCCCTGATAAAGATGGTATTAGTAAATATTTTGAGCACAGAGATCCATCAAATGTAAGATGTAAAACCACCCTAAACACATCCAGGCACTGCAAACCCCTAGGGAGCAGAAAAATCTGTTGTGAAGTGCTGGGCTGGATCTAAGCTGACTGTCTCCCCTCACTAATACACCCCTAAAAAAATAATAATAATAAAAAAAACTGTAAAGGCTCCCTCAGGTCACCCTTCATCCTGCGTCACCATCAGTCTCTGCAACTACTTGAAAGGACATGGTAGAGAGGTTGGTGCTGGTCTCTTCTCACAGGTAATTAATGACAGAACGAGAGGGAATGGCTTCAAGCTGCAACAGGGTAGGTTTAGACTGAACATTAGGAAGAAATTCTTCACAGAAAGAGTGGTCGGGCATTGGAATAGGCTGCCCAGGGAGGTGGTTGAGTCACCATCCCTGGATGTGTTTAAGAGACGATTAGATGTGGTGCTGAGGGATATGGTGTAGGGGAGGACTTAGTAGAGTAGGGTAGATGGTTGGACTCGATGATCCCAAGGGTCTCTTCCAACCTAGACGATTCTATGATTCTATGATTATGGACAGACAAAAGGTGTTGGAGGGACAAAGTGTACTTTACATAGGTGCCTTAGTGGCCACAGGGCTAGCAGTGACCCCGGGCACCGTCCCTGAGCTGCAGCCCCCCAGACGGGCAGGGTATGGCTGGGCAGTGCGGGCAGGGAGGGGTTACACAGCCCCAGGAGCAGAGGTGCATGGTGTCAAACCCTCTACCTGTGGACAAGGAAAGCAGCCCAAGATCCACAGATGGAGAGATCAGGAGTCAGCCCTTCAGTGGTGGCAAACACATAGTTGCAGGGATGCAGCCACAGCTGTGGGGTTTGCACCTTCTCAGGTCCAGCAGAGAAGATCCTTGCCCATGATAAAGATGAATCATGGAAAAAATCCTTGGATGCAGAGCCAGGGGTGATTAAAAATGTCTCTAATCCTCCCACTCTAATTTCCTTAATTTCCCAAGACAAATGATAGCATCTGAGTATTTACATACTTCATGCAGACTGACAGGAAAACAAAAAGACCCATCTTCCCACCCAAGATCATACTTTTTCTCCTCCTTCTGGGTATATCTTGAAAAATGTTGGATAATTACAACTTAGCTGAAAGATCACACCTTGAAATAATTTTTCTTAGCACTACCTATTTGCCCACAATCTCTTTGGCCCTCCAGGCACCTCCCACCCATTCCAATCTCATCACCACAGGCAAGATAATTCTTGTCCAACAAACACCAAATGGAGGCAGATCTTGCCACATTCCTGCACGAAACCAGCTGATACAGCTCCACTATGTATCCTCATGATAGAAACACCAAAAGCCATAGGTGATAGTCACGCTCAAACAAAATGCTTTCATGGAAATTATTTCAGTGAAAACTAAATGACCATTAGTCACCAAAACTGACTAACTGGGAGAGCTGGTAAAGACCCAGAAGTACCCAGCTACCCACAAAAGACGTGCTTTCACAACTTTTCATTTCTGCCTCTCAGTTTCCAGTATTATGGACTCCACGAACATGGCTATTTTTCCAGCCAGGTGACCCACTAATGAGTATTATTTCTCCTTCTCATCCTGAAAGTCTTCTCAGAAAGGTTTTTCAGATTTTTTTTCTTTTGCTAGGACACAAGTTTTGCCTCCTAAAGCAACGTGTCCTCATGGCGGCCACTCAAGCTCAGGACACAGGGTCAGGACACATTGAGCTCACAGACATCACACCAGAAGCTCTACGTTAAGAGTAAGCTTTGAATTAACTCTTTGACTGAATCCTTGCACCAAAAAGACCAGCAAAAAACCCACTTTCATAGCCCAAAATACTACAAGTTTAACAACCAGTTAGCGACAAAATTGCTGACTATAGTTTAGGGTAAATTTTTTATTTCTTGGCACATTTGGCATGTTTTCTTATGAAAAAATACTGTTCATAAGCGCCTTCCAGTCTATGGGTACCAAGAAGTCACCACAGCGGCTCATGCCCTCAAGGGTGCTGGAGACACCATCCAAATTGTTGTTAAATTTCTCTGTTACCCTACAGACAAGCCAAGGGTTGCCTAATGGCCACTGTGGCCACCTGCTGTGGACTCACAACCACTCTGCCCTGGCTCTCTGGCCCTGATGAGCCCTTTGCCAGGAAGACTGGGTCCATATCTCTACTTCTTTTTTATTTACTTGTTTTACTTGTTGTATTTTAATGAAAAAAAGTGTTTGGTTTTTTTTCCTGTAGATCAAAATGATTAAATGTCGCATGTGGGCAATACCCCTAGTATCATACTCAAGTTAAAAAATGTTAATGACAACTGTTTTATAATGTAAGAGTGATTATTTAACAGATTAAACCAAAACATCCTCTGAGTGTTTCTTAGCTCGCTTGGAGATTTCATTTCAAAAATTCCAAAAACTAAGGGGTAAAATATGTGCGGTGTCTGTGAAAACACACCAAATTTCATCACAATCAACTTCCTCTGAAAATCCGGAAAAGTTCTGCAATAAACTTATCAGATACACTAGAAATTTTATGCAATAGCCTTATCAGATCAACAAAGTTTATGTGGATACCTAATCAAGTACACAGGATTCCGGGGGGTTGGAGTAGGCAATCGCTGAAGTTCCCTTACAACCCAAACCTCTCCAACCAAATGTCCTGGGTTCGTAGCCCTGTGTCCACCATTGAGGAAAAAAATATAGTGTTAGAAAAGATCTTTCAGATCTTAAAGACATTTTCAGTACTTATCAGATTTGGAAAATGTTATGAACGAGTTTACCAGAATTAAATGGCAACCAATATAGCTGATTTTCTGCACGTGCCAATTAAATGAACAGCTTTTACTGTAGGAAGAGCAATAGAAAAATAAAAATATTCAAATTTCACACTTTTTTCATTAAAAAAAAAGAGAATTATTTTATACAGCACTTTATTTCACATTTTCCATGAGAAAATAAAAATGGTAATTGTGAAAATACTGTAGCCTGAAATTCAGTTTGGAAGTCAAAAAGCTCCCAGCCAGGACCTTGAAAAGTTTTCAGAAATGGAGATTTTTTCCAAAAGTACTTGTATCAAGGCTATGAAATTAGAAGAAGAGCACATTGACATTACAGATGGCGTCAGAGCCATGGATAACCTGGCAGAAAATGGAGAAAGCACACTCCAGATTTCTACTGCTTCATTGCTTCAGAAGTAATTATGATAATTTTTTTTTAAGGAGACTATCAAAGTTAATATCCATAGAAGAGGGAGCCAGGCCTGGCAGGGGCAGTGCATGAAGGACACAGCGCTGGGTGAAGCTGTTCAGACATGAGATTTCTCGTCAGTTGCTAATTAAATTGCCTCTTGCTGTTCATTCAGTTGTCGGGCAGATCTTCAGCACTTTGCAGGAGGAGCTTTGGCGAAAGCCGGGCTGCAGAAACGTGAGGTTTTCTGGTGTTGCCTGCCTCTGAGAACATGTGTGCTCCCCAAATCCATTTCGGCTGCTCCTCTACAGCCCCGTGCACTCACCCCAGACCTCGGCGTTACGCCGGGGGCGAGCTCTGAGCTCCCCCTCCAGCTCCTGGGCCAGAGCCCCTACTCAGACCCAAGGATGCGGCTCTGGAGCCGGGAGCTGCTCCTGTGCCCTCTCCCTCTTTCCTCTGCCGGCTTCTGGAGGGGCTTTTATTTCCACCAGCAGCTTACCCATTGGGATGCCATGGTTATGCAGAAAGTAAGAGAAAGCTGAAGAATTTCGTGATTATTGAAACAAGCAGAGTTTGCTTTTAATGCAAATATTGACCTGTGTGGTAAAAAAGAAAATTTCTGCAGGATGCCCGATGTCTCTCTGACAAAGAAACGCAACAAAAAGGACGTAAACTGAGCAGGAAACTAAACAAACAAAAAAGCAGATGTACCCACTGAGTGACTGGAAGTCTTGGGCTCTGGGTGAGGAGCTGCAGGCAAGGGAGCAGGAGGGACACAGCCGATAAATCAGGGGCTCTCCGGTGGGAGCAGTGGCGGAGGTGAAAGAGGAGAGGGCTGGGAGCTCAGTGCACGCACCAGCGGGGCCTGGATAGGTGGTTTATTTTTATATCTAAATATTCAGCGTGCTCTGGAAGGAATATTGCTGTTTTCACTTCAGAAATAGTGCTGTGAACTTGTGTCACATGTAATTTGTTTCAGCATTTTTGCTAAACCAAAACATACCGGTCTGTTTATTTTGGAGAGATGGGGACCAAGTGGCAAGGATCGGATAAAGGCTCTTTTTCTTCCCTCACTGGATTTGGGTCAAGTGTTTACAGATTCAGACCTGCTGTCAGAAGCAGCACCCACCCAAGTTTGCTGCCAGGAACGAACGAACTCCTTCAACAACGCGGGTCTCCGTCCAGGCTTAAAGGTGACCACAAGTTTTCAGCCCGAGGACCTTCCTGCGTATTCGTGGATGCGCTCCAGATTTTGAAGGCGCATGAAAATCCCCGTCCTCCTGGTAATTAGTATCTCCTTGCAGGATCCACGAGTGGTGGAGTGCGAGGGGGTGGGAGCCAGGGCAGCGGTACTCGCACGGACCACCCCGCAGCCCCAGCTCACCGCGGGCTCGTAGCTGGGGCTCTTTTTTCACTCGCTATCAAAAAAAAAAGATTTGGGGAAATGATTTTGCCAGAGAGTAAGAATTTCTGGCACCTGAGCCTCAGAGGAAGGTTAACGTTACAAAATTCCTGGGATCTAGAGCCATTATAGAGGCGCTTCAGCTGGAAGGGAGCAGAAATGGATTAGATGTATTATTTATGGTGAAGGCAGGGCTTTATGGCAAACCAGGAGCAGCCCAGCACTGGGCAGCTGGCAGAGCTGTTTGTCCAGTTACACAAGCAGTGAAATACCATAGCAAATATCCTGCGGTTACTCTGTACTTTTATTCTAGGAATTAACTCCTGTTGCCTGGTAATTGTTTTTCCCCCCATCATTTCTGTGTGCTGTTACAAAAGTCTCAGATGCCTTCTGCCTCCTTTAGGCATTTTTACCTCTCAAAATAAGCACTATAACAAGGAAATCAGAAGGGAAACATTTCCTAACCTTCTTATCCAGAGACAAATACTTATTAAAATGCCAAAGTGGTAGATGATAAAGGCCAGCAAGGAGGTCTTTAATTAAGGTAATTTTTGATGTGAAGCTTGCAAGCAGTGCACAAACGTGAGCTGTTCGAGTTAGAAATCCAACATTTTCTGCATACATCACTCAGCAGAGGGAGATCCCAGGCTCCTGAGCTTTCCTGCCAGGACAACATTCATCCTCGGGGCAGCTCTGCTCTGCTTCCCCAGACCTGTGCCTCCCAGGCTCCTGTGCTGCTCTTCTCCTTGAAGGACAGCCCCAGAAGGGCAGGAAATGTCAAGGCAAGGGACATTGATTATTTTTTCATCTCCATGCCAGGACACAATGTGTTTTTCCTAATTTCTGACGATAATCCGATGGCTGTGATGATCATAACAACTCAATTAGGCCAGAAGAAAGAAAAAAAAAAAAAGTGCTGAAATCTGAAGCAGAAGCTCCCTTGCCCCAGCTATTCCCTGCTGTGCTCCCCCCTGACAGTCATCAGTCCCCTGGAACTGAACCACAGCCTGAACAGGCCTCCCCGTCACCCCGAGCTACCATATGCCTTGTCTCTATGACACCATTTGTTTTCTCTTACAGCTATTTTAATCTGTTGTTAAACATTCCTCTGAGATGAGACCTTCTACCTTTATCCCCAGCCAAAACCCATCGCTGGCTCCCTGGGTGGTACACGGCTGCCTCTCTCCTGCATCCAAGAGGCTGCAGCTGCATCACTGTGGTCTTGCGTCAGCTCTCCCTCTCCTTCCCTTTCCCCCCTCCAGTCAGGGTTTTCTAGGAAGACAATGCTCTTCTTCTTCCAAGCCATTACCGGTAAAGCCTGTCAGCGCTCACCAGGTCAAAAGCAAGGGCTGGCTCACCTACACAAAGCAGGGCTGTTATTTGTGGAAGAGTAAAACGAGAATGAGCTGCTAACCCACCTCAGAAACCTGCTCAGATGCTCTTGGATGGAGTAAGAATATCATAGAATCATAGAATGGTTCGGGTTGGAAGGGACCTTAAAAATCATCAAGTTCTAGCCCCCTGCCATGGGCAGGGACACCTCCCACTAGAGCAGGTTGCTCAAAGCCCCATCCAGCCTGGCCTTGAACCCCTCCAGGGATGGGGCATCCACAACTTCCCTGGGCAACCTGTTCCAGTGTCTCACCACCCTCACAGTAAAGATTTTCTTCCTAATATCTAATCTAAATCTCCCCCCTTTCGGTTTAAAACCATTACCCCTCATCCTATCCCTACACTCCCTGATAAAGAGTCTCTCCCCAGCTCTCCTGTAGGCCCCCCTCAGGTACTGGAAGGCTGCTATAATAAGGTCTCCCCAGAGCCTTCTCTTCTCCAGGCTGAACAACCCCAGCTCTCTCAGCCTGTCCTCATAGGAGAGGTGCTCCATCCCTCTGATCATTGCCATGGCCCTCTGCTGGACCCGTTCCAACAGGGCCCCATCTCATTATCACTTCTCATCTGTAACATGTCCTCTGCTGCCTGCTGCAGCGCTCGAGAAACCAAGAGCACAAATGTCCTTTGCTGTCACCAAACAGTGTTTATGACTGATGGCTCATCCCTGCGAACATGAAGGAGCAGAGACACCACGACAGGCAGAGGAGCCTCACAAGAGCTGGCCGAGCCCCAGATGGGGCTGCTCCCAAGGCTGTACAGGCTCCTGGCAGCACAGCCAGGGAGATCAAAACCAGCGAGTCACTACACCCTGCAGACCTACAGGGCCACCCCACAAAGACAACAGCCTCCCCCCTTGGTGCAGGAAACCCCCATTCCCTTTTCACATCATGAGGAGAAGTCACTGAGTCATTTACAGCAGCTGCAGCCTCTTTCCAATCTTTTCTACCATCCGATACCTCAGTGGCTCAGCATGAGCATCTTTTCTCCAAGATTTACTTCTTTTTCCTCCCAAGCAATGAGAATTTTTTGGTCTACCCTATCTTTGTATACCACATTTCCTCTGTGAGGACAAACCAGTTGGTTTGTGAAGTCTTCTCCATGCCCAGACCAGTAACAGCCACTTTCACCGTAGCTTTTTTGGACATGGCCTTTTCACACCCCTGTCAGAGGCAAGTTGAAGTAAGTCTGGTCACATCTGCCTTCAATCTTAAAGGAGCCCTGCAGCCAAAAGCTGTGAACTTCAAATTTAGGAGTTTTTCCTGACAGAGAAGTAACAAACTACCTGGAGAACATGTCTTTTCCTCTCCCAGTGAGAGCTTGCACTCCAGATGATGGAAGTTTCCCCCGGCAGGACATGACATAGTGACCCTGGGAGCACAAGGCACCTCCTTCCTTCCCCTTCAGACGTCCCACCAAACACTAACAAGTACCACGCTGACAGCCTCTGAGTTCTGTTCTCTGATTTCTCAGTTCTGATTTCCTCCTCATTTTTGAGGAGAGAGAGGCAGAAGAGACCCACTCACTCCATGCTTTGACAGAGGAAGTGAATGCCTTTAGAAAATGAGTTACCTTTCTTTGGACAAGGAAGTAAACAAGTATTTATGTAACTAGTTTTGATGCTTTAATTGTGTGTCATTGCACAATAATTCATACTTACACTTGAATATGCATCATTAACTGTTAAGTTCCATTCTACACGCAGAAATACATTCTATGACTTGGACAAAAGGGGAAGAAAAATCAATACAAACAAGGTGTGTCAGAAAGTGGTATAAAATAAGATTTATTTGCAAATCATTTTGACAATAAGGAGACATGTATATCTGAGCTGTGCATTTTGGGGATTGCATGTCAGTCCCTTCACCTTCTGAGATTTCCATTTGCATGCAAGATGGGATACCTCTAGAATTCAGAATGAACTTTGAAGTGTCCTTTTTTGCCTTGCTGTGCTAAATAACTCTTTCCACAGGCACACTATGGGAGAGTCAAAGTCTTTGTAACAAGAACCTGTCACAGGAAATGCACGAGGAAACAACCCTGGCTTAGAAAGAAAACTGTCACAGGAGAGCTGCTTCACATTTGTTTAACAGTGTTAAGCGCTTCAAGATTCCCACAAGGAGAAGTGTCTGGTGCTGTAAGTAAAACAAACAAAAAAAACCCAACCAAACTAAAACCCAACAAATACCAACATCTACCCCCAAAGCTTACAGCTATACCGAAACCTCAGATTTCTTTCCTATGTAAGAATGCACAGTACATCTCATTATGACCTGAGTTCCCTCTCTTGGAAGCTAAAGAGCTGCCTCACATAAAAAAATAAAAGTTTAAAATTTAATAATAATTACTGTATAGAAATGAACTCAGGACAAAGGCAAAACAAAGTCAGAACTGATTTACCTTTGCATCTGATTGTGGCAGGGTAATCCCCAAGTTATGGTCAGCAGCTGAAGAGGAAGACAGCAGTATCTTCAGAACATTTCCCCAATTTATTTCCACTCTTCTCCCTGATCTTACTCTTTGTCTTTCCAAAGCCAGGAAATGTCAACTCTGAAGTCATATTTTGAATTATATGAGATAGGAAGTGTATTTTGAAAACCCTGTATGATTAAATTATCTGACCACATTAAGCATACCTTGTTCTAGTGGAAAGTCCAAAGGGAACACCATGAAACAAAGGAATAGTTTCTCGGAGAGGAAATCAAGGCATCTGAACTAGATCTATTTTCAGAGTTCTAGAAAATATTTCTTTTATAACAAAGAGGGATTTTCTTTTTTCCTTTATAAAGCCCAAATAATCCCAATATTTGACACTGGAAAAATAATAGTATTTTTTCCTCTCCTATAAATATGAGAATTCAAATAGTCTAGATGTCATTGTCACCAGTTCAAATAAGGCATTAATGAATGCATTAGATCATTCAAGTCTACACAAACAGGTTATATACATAAAAACAAGGCCAAAAAATTAAAACAACCTTATAGAGGTAAGAACCATCGTATTAGTGACAGCCATTTCATTTAATTATTTAGGCAACAAAAACTGGAAAGAATAATAGAGTCTTAGAGACATTATTTTATTTTGGTCTACTTTAGAAAGACTAAAAACAAGATCCAACTGAAAGCTCATCATCAGTCCACGCTATCCCACCATGGGGATCTAGTGTGTCTTTATGGATTAAATATACTTGGTCATTTCACATCAACCATTACTGAAATGATCCTGGGAGCAAGGTGCAGAGTCCAGGATTCTCTTCAAGCTGAATGCCCTAGCTAACACCAGACTGCCTCCTGAACAAGCTCAAAACCGAAAAACTGAGAGACAAAGATTTCAGAACAAATCTTACATTGACACACATAGCCCTCTTCAATCCCAACTCAGACATCTTCAGAGAACAGCAAGAATTTATAATTGCCTCCAGTACATACGCTCTCCTATTAGACAGCACCAAGGCTTTACTCTTCTAAGCCATGGGTATCCCTGCATTTGTGATGTAGTCAAATGTAAATACAGTTAAACCGAGGTTTGTTGACTTTTATTTGGGCAACAGAGATGCACGGCAGCAATTAAGCTGCAGGTGCCAACATTCTGTATCGGCCCCAGATTTCATGGTTTTAACAGTATTTTTGCAATACAAAATTTGCCACATCTCATTAAGATTCCAAAGTTTGGAAAATCCCTAACCTGGAAGTCCACTATTTTCTGAGGAAGTATCATATTTACTGAAAAAGCAAATTAGCTCTGAGCACACCATCTTTAATCACAACACTTTAAAAAGACCCCATGCAGTCTTACAAGTTTTATTCTCTAACATATCCAGGTCAAAAACCTAGAAATGCTCAGGGGTATTTAGGAGAAGTCTTGCAGAAGTGATCCAGTTTTCAAGTGTCATTAAAGGTTTTGGCAGAATAATATTATATGAAATCTGTAATACACTTGCTAACATTTATAATCCAATATCAGTTATAAGAAGTATTATTGCATCTTAAGCGTAAAAATATAGGAGGTTCTATAAAGAAAATTAAAATAGCATTAATCTAATATTGATAGTCATATAAAATAACTCACAATTATGTAAGTTTCCATATTTAATTACACATTTAAAAATAAGTTATAAAAATAATTAAGCTTCTTTAAAACCCCTAAGATACTTTCTTTTAGGAGTTTTTACTCATATCTACTGATTGTCTAGCATCAGCAACAGCTTCTGGTACTCGAACAGTCATATTATCCATCGATTTCTTCAAGCAGATTTGGCAGCCTAAACGTGATCTGTAGAGAAACACAACATTGTCATTAGTTCTAACCAATCATGCATCTAACAGCACTTACCCCCTTATGCCTCCAGCATTCAGCCATCCCAAACACATCACGATCTAGAAACAGCCATCCTTGTGCACGGTCTTAATCAAGAATAGTAGTGAACTGCACGCATCAATGCAAAGATATAAGTGGCAATAATCATGATTTACATCAATTAACAGAGCTCAGTACATTGGAAAGTTGTACATTGAGTACTTCCTACTTGTTGAGACAACATATAATAAAGGCAACTCTTCCATTTTCAATGGTTCACTAATAGTTCAATTAAGTGCAGGGAATGACGTTTGATCTCCAAAGGGATATCTGTCATCTCTCAAGAGGTGAAGGCAATGAATTTGAATCAAAACCTCAGAGAAAGCATAGCCTAACCCACCCACAGTCTGAAGACAGCCCAGTGCTTTGAAACTATACAACTTAAGATGGGGTCATTAAGCCAGAAAGGTAAGAGTGAAGAAACAAGAAACACAGGAAGGAGAAGGATAAGGTATTCACAGCCCCCGAGGAGATGCAATCCTTCATTTTTCTACCTATCATTCTGAATGAAAAAAATCTTGTATGTGAGGAATTAAAAATCAAAAGATTTAGTACCACCATAAAATTCTGCAGATACCACACGCCACTTCTGTCACTGGGATATCTTTAATTCAGTGCCTGTGCCTTGGTACTTAAGTATAGAATACTTAAATGTCACAAAAAGGCTGGGCAATGTTCTGTAGCAGCAGTTGAATAATAATTTAATTGGTATAGGAATGTAGGCAGAGATATTATAAAAAATGGTACTACATTAATATCTATACAGAACTCTTCCAAGCATATAGTGATCAACTGTTTAACGCTCCCAATTCAGTGCTACACACAAAAGTAATACTTCTATGTAAATAGCTATATACATCAACTTCAAATTACCAGAATGTATGTATAAATACATACATTACCAGAAGATTTAATCTCATGAATATGCATCTATAAGAATAGCTTTAGAAATGAACTCTATTAGGCATATATGATTTCTGATATTTATACGTAGCATTGCCTGTAAGACTTAATTTTTCTGAAGTGCCTGTTTTTCACTAAAGACCAATGTTAACTGCGTCTGTACTCTGCAGCGTGGCAATGGATTCACTTCATATGAAGTAACACTGCCCTTTGTTTTGAGCCTGCTACACAGCAGTACAACTAGGCAGCACTAAATAACACTGTGAGAAACAAACTACCTTATTCTATCCAAATTCTTCTACAGCATTTACGATTTTATATATACTTAAACAGATTCTGCCACACCTTAAAGCTGAAGAAGCTTGGACTCCCCCCTCCAAAAAGATGATTTCTTCAATTCCTGCATGAAAACTTTCCCCCTTTAACTGCTTCTAAAGGCCTTCCCTTTATTTCCTGTCATTCTACTACTTAAAGGGGAAAAAAGTCCACATAAACCAGGGAGTTAGAGTTGCACAAGTAAAAAGACATGATCTTATAAGATTTTTTCTAAAAAAAAAAAAAAAAAAAACAAAACCAATCCATTTTCAGGATTTTGTGTATTTCTACCTGTTCCCACCTAATATTGCCAATGTTCTATTTACCTTTAAGACCACCAAACCTTAAGCTGACATTCCTGGAAAGACACTAGCTAGCTGACTAGCTATTTCAAGTATGCAAAGTTACCACTGTTCTACCCACCTCTCCCTTTGCATTTAGCAGCACCTTTTAACACCAAATTTCTTTTCCTATCACCCAATGGCACAAGATCCTTGTGCCTGTCTTCACTGACACTTTTTGATTTTACCATACTGAGTAACATAACTTATCCTTTACAGAGCCTTTGCTCTTAACCCACTACAACTCAAGACCTAGTAAAGAATTTCTAAAGTAAACTACGTCAACTGCAAGATCTATCTTCGTACTCAGTGACTAATCTGAAGAGCTCCCATATCTGTTACTTTCCTCTACAAAAGCTCTGTTGCATTCTTTCCTTGCCAGCCCATAGACACACAATTAATAAGTCTAGTAGGGAATCACGGAATTGTCAGATTTGGAAGGGACCTCTAGAGATCTAGTCCAACTCCCCTGCTAAAGCAGGATTGCCTAAAGCACGTTACAGACTCACTGCCCCCCAGTTCTAGTGAAGTCACTTGAAAAGTTGGGTTGCTACCTTCCATTCCTTTGATGTGGAAGCAGTTTTAAAGCAATTTAAAGCAACTAATTAAGCCTTGCAGACAGTAGTTCAGAAGTGGTGTATTAAATTCCTGTAGAACTCCTGGGCAAATGCTACCTAGTCATTACCATTTGTTACTACTCATTTTACTTATCCGTTGTAATACTACTTCTATGGATACATCAGCTTCAGACAGATGCTCCAGGAAGCCTTCTGCAAAGAAATCTTCCAGTGCTTGGACATCCCATAACATCTCTAGAGACAACGATGCAAGAGAAACTTTGCTTTTACGTTATCTTTTAATATTTTAAGTGCACCTTCTACATTACCCATTAGCTCTTCATGCAGACAAGTGTTCTGCTTCCGATAGGTTAGAAACAAAAGTATTTTTCTACTTTTTAGCATGCTGTTTCTCAGCTTATTTTTTTCCTTCAGTATTTCTTTTTTAAACATTTAACTTGCCAGGATTTGCATCCCCCCCATCTTACTACTTTTAATAATCTCTTCTGTTCTGCAGTTATGCAAAACAATTTTATTTCAACCTTTCTAATTAGTCCCTCATTTCAAAAAACGTTAGATTTCATGGTAGCTGCTAGATGAAACTTTCCCAAATCCAGAGAGTCACTTACAGGATAAAACTTTTATCCTTACACTTATGACAGGGCATAGCAGTGCATCTCCATTACACAAGTTTATATCAGCACAAGAGGCGAGGTAACCTATAACCAGTATCAGTCACTTAAAGCTCCGTCTTCCAGAGAGGTCACTCTCTCACACATATGAAAGATCCCTGGCCACAAGAACACGGTGTTAGGAAAACCTGATAGACACAACAAGCACCTGTCTTCAGAAGGTCTAAAACTTAATTTGGTCTGAAACACTTTGAGAAAAAACTAACAGAAATATTTAAAGAGAGAGCTCTGGCTTTCTACTGCTTTCCAGTTCTTCAGTAAAAACTCCTTGCTTTAAACCTTTAATTAAAAAGATAGCCAAAGAAAAACGTTTTGGCCTCCAGAGCTACTTAGGAATTGGTTTGGGCCAGAACCTAAAAGTTAGTCTTAGGAGAATTACAGCAGATGTAACAGTAAATTCACACTAAATAGGCTTTACAATGTTTTCTGTGAGACAAGAAAAAGGATAAACCAAAAGAAGCTGAAATAAGTTTCTCAAAGCTTGACTTTTTTGCCTTCACAACCTCCCAGAATAGTTAAGATTTGGCTGAAGCGAGAAAAGCATACTCTCATGTAGAAATGTCACTGGTATAAGAGATAAAATGAGTCGATTCAGAGTACTTCTGTGCAGACACATAAAAAACCCCTATGCTACACAGGCCAGGTATAAAGCGCTCTGACATCACGGAAAGAGTTACAGCACAGTTTGAGATTAGTTTCACCGAGAAGGGAATCTGGCTTCTACG
Organism: Tringa tobata; assembly: GCA_033628505.1. Taxonomy (NCBI): domain Eukaryota; kingdom Metazoa; phylum Chordata; class Aves; order Charadriiformes; family Scolopacidae; genus Tringa; species Tringa tobata. The sequence goes on from JAHREE010000076.1 coordinate 3,727,836, forward strand.
CACCAAGTGCACTCTGACATGAATCAAACATGACAAGCGGGGGGCACTGCCATGTGGGACACTGTTTATCCGAGAGAAGCCTCAGGGGGATGATCTTATCAATGTACATAAATACCAGAGAGGTTGTGGAGTCTCCATCCTTGGAGATATTCAAAAGCCATCTGGACATGGTCCTGGGCATCGGCTCTAGTTGGCCCTGCTTGAGCAGGGGGTTGGACCAGATGACCTCAAGAGGTCCTCTCCAACCTCAACCCTTCTGTGATTCTGTGAAAAGAAGATCTGGCCGAAACTAAAATACTAACATAAGAATCACATAATATATTAACTAGCTACAGACTAATGGAGACAGAAAACAGAAGGGAAAGGAAACAAGGACAAGAAAATTCATGCACAAGAGCAGCAGCAAAGGTTTTGTTGAAGGAACTAGGGATTTGTCAGTATCTGACACTTCCGCATCAGACACCTCTGACAAGCAAGTACAGGCAATTGCTACTCTTCAGTTACAAAACAGTACTGACATCTTTTTAATATGAATTCAGATAAACAATATTTAAACTTGCCAGTCCCATTTGTGTAGCAGAATCCAGCTATTTATTAAAAGTTGATTTAGGTATTCTAAGAATACCGGACTGCCCCATCTGCAAAGCCTTCTTTCCATTCTTTGATGTAATGAAATGTTATGTTGCCTTACCTTTCTGTGAGGCCATAGGCCAGGTCCAGCATGTCCATCTCTTCATCAGTAATTGCATCTAGTTTCTCAAATATGTGGTCTTCAAAGATCAAATGACAAGTTGAACAGGCTAGCGTTCCTTCACATGCACCTAAAGAAACATAAAATCAAGGTAACAGAAAATCCAAATTTCAAGTTACAGCAGAACTTCAGAAGAAATCCTTCATAAATAAGTGTTTGTCTCATACAAGAAGAATCTCTGTTGATTAGTAAAGTTAATGTTTCATATATTCCCACATTCACATATCTACTCTGCATTCAAGTGTCAATAGTATTTCTATAGTTCCTATAGCATTAAGATTTACTTGAATGCTATAGCTAGTGAAAATACTTAAGTAATTCCCTTTATACCATTTGGAGAGAGAAAAGCTTTCTACTGTAAGAATGCAAAAGCAGAAAATGCTGTCAATCAACATGATTCAATTTATTTCCGAGGTTGATCCTTCTATCCCTCTCTTTCCCATGGTTTTGAGGTGGTTTCCTCCAGCAGTTCAAGAGAAGACACCTGCTAGCCAAAAAAAAATTCCTCAGAAGCACAGGAAGGAGGGATTTTATACTTAATATTTCTTCTGACTCAACAGAACACTCATTCACTGCAACAGTAGTTAGGAAAGAGAGAGATGGTTTTCTCTGTGTTGAAGAGGCCAACATGTGTTACTAGGCAATCCAGCCTGAGCCAAGGACCTAATAATTTGCTAGGGTTGAACAAAACAAGCATCAACTACATCTACTGCTACAGCACCATCACAGGACAGTAAAAGTTTGAATGCTAATTTGTCTCTGTCACTGTGTAGGGCTAGCACAGAGTTCTCCACTTCGTTGAAAGAGAAACATGCAACATCAAGAGGAGGAGAGAGCTGAACTCTTCACACTTATGTAGAGAATGGGGTTGGAGCACACAATCCCCTACCTCTGATTTAAATTGGTAAGAGAGAAGCAGGTAAGACATTAGCCAAGTTCCATTTATTTACTCATTTCCAGGGAAAGCAGTGCCATGAGTACTGTGATCACACCACCGTTGTACTCATATGGAAAGAAAGGGAAGTGAGGTTGCATGTGTAGATGCTGCTATGAAAAGGAACAGTGGGATTCATCATCAGACCACAGGAACCATACAGAAAGCACCCTGCTGTTACATGTAGTAATGGTATCCAGAGCACATATTCAAACTGAGCATGACCCGTCTCCAAGTACATACAAACATGTGTGAAAACAGAGTTTAAATAAAGTGCCAAATCATGTAAAACTTATCATACCAGCAATTTAAGTGGTTTGATGTTGGGGGAGGCAAGGGGAGAAGGGGAAAAAAAAATAATCCCACAAACAAAACCACACAAAATCTATTGACCAGTGGAAGGTGTCTCTGCAGCTGTAAAGCTAGCAGTAGCAAACAGAGTGCAGCTGAATCACTCAACAGTTTTGTAAATCTTTATACAAAGGTATTTCTTTTACTATTACTGCACATGGGATGCCCTCTAGTGACAGAAATAGGCAAGATTTACGTCGTACATTTTTTCTCATTACTTTTTTCTAAAGAGAACGTAATTTCTACATTATTTACACTGCGTTATTTTTCTGCCCTAATATGATGTTTCATTAGCAAATTATTATGCAAATAGCCTAGCATATGTTATAGTTAAAGATTGTCACAGTATCTCCAATGTTTAGTTTGGCTTCAGTTTATTGACAGCGTTATTTTTTTTCCCACTTTACCACAACCCTTTAACATGGCTGGTATTTACATAAGCTGAGAGAATATTTACTGTAGAATTCAGGCAGACTAGCCATAAGCCTTTATGACACATTTAATAAGTGATACATAAAGCTAGTTATCCCAATACATTACAGATTTTTTAAGAGACAATTCTACTTCCCCAAATGTATGCAACTTTAGACATAAAAGATGCCTCAGACATGTCTGAGATTTAAAATCTTGTAAAAGATTTTATTACTAGCAGTGAAATTTATTTGCATCTAAATAAAACACAGCTCAAATTTCAAACTGTGGTACACTATCCTACTTTTTCTTCCCTCTAATTGATCCATGCTACGCATTCAACCATGTAACTTGTACTTCTGCTTCCTGCTTTAGTTTGTACTATTATTTCTTAAGCTGATGTTCACATAAATACCTGTCCTGAGGTATTTAATTGCCATTATCAAATACTACTGCTTTGCATGGGCAGAATCCTACAACTTCAATGAAACTAACTGTGGGAAGTGCAAAAGTTTGAAGGAATATGGAGGTGTTATAACTTCCTCCTATATTGATTTTAAATAAAACTCATTCCAAGTTAGAGCTTCACTAGGGCATTGGTTTCCTTTACCCCAGTCCTTCAGTAAGAATTAATGTTTTTACTCCTCCCTGCTAACTGATACAGATTTGGTTGTTTCTTTCACTTAGCACTCAAATACTACAGCAATTCGTGCAACAAAAAGGGATAATAAATTGAGACAGAACAGCAATAGAAAAGTAACCAGATACTGTTAGAAATACATCAGTTTTGTGTTGCCTCCAGAACATTCAGGTCAGAAGAGTTTGCAGGTAGCACCTGCCAGATTCCACTTTGACAGTATTCTGTCCAAAACACCCTCCTTTATCAATCAAGCAAGGCTCACCCCAAGTGGGTTTTTTTTTCCCTAAGTGTCACCCAAAATATTTTATGTATCTGCAGGAAAAAAGAAATGGGGAGAAAGTACAAATAAAGTGTACAGCTAGGTTTTATAAATAAATCAATCAATAAACATTCATTTACAGTTAAACTTGATGAACTTAAGGGTCTCTCCAACTTACGTGATTCCATGATTCTATAAATATTTATGAATAAACTAGTAATAGAATATAGTTTCTAGACAGCGAATGCAGAATTCAGTGAAATCTACTTACCAAAACCATCTATGTCTAGATTATTATCAACAACAACATCCAGCAGTGAATCCCCAGGCTTTCCTTTGGCTGTTAGTTTGTCACCATCACGGTTTATGAAATGAACAGTTATTTTATCTTCTGAGCTGAAAAATGAAAGTATGTAATGGAATTAAAGAAAGAATTCTAGAATTTATAGACATTTAAAATGGATTGAATACTACTAAACCAGTAACCAGTATCAGCTCTAAGAACATGGAAACCTAATTTACTGTCCTTTAAAAGCTATAACAGCTATAGGCATTTATTGCTGTGCATCAAACACGACAACCTGAATTTGCACTTTTTTCACTAGATGCTACATAGGGTCCTGATGTTTTGCCTTCCACCAAAGATAGTCAGAGCTATTTTATTTTAGGTACAATATTTGTATTTTTATCAAATAAAAGGGCTTATTTTAGATCTTTCTCTTTGCACCTTTCTGCAGACTCTTGCTTTGGATTTACGAAATTTTAGTTGTTCTTGTCATTATCATTTAGGACAAATTTTTAAATTTCCCATTTCTGCTTAGCTTTTATGGCATTTCACTTTATTAGTTCCAAAATTTAATTCTCCTCTCCTCACAAAACTGGAAATTCTCCAAAAACATTCTGCTTTTTTGAGCACAGATTCTCTTAAGATTTCACCTTTTAAGTATCACTTCCAGTGAAATTCAAAGTTTTGATGCTGGCTTCAAAGAAAGGAGGTTTTGTATTTTCCTGCTTTGCTTTTCAGACAATTATGTTTATTTAAGAAAAAAATCTCTTGCATTCTGCATAAAAATTTCTTAAGGCTAAAGCTTTTAATATTGAAAAAAAATAGAGGGGTGTTGTGTTCCATTTTTGTTATTTCACATGGAAACCTAAGGAAACCTTCTAATATACTAACAAATAAAGCAACTTACTTGTTTTTAACCAGTCTATTACCTTTCCTATAGTAAGTGAGCAAAACAAGAAAAACTTGTTGGATAGACAGTGAAGAAACCTGCCAAGAGATCAAATGGAACAACTGAAATCTAATGCAAAAATTCTATGTTTCAATGTGAAATCCACATTTAACAACAGCATTTTTAATATTACCTTTAATATTTTTAGTAACTGTGGGCCTTGAATGATCTACCATATAGAAAACATTCAAGCTTGAAAAACCAAGTCACCCCCCTGTAAAACTCTAACCTGTAGAGCTGAACATTAAAGCAAAAATTTGAAAGTGGCCATACTGAAACATCAGTAAACAGATTATTTTTGGAACTGGCTGTAAAAGAAAATGTGTTTTTAGCAATCCCAGCCCTAGCTTGTTTTGAAAAACAACAAATGTTTGTTGTTCTAGTCTTGATGTACTTGCCACAACTGTACGCTCAGTTGGCAGTAGTACATGCTGTGATTCACTATGATGTCACGTTCAATTCTTGTCATACCACCCCTCAGTCCATTCTCCAGAAGGCAGCCACAAGCTGCTATTAACTATAAATTGATTCCATAATTACAATCAATAATGAAGGACTGACCTTGTTGATCTGCAGAATGCAGCTGAAGCATGCATAATAATAAGATTCAGTAATCTTAAAAGATATAGCTTTATGAAATGTAATTAATGTTGCACAGTCACCTGTGGTATCAAAGGACCACCTCCAACAAACGATTCTGTGGGGGTTTAAGCTACCACTCCGCTCTCCTTTTTGCTCCTCCGCTGTGCTAACACCTCCCACAGCACAACCAAGGAAACAAGCACCCACTTCTCAGACACACTAGTACCAAACTCACCACCTTCACTGGTAGTTTAAGACTGAAGGGTTTAGATTGCATCTGGAAAGGTGTAGATTCACATTCTGACAGCCAAAGTAAACCACTGACACTGTAATTTTAAACTGCTTCAGAAAGCCCTTCTAGAGGTCACCAAAATACACTCTCATTTACTGAAATATTTCTGTCAGCATGACACACGTAACCCTGACAGGACACACAGGGCAAGATGTACTTGTGTTTATGGGCATAAAGGTATAGACATGGCAAGTACTAATTTATTTGTTCAATATCCAAAACATACCCTTTTCTCTATTGTAGGATGAGGCAATCAAAAGTAACATGAACCAAACAGCAAGATGTCTGGCCATCCATTAGATCACTGGAACTCTTGTGAAAGACAAATCATCTCCCTCCCAGTTTTCAAAACACACCTGAAACTGTCTTCACCTGTGATTACACTTTAATCTGGCACAGAAGAACAGTCCTGCCCTCCATCCTTTCTTCCTTCTATCTCCAGCATTCACACTGTCATGCAGTAAGCTGGGTCTGGAAACAAAACTGGCCAAAACTCTTCACAGGTCAATGGCCACACGAACATCAGATCCAGTACACAGACAGATCGCCCCATTATATTACATCAGTTGAAAACAATTGTGTAATGCAACTTTATGATGCAATAACACAATCTAAGCTTAATGATCAGCTTAAGCTGATCTCTTTCTAATATTAGAGTGTGGGTTTGGGTGATCCCCACTCCAAATTGCCCTGCCATCATCCTTACACCGGTATTACCACAGGTCAACTCATTTTGCTAATCTGGCTGAAAAAAATCAACCATCAAAAACAAAGTAGTCTCAGCTGAATCAGCAGAGCTGACAGAAGTGCCACTGCCCACAACAAAAATGAGGAAAGAGGAGCTGGATCCCCTTTTCAGCAGTGGCAATCTTACATTAGCTTCAGCCACTGGTGGAGCTACACTGTGGCTGTGCATGTCTAACCAGTGCAGCACCCAGCTAGGGGACAAAACAAAGCCCCTCCACCGACTTTTGTTAAAGATTGCTACAGCAGTTAGTCTTTTATACAGGACCTAATCCACCCTGCTTGATAACTAAAATGTATTTATCTGTAATAAAGTTATAGATAGCCTTCATAAGTCTTCCAGTAGGATCTGGTTTTCTGCTATTGCCACCTTTACCACTTTTCCCACAGCCAAAATGTTTAATTTTTTTTTTTCCTCTCTAAAAAAAGCACTGAGGCTTTATTGTGTTTGAGTCCAAGTGGTGAAGATACTTTCAGAAGCACGTGTACATAATAATCAGACTAGTCAGACATTCAAGACACACAGTGTGCAGTTATTTTCAATGACTGGAAGACACCATTAAAAAAAAAAAAAATCACACCTGCATGAAATAGTATTTAGGCTTTATAAATTTCAAGTAACATGGCTTTTTTTTACCCAGACATTGTTTGCATGAAGAAAAAGAAACAAACACCACCACACTGTGAACTAGTCACAGGCAATTAACATGAAACATGCCAGGTCTCCACATGCATAAATAGCCTCAGGATATCAGGAAGAACAACACGTATTTTGTGTAATCTGCATAAAGCGTAAATATCCCAAATCATGCTCAGATGAACCCTTTTTGCCAGATGTAAAATACAATTAATTTCTTCATACGGTTGCCACAATACTATCAGCCTTGTTATCAAGCTTCCCTAGGATACCCTAAATTAAGCAGACTGCAAATTCACAGAAGAGCACCAGAGAAATGTAAGTGCTGTTCATTTCTGCTGTTCCCATGCAAAAAAGGGTCAGTACTGCAAGAATCCTGACAACTACCTCTTCCCTCTTAAAAGAGGTATCCTTTTGAATCTTTGGCTATTACTTTCAAATTAAGAATCACCTCTTACACTCCTCCAAACAAACCATAAAGATGTTTTGTAGCCTGGTGTTGCACATGGCAAGACCAACTCTATTACTTCCAGTTCCTTTATTAAATGGTAAATCTAACAGTCCTACCTAATTACCTAAAGAGTTCCATGAATGAAACTATTATACAGTCCTCAAATGACTCAAGTTGTAAATTTGAACTAAACTTTAAAACATGTAGTAATTATGTTGTGCACCAAAAATATTGTACAGCTACCTAAATGGGTTTAATAGAATTCTGACATAACTACTGTCCACCACAAAATGAAAAGGGAGGATAATGGATAAAAATAGATCAAGAGAAAGAATGAAATGGAAATGAAAGCGTAACGCCTGATGCTTCACCGAAATCCTTAGGAACCTCTACTCAAAAGAATCACCTCAGCTAATGATTTAGACAGCTAGGTCTTCATCCTCTAGACACAAGTACAGCCAATTTTATATATACAAAGAATTGATGTACGTTTTTAGTGGAGTAACACTGACTGACTATATGAAGTTTAGGAACTGGATCACAAACAGTATGATGTCCAGAAATGGTAGGACTAGAGAAAACTTGCACATAAATGGAGGAAACACTAATATATGAAAGAAACAAGAATTCTCTTTTTCTCCCAACTCACTCAGCCAGGTTACAACATGGAGTATATAAACAATACATTTGAAGTACTTGTTTGTATAAGCTTTTTTGCTAGTACACTTGTGCAATGAATGTGAATAAATTCCAATCTCTGTTCAGTCAGTTTGTGAAATACCTGAGGGATTACAGGTCTTACATTACTATTCGGTAAGGAAATGTTTTCCCTTTTCAGTATTCTTTTTCCTTCCTTTTTCACCCTGTTCAACAATTTTACGACTTTTAAAAGTTTGACAATTCTTTACAAGGACAACTTTTTGAATGAAAAGCTGCCAATCAGGGACCTCAAGTGGGTCAGGGCACACACTCAGTGGGTGCTTATTTTTAAGACAGTCAGCAGGGTCACTCAGAGATCTAAACTACCAACTTAACTATCTCAGATGGGAATCTTAAACTAAAAATTTAGTTTGTTTCTCCATATTAAAAGTATCTGCTGGAACAAAGTAAAAGAGCCCCTGCAGGAGAGTTAAAAGCAAAATATCAAACCAGCACTGATAGGAAGGGCACTACCCAACCCTCTGGAAACAGGCTAGGCAACGTCCCTGACATTGGGCAGCTGATTCCAGGTCTTCTTGCAAGTCAAAGAAACTTCTCTGACAACCAACTAAATTAGGCTTTTAAAACCTCTGTATTTTAACTACTGAAAGTTAACTGTAGGCTCTCACTTATCTTCAAATATACAAGCTATAAGCCAGAAGGCCATGCATAAACACAGTCTTTGACTACATGTACTGTTGCAAATCTATATAATTGTGGGCTGCAGAGTATTAAATGTCTACAGACATAAGGCATTTTGAAACTCCTACTCATGCATACTGGTGAGGAGGGGTTCTGCACACTTGGAGGCACAAGTGCTCTTCAGTAAAGATAAACTACCAAAGGCAGAAGAGAACTTTGACATGCATTCAATACTTCGAACCCAGTATTTGGTTCTCTCTGATATGTGCTGTACTTCAACCATAAGCCTAGCCTGACTTTCACCAAAAAAAAAAAAAATAAAAAAAGCCAGCACTGCACAAAAAAGCAACATTGATAAGGTCACAACCCTTTAGAAAACTAGTTCGAAGATTAGTTTAACTTTCCATAAGATCATCAGCTCTTCCAGAAGGGTTCCAGATCACACAGGCCGTGTAGTTTAACTGGGCCGGTGCGGTGCCTAACCCGGGCCGGTCCCCGGGCCCCTCCGGCCAACAGCCCCCGGCGCAGCCCCGCGGGCCGCTGCTCGGCCCTCCGGCACCGCGGGGGGAGGCGGGCGGAAGCTCCCCCCGCAGAGCGCTCCACTGCCACCGCCACGGTAGCCGCAGGCGGGACGGCCAAAGCCGGGGCGCAGCGCGGCCCTCAAGGGCTAAGGAGGAGGCCGGGTCCGGGACAACGGGGCACCGCGGGGCACCTAGCGACCGGGGAAAGGTCACGCAGCGCCGGCCCGGCCGCGCCACAGGCGGCCGTTGGCCCCGGGTGCCCTCAGCGCCGAGGCCCAGGCAGCGGCCCAGCCCGGCCCGGCGGTGCCGCGGCAGGAAGGCGGCCGCTGCCGTGAGGAACCCGCACGGCTCCTCAGGGCTCCGACCCTCTTACCTGAGCGCCGCCCGGGCAGAGAGGCTGAACAGCCGGGCTGCCCTCAGAGAAGCGGCGG
>JAHREE010000076.1:3737622-3756509 GCA_033628505.1 Tringa tobata
TCGTTCCCTGCTTGTGTGCCTCTGCCTGGGTGCTGCTTCAGAAACTCTCTGAGTTGTGAGGTATTGAGATTAAACTTGTTCTGTTCCTTTATTTGCGGTCTCCTGGTTGTTCCTGCAGCCTGCCTGCATCGACTCACACAGATTACTAGCAAAACAATTGCATTTGTTCAAATATACTGTTTGTAGATATTTTTTAAATAGAATTGAAATCAATGCACTCAATATGTTTATCAAATCATATATTAATACACATGCAATTGACATGTAAATATATCATATAGCAGTCACTGAAATAAATACTTTGAGGGCCAGATCCTTAGCTAGTATACTGGTATCCCCTCACACATGCTGAGCTTCTTCTTTAGGTTTTACTCTTTTTCAACACAAGAGAATGTGGCCACAAATAATACAGTTTATTTCAATATTGTCACTACAGCATAGGGTCATGTGTGCATACTGGTAAGGTAGTATATATCTAAATACATACAGCTTTATGTGGACTTCTAATATTGTAAAGCCAAAAGAGCACATCAGATAAACTAGTCTGACTTTAACCAGAAGGCTGCTTGTCATAAATTAATGGTTAATGCAGTAAATAAATCTGAAAGGGACACTCTGTATGTTCGAATATAAACCTTTGCTGTCACATGCAAATCAAGTAAATAAATACAGAAGTATTTATCTATTTCTTAAAGTTTTCTTGCTGGTATTAACTGCACTGAAAAACATTCCCAGAGTTTCACTCCTTTGAAAGATAGAAGGCCTAATTATTTATTAGTTGTCAAAAGAATTTGTTTTACTAGTTTAATTCTTAGTATAGGATTATTTATACCAATTTGTCCTTGACCAGTGTTGCCCATGAATTTAAGTAATTTCTGTTCTGTGTGATGTTCACCCATTATTTGCTGTACCCCCTCCAGCCCTTTTATTTTAGCCTCTGTTGTTACTAGTCTCCTTTCATAAGACAGGAAACTCTTACTCTTCTCCTGATGATCCCGCTGAGCCTTTTGGGCATATGTTAATTTGAATTCACCCTTGTTAAACATGGGTGACTAGTCAGTGCATTCACTTCGTGCCTTGTACATTAGTGTCTCTAATATAAATGTATGGCCCTGGTACATCCTAGGATTGTATTTGATTATTTTTTTTTTCATGTACACATCAAATTAGTAGCTTCAAATAATTTTGTGATCAGTTAATAACTCAGATGTCTCTTGTTGCTTCTCATTAATGAAGCCGTTGTTAACAGCAAGAGTTCTTGGTTGCTCCAAACTGAACACAGAAAGCTCTTTCAACTTTGCTTCAATCTACTTTCACATGGGATTTCCATTCATACACCATTTTAACAAATCAGGCCATTTCCATTAACCAGCTTTACCCCTTGTTGGCTGTGTTCCATAGCTCTGTTCCAGCCCTCAGGCTGCTGTGACCCTCAGCACGTTACCCCCTTGCAGAGGTTCAGTTGGCAGAGTCCAAGGTCAGCTCCTTCACTGATAAGGGCAGTTGTGGAAAAGGCACGTAGCGAGGGGCCACCTCCCCTTTCTCTTGAGAGCCACCTTGAAGCTGGGGCTTTGCACTGGCCCTTTCCTGTGCTGGGCTGCAGCCGTGCAGCAGCTCTATTTGCACCTTCTCGCATCTCCACGAGTCTGGCCCTGACCTGGACTCGCTGACTTGGCATCCTGGCTTGGCCTCACACCTGCCTCCTCACTGCGGCCCTGCTGGGTGACCACTGGGCTGTGTCTGACCCTGACCGCTATCTCCCAACCCCGTCTTGACCCTGGCTTGCTGCTCCGCATCCTGCCTCCTTGTTGGTGAGGTGACTGTTTTCACCTGACTTGGAACTGCACTTAGCAGTGCATATCAATGGCCAGATTGATATGCTGCAGAGCGGCCAGCTCTTGCTGCTCCCTGGTACCCCCAAACACAGAACTCTCCTAATTCCCTCCTAATTTCTGCATAATATATGCTTTTGGGTGGGCGAGTATGAAGAAAATTAGTGGAGCAAATTAGGTCAGGACACCTCAATGAAATAAGAGTAGTGGAGTGAAATAAAAGAGTACAATTACAAATAGCGTGTACCTAACATCTCTCTGAACCTCACCTTGGCTGTGCAAGGTTTTGTTGCTTGTCTCCATGGCATGTTCATTCTGACGGTTAAACATGTTGCAAGAGGTGCTTCATCTTTCCTATGTATATGTATAAGCTCTTGCACAGATGTAATACAAACATCTTTTTATAATTATGTTCTCCAATGCTTTACTATTTTTTAAGTTTGTATTTGTAGGAGGCCAACAAACCACTAGATGGCAAACAATTTCAGCAAGATAATACACGGGTATTAACACAATCTTCTGTACTCAGTTTCATCATCGAGGCCATGGAGCATAGTGCCATGGTGACTTATAGAAACCTGGCGTGAAGCTGGTATGGTCCTGCTCCTCCCTGCCTATCCCTCCCTTTTGCCACTCTAGTGCCAGATACACGTGCTGTTCACGAGCCAGGTGTGGAGTGGATTCGTAAAGGTGATCTATGCAAAAACTCACCTAGGAAAAAAAAAAAGGGAGGGAAAAAGAATAAAGTAGTGGTTTCCAGCCTTTTCAGTTCCATCAACCAGCCTACAGGCCTCCTGTGCAAAACAAGAATATGTATTTTGGGAGAACAGCAGTCCCAGCTTGGATTGTTTTATGCTGCTGAGCAAAGATACCACAAATTCTTTTATTTGGCGTAAAATTCCAGGGTTCAGGATGCCAAAAACATTGCGTATGTATAGCAATTATCAGCATATAATTTCTATAAGTTACTACAGGTTGTCTGTCTGAGTCCTGGTTTTCCATCTACAACAGACATGGCATGAATGCATATTTACAAAATGTAAATCCAGCTGTTTGAAAGAGATTTTTAAAATAACAAATCTACCGAGTAATCAGATTTATGTATACAAATAACTTTTCTGTTATTTTACAAATAACTATCAAAGTTCCGTGCAAACGTTTTTTAACCTGGAATTTCTTGAAAGCCAAATTGTGTCAAATTATCCCTTTCAGTTGGAATACTCGAGGAGATCCAGAGAAAGGACAGGATCCAAGGTCCATGTGGAGCTCTCCTTTTGTGATCATCTTCTGCTGTCAGCATGAGAGCAGAACCATCTCATCCAGTTTCTTCTCTAAGGTAACGTGGTTCCTGATATCCTAGGATTCCCCACTCTGGTTTTTGGCATGACTCTTTCAGTTCAGTCCTCTGGTTTCTCTTTGATTACAAGAGCACAACTAAGTCCTTACAAAAAAAAAAAAAAGACAGGAGAGCAGCAAGCCACATAATTTCATCTTGGCAACCTTTATACAACTGGGGTCAGGAATGGTCATGTGAGCTGCTGACACAGAACATTTTTTATGATTTTTCTAATTCTGTCACCCTGTAAATAACCAAGGTCTTTCTGTCCCCCTGCCCCTGACAGTTCAGTAACACAGACCTTAATCTAATTTTAATCAAAGTTAAATAAAACGTCGTCATTGATCATAGGAAGCTCCAACCAGTCAGAAACCAGTGGAGGTTCAGTCTGCGGCTGAGCGAATGGGACACAGAGACTGGGCACTTTGTTGTTACCTTCAGCCGAGGAGCATAGGACTTGAGGGTGGTGAGGTCTGTAGCAACCCATGCTTGACAGAAGGCAGGAATGTGAAGGAAAGGTCATCAACAAAGGGAGGATTAATGGACAGCTGAAATGCTCATAGGGCAGTTGTTTTTATTTTGGGAATTAAAGTGGTTTCTAAGGCTTTCGGTAAAAGGCAGGTAATCTGAGTACCATCAGAGCGTGTGTGTAGCTGCCAAGCAATTCTTCAGCTAAAGGGAGATTTGGGAACATTGGCACTTTGCTGGTGAGGATCCAGTAACTGCAGTGCAGCGGGGCAGGAGAGTGTTTTGTTTGCAATTGCTTTGTCTTTGCTGGTATCACTATAGCACCTGAAGTACAGTGGGAAACAGATAGAAATCTTTGGAGAGGTGGAGCTCTGGGAATAGGCTAGAGCCTGGTGTTATCCACTCAGAGAGGAAAACTGAGGAGGTGGGTCTGTCTTATGACAGGAAGGTGAATTACTGCCATGGAATTCTGCTAAACTGTAAATAATTCATTGCTTCAAAGCCATCATTCTGTGTGAGAATTTAGGTCTCTGAGTAGGGAATTTTAAAGTTAGTTGTCTCGAAGTATTGATACTCTTTAATAGAAAGATACGTGAGTTTTTCCACAGGAAAACTTTTCTGACTTTTCTGAATTTCTGAAATTCTTCTACTTCATGTTATGCATAACATTTCATAGCAACAGCTCCTTCCTATGACAAGTTGAAAAAGTGTTTGGACACTTTAGTGCGGAATTTTCAAAACAAAACAGAATTTGTCATTGCTGAATTAGAGCCAGATTTCCATTGTGAGTATTTGTCTCCATCAATAGGGGATCTTAAAGTGTGTTCAAAATACAACTGTATGAGGTCATGAAAGGGAAATCCACTGCAGGCTATTAAATACAAGAACCCCATGTCCAGCTCATGTCTAAAGTCCTTGTTCTGCAAGTTGCTGGAAGATGGGAAGGTGTTCATCTTCGTCTATCCCACTAGGAAGGAGTGTATTTACTTTTAGGGGTAGCCCATTGGTTTGAAATGAGAATTAGCTCAATTGCACATGAGAAAGTCTTTAGTATAAAATTCTTAGAGAAAGTGTGATGCACAAACGTAGTGTACTAAGGCAAAAGGTTTGTGTGTCCACCAGGAGGCACAGCAAGCTAGGGCTCCATCTTGCTCATAGCACTGAACCCTCTGCATGAACCAGCAGTGAAGGGAGGCAAAAGTTTTCACCAGATTTTTACATCCAGAAGTAGGAAATTGAGAGATTTCTAGAATGAAAATGAGAATGTGGAGAACTGGCAAGAAGCTGAAGAAATAAAATGCATATATGTCAAAATGTTCTCTGGCCAAGAGATTTCAAAATTTGTTGCTGTTGTTCACAGTCATTGAAAATCATAATTGATATGACTGAAAATAAAAATGCTAGTCCCTGTATAAAAAAATACTGGGGCTCAGCTTCTTAAGGTACACATCAGCAGTTGTGTAAGAGACCAAATTAGATACCTCCATGTACGTGTGGAGAAGGACAAAGCTTTGATGCTGCAAACATTTATGCCTGTGAATGATCATATCTGTTATATCTTAAAAATAAAAAAGAGACTCCAAAACCAGCCAGAGGCTTACCAATAATTACTTGCACATTTGGGACTCCCTGGGAGTCCAGTTTGTAATAGGCTTACCAGTTATGCTTCTCCTCCGACAGTGTAACTGGAGTTGGAAACAATGATCCATCTCTCTGACACCTTAGAAGCATGTGTATCACATCAGGAATGTGTACAGTGGTGTTTTCAAAGATGCTGAATTTTGTAATTTTTAAAGTTTTGTTATCAAAGGCTTCTTTTCTGTCATTTCAAAATCAGGTAATCAGATACGAGTTGAAAATCTAAAACCAACCAAAAAAAAAGTTCTTTTCCCAGGCTTGTAGAGAATCCTGAATGTAAGACCATGGAAAGGAAATAAAGAGAACCCCTAGCTATTATTAAGGCCTCATGAGTTTTTTTTAATGCCAGTCTCATGACTTTCTGGGAACTGATTTATTGAAAGCCTTGGTTTGGCAATTCTGTGCTTGGCTAGCTTGGGCTTGACCCAGGTCCCCTTTTTTCTTGGCAGCAGTTAAAACAGTTGAGATGTAGCCTATGCTCCTTCGTAATCCAAGATTGCTGTGTGCAGTCAAGAACCCTTATGCACAGAAAATGAACAAAGTGACCCAAAGCCGTGGGGCCTGGCTGGCGGCGCCTGCCGTGGGGCTGGGGTGAGGAGCCAAGGGACCACTTTCCTTCCCCGGGACCAGCTTCTATGCGGGTTTAGTGCAGCTGACACACTCCAACTGGGGTCGAAATTCTGTTTTACTTTTAAATCGTGCTAGTTTAGCTGGCAAAAATCCAACTGTTGGAAACTCTGTTGCGTGGGGAGAACTCGTCTGATATTTCCAGTTCTTCAGCCTTTACGGGAGCTGCTGCTGCACACCGGCCATCTCCTGCAGCAGGTCACGTCCCACTGGGACCGTGCCGCAGCAGCGCCAGGCTTTTTCATGACTGTTCAGCAATCTCAGCAGTAAGGCAGCAATAAAACAATGTTCCAAATATATTGTGCTGGCTTGGCCTGTCGGCTCTCGTTTTGAGGCAGAGCACTCTGCGGGCATATATATATATATATATATCATATAGTGGGTTTCTCCTGCACTGCTCCTGGGGCCCTTTGCCAAACTGCGGGCACAAGGTTGGAGTTAGTAACCCATAGCAGTACCACCGTTGTTGCAAACTGCTGAGGTAGCACTCTACCCTACTACTTTTTTATACACTTCTGTTTTCTATATAGAAACAAGGGTAACAGAATCATGCAGCTCTCAAGCCTTAAAACAGGCCAAATTCTTTGTTTTAAACAGGTGTGCCTGTGAAGTTAGCAGTCCTGCTGCATGACACCAGCGTGGAGCTGGGCTGTCACGATGCAGAATATCTAACTTTGGTGTTTATGCCCTATGTCATTAAGTAGGATACTTCTTTCAGTCACCTCCTTAAGAGCAAAGGTCTTTTAAAGTTTCATTGCCACATCCTGGTCTCAACTGACTTGCCTGCAGTTTTCAGGACTGGTGTTTGTTGCGCTTGACAGCTTTTACCTGTAGAGCAGTGCCTTACTAAAGTAGAAGAAATTTGAACTATTCAGTTATATAATCAAGAAGCAAATGTTTTTCCAAAAATTATTTGCGGGGGGTGGGGGGAGAAGTGTGGGCTCCTTCCTGAGCCAGCACTGTTGCAGTCATTGCAGACCTGCTTGTGTCTGTGCCATTTGCTAGCTGGGACATCCAATTAATTAGACTGAACTTGTTTCCTTTTGTATCTACACTTCCTGGGTTAGTAGTTCAGAGGGTGTGTATGAAAGACTGAAGTCTGTGGCACTGCAAACATGGGAATAGTTTAATTCAAAATACTAGTCTTACTGCATGAAAGGCCAAGATGTCATCACACAAGAGCTAAATCAAAAATACTTGCATTTTTACATCTGTATTATTACAAAATGCTCAAATTTTACCAAAGCAGAAATACTTTGATTCAAACACAAGGTCACAGAGTTCCATGCTTTTGTTGGAGTGTATTATGTTTTAATACAACAGAAGTTAGCAGTTATAACAGCATCCCCTACACACTGGTACACAACCCATGTCAAGGTGTGCCTGTCCTTCATGCAGATGTCAGCCTCTCAAGCAGCTCGTGTGACACCTGCAGAAATACTCATGGGCAGCCCATGGGCAGATCTATCCCTCCATCCATCTATACCAATGCCCAAAACTGGGCATGACTGTGAACCAGCCTCTGGGGTGTGTGGTTGCTCACTCTCCTGTCCCCGTGTTCTAGCAGCTGGCTTGATGTTGCACAGCTGGGTCTATGACTGACAGAGTGTATCTATTCTAGAGGAAGAGTGTAGAGCATCCCTCAGCTGAGATACACTCACTCAGACCAAATATGAAACCAGAATTACCCACATCCTTCTCTGCACTATCAGTGTCTCAAGTGTATCTTCCTCTGCTTCGCAAGAAAAAAATCTGGGGAAAATCCTGTGATCTCTTCCCATTTTTCTGCTAGAGCTCTGACGTCTTGTATAAAGAAGTATAGGGTCCCTTAATTTAGGGTAAACAGTATCTTGTAATCCATCCTTCCCTGCTTTGCTGAATTGTTTATCTTTCTTCTTCTACGGATTTGTTAGTGGCTTTTGCCTACTGTATAGGAAAAACGCCAGTCCAGTGGTTTAGATTTCACTGAATCTGGAAAAATTTAGACTGCCAGTTCTGCAAACTGAAATGCATTGTAAGCAGTTCTTCAACTAAAATCATCAGGACAACTAATGAGACTCACAGTTCTTGAAAGACTAACTGTACTCTGTATTTTAACTTACTGCAATGGAATGTAGTGAGGCTTTGAGTAATAGATTACGTTAGATACTACACAACTATTTTTGTAACTGATTTCTGAATATATTAAGATACAGATTAGCAGGTTGAGTATCTTAAACCGATAAAGAAAAATGTTAGGAATTAAAAATATCTTCCAGCAATTTTGAAAACATGACGAGAAGCAAATGACATCTGGTTATACTAACATCTTGAAGAAGGCCTGAACCTTCTATATAGCGTTGCTCTAAAGGCTCTAGTCCTGATGAAGAAATTTCAGCAGCAGTTCTCGTGGCAAGGTGAAGAAGTGAACACAGGATGCACCTACATCTCAGTGCAGGTGACAATGCAGCTGCTGGTTTTACTCACAATGTCTGGATTAAAAGCCCCTATGCAGACTTTGGGCGTATCTTCATTTTACTTGTAAAACCACCTTAACAATGCAGCCTCCCTCGCTGTATTTTCCAGGATGTGGTGTTTCAGTGTTATCATAAAACTACTAATGAAAAGACATGTAAGCAAAAATGCTGTATTCTGCTCTGCTACCATTAGCAGTAGTAGTGTGACTATGCTACTATTGAAAAATAAGCAGGTTACAGTGAGAGCTGGATTCTCTTTTTCCGTACTGAGTTGTATAGTGGGACTATTTTGTATATGTAGGAAAATGAATACCGAAATGAGCCTTTGCAAATATACCAAACTTTAAAGACTCTGGGGTGGAACTGTGACAGACCCTTCCACAGGAACGGTAGCGCTTTCGAGGATCTTAACAGTTGGCAATTGCATTTTAAGTTAAAAATGTGAATTGCTAAGCAGAGCTATAAACAGGAATCTAACTCCCTATTTTATGGTCTGTTGCATTTGCAAACAAGGTTTTCTGAGCCCCAGTAGCTGTACAGTAACACCCAAAATGGGTCTCTGCATAAATTAATTTCCCAAAAGTCTAAGTTGCCTAGCAGAACTGACTTCCTACAAAAATGAAGGATTTTATGAACGGTTGTGTAACATGTATTTCTTACATTCTCCTAAAGGGAAATAAAAATTGACCTTTCAGAAAGAGGGAGTTTGGAGCAATTACTTGCTCTTCAGTAGTCTCTTTGAAACTTTGCTTTAACAGAATTCAACCTTAGAGATCCCTTCCTCTGTTTTTCCTCAAGGCACATATAGTTTGATCACTGACATGCTCTCTCTGTGGGCTAAACCTAGTTTTATTTCTAAGAAAATGTTGAGCTCACTGGAGCATATAACTTGCCATACTGTATTATGTTCATTTAGCCCAGTTGTGTATCTCTAACTGTTGTCAATTCCCAATGCCTCCGAGAACATGCAAAACCAAAACAAACCCAAACAGATTTTCGACAGAATTGGGGTGATGGAGACTTCATCCTAATTACTAACTTGTTTAAATATCATGTTTCAAGCTGGTATTTTTCTTTTAATACCTCTCATGTAAATAAGAAGAAAATCCAGAAATACAGTAACTCAGGGCAAGAGAATATTGCCCTCCCTCTTAGATTCTTGCTGGGTGTTTTGACTTCAATAACATGTGGGAGCAGTGAGTTTCACAGTCTGTTTTGTTCTTTGATGAAAAGACAAGACTTGGTTTCCGATACAGGAGTTGTCAGCTTCACAGTCTGCCTCCTCTTGTACTACAAGGCTAAGAAAATGAAAGCTTACGAACCACATTCTCTATTCTATTTTTACATTTGCAAACCTTTTGCTAGATCTTGACCCAGAATTTCTAGGGAATATTTACTAAAAAGTGACCTAAATAATACTCTACTTCCCATTTACAAATGACAAATCAAATGGCTGAACAAAACAGAACTTAGAAAGGATGAAAGTAAAGGAAGGGAAATGGGACAGCAACTACACTTTCCCTGTTATAGGGAATTATAACTACTGTTATAATTTAGTTATAGTTATAATTTAGTTACAATTTAGAGGTGACCTCTGATTTCTTAGGGCAGGTGATAGCTACTTACCTCCTTAGGTAGTATGTTATTCACTGGTACTTAAGTGTCAAGCCCAGTAGATTGACCACCTGCCTCAGTTTAGGCTGCTGCATGCCCAAGTGTCACCTTGTAATTTAGATTACCTTCTCCCAGTCACCTGCTCTCCTTTTCTACTGTTCATCCCTGTTCCTTTTTGTTAGTCACTCCTTAGTGATTTTCTGCTTTTTCATGGAGATCACATATAAAGACACAAATAATCCTCGTTGCCCCAGGAAGATTGTTTTTTTCAAAGATTCCCCTTCTAGGAGCTGCTGCATCCCCAGGCTGAATGGGAGATTTTAGATTAGGATGAACGCTGGCTCCGAGCGCATTTACGCCAAGTTAGTTTGCCCAGACTTCTCACACATTACTGTAATTACATCACTATTTCACATTTATACCATGCTTTTTCTCAGTGGCTGACTTGTTAACAGAAATGCAACAAAGCGTAAACTTCCAACAGAACATTTCAAGCCTGCCTGTCTCTGTTCAACTCCTTTTCTATCCACGAGATGCCAACGGAGCACTCCCCTCCTTCTTGGTTTTCCATTCCTCTACAGTGCTTAGGAAAGGGCTGCTATGTTTTGGTTTTGTTGCTGTTGGGTTTTTTGGTTTGGTTTTTTTTTCTTTTTTTTTTTTTCTCCTAAGCCTCAGGCTTGCATATTTGAATCTCTTCTTATTTATTTCATTTCTTAAGCAAAAAGTTCTAATTCAAGTAGATGCCTTTTTCATGCCCCTTTAGCACCCCCAAATGTCTCCTAATTTTGTAGTCTTTTAGGCTGTGACAATCAGAGCTGGACACAGATTTCAGCTGAGGTCGTATATCTGCACATATATGATTCTTAAACATTTTGTTGATCATAGCCACATGCTGCACTGTCTACACTGATAGGTCTGTCTTTTTCTGGAAACAGTACTGTTAACATATGATGTGCAAGATTAATTTTTTACCTTCCCTACTTTGTGCAAACTTCATTTGCCATTGTGCTCCCTGGACACCAACACTGATGAAATTCCCCCAGTCTTTTGTAGATTGACAACAGAAATGAAGTTTTCAGGGCTCAGCTGAAGCAACGAGGAAAAAAATTCTCAACTTCACTTGCCTGATAAGAAAAGATGTAAAGAAGCAAGAAAGGGCAGATCTTCAAGCTCCCAAACTTCCATCTTCATGCAAAGCCTCAGTGGTTTTGACTGACTCCATGTAGAAGATGACAAGCAATCAGCAGGGCAATGACAGTAACTATCCTCTTGATCTGCTGAGTGGCAGTAAGGAACATAGTTTGTTTAAAAGAAGCAAAAAATAACCAATCCAGAGGTTTTAGCAAGAGGAATTCTTCATCTCATCTAATTAAACTCCAAAGATGGACATCTCAGACAGATGTTCAAACTATTCCCAACATTCATCAACCCCAGGATGTAACAAAATTTTGAACTTTCAGATGGAAGCAGTAGTAACCAAACCTGCTGGTTTTAATGTAGGCTACAAGCAGCTTTTAATGCCAAATGTTGAACTTAAAAATGTGTTATCTACAGTCTAGTCTGAACATTAGTTGAGGATATAGGAAAAAATTGTTCACTGTTTAACAAGATAAACAACTTGGACTGGTATTTTTTCTGCCTTCATAGCAGATCTATTTTATAACTATTTTCAGCCCACCTTTTATCATTAAACTAGGTCCCTATGCAAGTTTACTTGATAACTTTAAAACCTATTAGTCAACTTCAACCAAATGCAACAAAGATAGGGACCTTAGAAGAAATTAATATCCTACAAATGTCATGTAAGTCACAGAATGATATGGGGTTGGAAGGGACCTCCGGAGATCATCTAGTCCAACCCTCCTGCCAAAGGAGGTCCACCTAAAGCAGGTTGCACAGGAACGTGTCCAGGCGGGTTTTGGATGTCTCCAGAGACAGAGACTGCAGTACCACTCTGGGCAGCCTGTTCCAGGGCTCTGCCACCCTCAAAGTAAAAAAGTTGCTCCTCATGCTTAGATGGAACTTCTTATGTTCAAGTTTGTGCCTGTTGCCTCTTGTCCTGTCACTGGGCACCACTGAAAAAAGACTGGCCACATCCTCTTGACACCCACACTTTAAGTATTTATAGGTGTAAATACCCATCAGGAAAGAAGAAAAAGATCACGGAGGTGTCCCCAGGTGGGAAGGATTGACTGAATGATCTCATCACTTCAGGTCAGCAGGAAATCCACATCAGGCAGAACTCCCAAGAGCCTCAGCCACAGCAAAGAATCACAGCGTTGCCGGGTCAGTCAGTTACAGGGCTCTGTTTCCAACCATGTCCAACCTCAGTCAGTCTAGTTCCACAGAGCAACTCACCTATTTTATAATTTCAACGTCAGTAGCATCTGAAGCATCAAATCTATCCTTCTGTGCCATCCTTTCAATCTCTGCTCACTGCTGAATTTCATGAATGACATGTAACAGAAAATCATTAGCAGAATTCAGACCCTTAAGGGGATTAAGTCAAACTAATTTCCCATTTGAATTTAATCACATTTCATTGCGTTGCTACTCTTGTAATATTCTAGCCCACCTGGTCCTTCAGCTGCCTTTAAGGTATCCTTAAGGACAGCCAAAGACTGCGTCTTACTGTTTTTTCTAAAGGCAAATAAAACCTCTTAAATCTTTCAGACCTTCTTCACACACTGTGAAATGAAAAAGGAGTAGCCTTTAAAAACATGGCTGGAGAAGTAGCACACCGAAGTTCTTAGTGTCCTAGAATTACCTTGCCTTTCCCCCTTTTCTCTGCTGAACTTCAATGGAGGGCGATTTGTTCTGATGAGGTTCGATGACAACATAGTAACTGCTGCGGGAGCAGGTGCCCTCTTCAGGCTGAATTACCTCCCAGACTCCAAATTGCGTGTTTGCAGGTGTGCTGACGGTGAAGCCCTGAGTTTAATCTAGTTCTGCAGCTGAAGTGCCTCCACACACTCCTCACTTGCCATGCTTGTGAGGTGAGAAAAAATTAAAAAAAGAATCTAAGGGGGTGCCCACTTCAGCGATAGAGCTGTGGCTGATTTTAATGAAACGTGCTAATATCAGCTCAGCCTTTTCTGTTCCTAAATTCCATCAGAAGCCCAGAATGCCTGCGGATTTACAGCCTTGTGATCGGTACTAGCAGGTTAACTCTGAAACAAGGCAGTGATTTCAGCGGAGGCAAACATTTAATATAGAGAGAGGAGCTGTTTTCAGTCTATACTTTTTTAACATAATGTTTGTGCTAGGACTTTTTTGTTGTTGTTTGGTTTTTTTTTCAGCAGTTCCATGATTAAGGGCTACACAGGGTTTAGCTGAAAACAACCAGAAAACACAAAACTGAACTTTTTTACTTACATTTTCTTTTTTTTTTCTCTAAATATATATATAAATATTCCAGGAAATTCCCCTTTTAAAAGAAGAGTCTCAGCCACTCTGTTTGGAAAGAGCTGAGGGGTAAGCTGGACTTCTCTTTTGAGGTTTTTGACATTTTGGTAGAACAAAGGAGATGACACAAAGGCTTGAGAACATTTGGCTGAAAAGTTGTAACTCATCACAGAATGATATGGGGTTGGAAGGGACCTCCGGAGATCATCTAGTCCAACCCTCCTGCCAAAGCAGGTCCACCTAGAGCAGGTTGCACAGGAACATGTCCAGGTGGGTTTTGAACGTCTCCAGAGACAGAGACTCCACTACCACTGCAGGCAGCCTGTTCCAGTGCTCTGCCACCCTCAAAGTGAAGAAGTTGCTCCTCATGCTTAGATGGAACTTCTTATGTTCAAGTTTGTGCCTGTTACCTCTTGTCCTGTCACTGGGCACCACTGAAAAAAGACCAGCCCCGTCCTCCTGGTACCCTCCCTTTAAGTATTTGTAAGCATTGATCGGATCCCCCCTCAGCCTTCTCTTCTCTAGACTAAAAAGACCCAAGTCCCTCAGCCTTTCCTTGTAAGAGAGATGTTCTAGGCCCCTGATCATCTTTGTAGCCCTTTGCTGTACCCTCTCCAGCAGTTCCCTGTCCTTCTTGAACTGGGGAGCCCACAACTGGCCACAGTACTCCAGATGGGGCCTCACCAAGGCAGAGTAGAGAGGCAGGATGACCTCCCTCGACCTGCTGGCCACGATCTTCTTGATGCACCCTAGGATGCCATTGGCCTTCTTGGCCACAAGGGCATGTGGCTGACTCTTCTTCCACAGTCTTGCTTATTTCTGCTTGTTAATAAGGATGCAAGTAAATGCAGTAACATTAGAAGGGGTCAGGACCTAAAAATATTTCAGTGACTGATTCCTAGTAAAAAGCTCTACTTTTTAAATATGATTTTTGTATGACTGTATTTTTAGTATGATTTTGTTTATTCAAAAAGTTGTATGGCTGTATCTCAGAACAATGTGCATGTGACTTAGGAAAAAAACCCAACCAACCAACCAACAAACAAAACCATTTGCTTTGGCTCTAACAGTTGTATTTATTTTTCAAGCTTTCAAACACTTTCATCCAGTTCCTTGGTAACCATATTTTCGCCCACAGAAATAGCTTAAGCAAAAAAGTTTTTGTCTGGATTGGTGCCTTTATCTCTGCCTAATACTTTACCTCCTATTTTATTTCATTATAAATACTTAACATTAGTTTGCTGAAGTGAATACCTCCATGATTATCAATGGCTTTGATCCCCAGGGCTATGGACGTGACCCAGCTACAGCCACGTTATAACTAAAATAAACACTGTCACTAAAAAAACAATGCTGTCACTGCGGAACAACTTGCACTTGTCATAATAATTATAACTATGAATGAGATAAAAACATTAAGTGGCCAGAAGCAGGAACTGCAGCGAAGTGTCAGCTGTTAGATGACAACCTTATGTATCAGTGAAGGCATGTTTGGGTGACACAACACAAGAGCAGTGACATGAGCAGATATGTCCCATCTGGGAGACAGGAGATCAGACAGCTTGCCCCAACCTTAATTGCAAAGCAGCTTAATTTGTTAACTTGTCTCTTGTGCAATTGCCAGCAGTTACAAAAAACAAACCATAAAATGATAACGGTGGTTGAAAAAATAGATGGAACATAAGGACAGTGTAATAGATATTTTGTGTGCAAAAATTGAATTAGCAGATTATTACCACAGAAATACAAATACTGATTCACTTGGAATGAATTGTTAAGATCCATATTTGACACTGTTAAATAAACACACTCCTCTACAAAATCATTTTGCTACTCTCAGTCTTGAGCAGCAAAGGAATTAGAATTTTGCTCTGAGATAGGCTGACACCGCTGTGGTAGCTTTGCTGTGGTACCAGAGACTAAGTACCTAAAAGAAAACCAAAACCATGTCACTGGGAGAGGTTGTCGTGTGTGAGTGATGGTCAAAACTTTTGCAACCAACCTTACAGATTTTCAACAGTAAAGGTGCCTGCTGGGCAGCTGCTTTCAACGTCAACGTTAGAGGCTTTGCCTGTGTTATTAAAACAAGAGGTAGAATGGCCTGACACAGAGCCAGCTGCCAACACAGCAGATTACCCCGACCACTGCTTTTCAGATGTTTTGATCGGGCTTTGGGGTCCTGGTTTATCCTGTTTCCTGCATGTCCTTGAAGGAGGGAGAATCCCCCTTCCACGTTAGTTTTTTGCAGGCTGGGGCTATCCTCCCTCATGGCAACACTCATGCAGGGGAACATCTAGCTGAAGAGACCTGGACTCCCTGACACCTTCCCTGGGGCTGAGGTCCCTGGAAGCGCTGCCAATTGCAAGATGGTGGCACTGAAGGACACCTAAGCGAGCTGTGGTATTTCAGAAGAAAAGGAACAAATCCCTCCGGAGTCACACCATATTTTGCCTTTTGAACCTGATCAAAGCTGAGACTATATATATGAACACAATAAAGGCAACTTGGAATGCTCAGTGTTGCTACTGGAACCCTTTTATTTTTATTGAAATCTGGTATTTTAATAATGCATGAAAAATACTTTTTGAAATTAGATACATTTAATTTTAAATGACAGACAAATTTAACAACATACATAAAAACAACTACTTCAGACATTTACTGTAATTTCACCAAATATTTAAAATATCTGTGAATTGGATTCATCTAATGACCACAAAATTCTTTCAATTCCCCTTGTTTCTAGCAAAGACTTTAAAAGGCAATCTAATGTACTTGTTGGAAAAACAAATACAATCCATGTCCATTAAGGTGACATATCCTATTATTGTTATTCAAATATTAACAAAAGAATAAACAATTTGGTTTTAGACCATCCAATTAGTAACAGTAAAATGACCCTGCAATAATTTTAGACTAAGGTCTGCTTCTGTAAACAGACTCATAAATGACTATGTGTGTGTTGAGTCATAGGCATAAATATTCCCAGGCAGAGTGGCTACCTTCCAGGCTTGTAGGCTAAGTCCATGTATAACTTTTCACGTTAGGGGCACGGCATGGACAAAACTAGACATCGGTCCCAGCTGATGGCATAAATCTTTGTTGAACTAGAGGATAAAATAAAGGTGTGCTGCATACCATTTAACATGCAAAAAAAATTCAGAAATTCCTCAAGGGGATTTTTTTCTTAGTTCTCCTTTCCAAAATGCCTTGTCCAGTAAATGCCCGTTGAATTGTACATTTAGCTTTAATAAAAGTAGACTCTAACATACAACTAGGTCCTCACTGACTAACGCTTTATGCTGTAGCAGGTGCACTGAACAAAAGCATTGGCCCAGAAATCTTTCAAAAGCGATTCTAGGATTGATTCCTCAGATAGTTCAATGAAAGTTTAAAATCTGTTTGGGTTTTTTTTTTTGTGTTAACAAGGAGCTGTATTTTGGCATTACTGCTGGAAGACAGACTTTTATAGCTTGCAGTTACAGCATTCTTATCCTTAACTTTATCTTTATAACCTACCTCTTAAAGAACTGTGTAACTTAAGCTGATATGGGTATCTGAAAGCTCTCTTTATTGCCTGTAGTTCTTTCTGTAGTTTCAGTTTCATGGGTAAAAAGAATACCATCTCTAACTACACTTTTGTTTTTACTGCCCTGCTTTATCAGACAAACTGCAATTTTACACCTTGTTAAGGAAGCAAGGTGAGAAGAAAAACACATTATACTGTTGACAAGGAAGATAAGACTATTATTTACCTTGACATTTTTAAGCAATAATATTCTTCATGTAACAGGATAAGAGATAAAGCATATCCTACAGTGATAATGCACAAATTGAAAGGAACATGCTATCAATGCTAGTAAAGAAACTGTGCCGTAGTGCAATACTCCTATATCTGAGCCAGTTCACAATGGACTGTTTTGGAAGAAAAGCGAGCCTCTAATTCAGTCACCTAAAGCAAACACATTTTAATCGGTGCACTGCACTGAATCATAGACAATTTCTTTAGGGACTGAATGAAACAGGGTTTGGTTTTCCTTTTTTTTTCTTTCCTATTTCCCTTCGATCTTATTCTGACCTGCAGGAAAAGGCCATCTGAACAGGGAAGAGAACGTTGCATATTAATGGCAGGGGACCTGTGTATCTGCAGAGGCTGCAAGACACTTCAGAAGTTTAAGGTACTGCAAAATATTCTGTTTCAAGCCAGGATGTTCTTCACGATGAAGAACAACAGAGAGGAGGAATTAGCCAGTCATTTCTTCCTTGGAGCACAAAGGCATAAACAAAGCTGGAATTGAAATGTTAGCCCATGGGAGGAAATTGAACATACCTTTAATAGACTGAGATATTCTGGTTTTGTGGTGATGACTGCGAGAGAAATGGCTGTTTGAAATACACAATAAAATGCCTAAAATCATCACAGATTAAACTCATTAAATGCCTCCAGAAGAAGCAATTAAACTCAGGCGCTTATAATTCAGTTTAATTTCATCATAGTTTGTATTATGTAGTCATCTAGTTTATTGCAATCTTCTTTAAATTTTGTCCAAACAAATTAAAAAACCAAAATTTAGCCCGTGAGGCTCCCACATATTCTCTGGGAGATTATTCATAGTTGTTTGCCAGGCTGCTCTCCGCTTCTTCCCCTTCTCCCCAGCTCCAATTCATCCTAAAATGTTATTATTCTTTTTGAAGCAGCTTTAATTGAAAATTCCTCCTAGTTCTTTCCCCCAACCGTTCCCTCTTTATCGGACAGCCAGAGGGCGAGGTGTATTAATAGCGGCTGCATGACTCAGAGTTGGTAGCTCAAGTGGATCCCTTTGCACTGAGCTTTGCTGTTTGGCCTCCCTGGCTACGTTGCCACCGAGCTGGGGGAGCACCTTCACTTCCTTGCAAATAAAAATAAACTGCAAAAGCACAGAGGGGGCTGGGAGTACCTCAACCTCTCTGTCCTTCAGGATTGTCCTTACTGCTGTTTTCTTCTCCATCCCCATTGGGATTGTGTAGGACAAAAATGAAAATATGTGTATGAAAAAAAAAGCGTGATCCCACACTCAGCAGCGGCTAAAGCAACCTTCTTTACCAGGAACTCCCTAATATTATAGCCTCTTACACTTCTTACCCTCTTCATTTTCCATCTTGAAGATGGATCCGTATTCTCACTCTCTTTATGGCTTTACCTAATTTTCTGTGCACCAACTTTTGCATTATTTTTTTTTCTGGCAGCTCTCTTATCACCTAGCTCTGCAATACTCTCTACTGCAGTGGCAGAAACAGCCCAGCACTGTCTTTGTTGTCTCTACAAACACTTTCACACCGTTAGCTCTTTCCCTCACCCGAGTGATGGAGAGGGAGGAGGGTCCCATCACTGAGAGGAGGGAAGCGGGGCCAGCTCTCCACCCCAACTGCATCCCGCGCTCTTTTTCCTAAAGACTCCCCTTTCTTCAAGGGCCGTCATGACCTAAGCCTTCCCGCCCCCCACACCACCACCCACCCCACCCCCACCCGAGC
>JAHREE010000076.1:3766013-3817672 GCA_033628505.1 Tringa tobata
CTAAATCACAGAAAAAACAATGGAATAGATTTTAGTTTAACTTTTTTGCTTTCACGTTGAGAAGTTATGTAGTATTCCAGACAAAATTAAGTAAATGAAGATCAGTAAAGGGTCTTGGTGTTGTTGAATTTTAAAGCAGAGATCTTTCGTTTTTCTGAGAAGTCTCAGTCTGAAATAAGGTTCATGCCCCTGTGAATGATCTTCTTATACATGGTGGCAAAAGGTCATTGTTCTTATGTGTTTGGGATTTTCTCTCTCAGAGGCTACTAGGTTAAACAGCTTGAGTGAAAAGGCTGTTTTGAAAGGGTAGAAGTGACTTTAATATATTGTCCTGAGACAGTATACCTGAGATATTAGCATAGGACGTGTCTGAAAAATATACATTAGTGAAACATTTTCTTGTTTTGTTGCTTCAGTAGACAAATCTGTTTGTTCAGTTGTGTCAGTGTTTGTAACAAAGTGGCTTTCCATTCTTCTAAACAGTTTGCTCAGCATCTCCTCTACTTTTAAACTAAAATAGTTCTGAGACTTAATATTCTCACTTCTGTCTAGCAGTGCAAAATTAAGTTTCATTTATCTTCTGTTGTGATCCATCTAAAAAAAATTGGTGACTTTTTTAATTAGGTCTTTGCTGCTGTAATCAAAATTTGAGCTGTTAATAGGGCTGTTTTCAGTGTGCTTAGTTCTCTGCTTACTGAAGAATAGAATATTTGTTGAATCTTATTTTCAGTGCTTTCTTCCGACAGTGTTTCTCTGCTCTATGCCATTCTCCCAGATCTTCAACAAAAATAGAAACATAGAACTAAAATTAGACATCATTAGTTACATAACTGATAATCATTTCATAGGCTAAGAAGATTAGGTTTAATTGACTGAAATATTAGTTGCATTCATATGGTGTAAGAAGAGTTAAAATTATCAGCTCTTTTTACTGGTATTTTGCAGCATTTTTGTACAGGACTGCAAGGTGTGGAGGAGAAACCATTAAGCTGGGTAGATGTCAAAGTTACTGAGATTAAAAAAGAATTCTTTTTTTTTTACTTCCTCACTATTTTGCGATATTGTGTACTCAGAAGAAGTAGGTATCAGTCTGCAATAATATGTTTAAAATGTTTAAAATTTGATGTTTAAAACTTGAATTAATGTTTTAAAGGTCGAGTTAAATTCTGTAAAGTGGTCGAATTGAAATCATGTATAGATTAATTTTTGACTAGAATTGTTTAAAAAAAAACACTTTGAGATGTGTAGTGCAGTATTTGAATTACGGTTTGAATACATGATTCATTTCTGCAGTATAAATAGGCAACTGCTCTCAGTTTGAAGGACTGCTTAGTTTTGCTTTGTCTATTACTAAAACCTATTTGCCCTTATTCAGGAGCCTTCTGTTCCTAATGCTGTTTAATCTTTATGTTTTTACCTTATCTTCTTTGTTAATTTTTCTCTTGCATCTCTTCTTATGTGTGCTAAGAGTCGTATGGAGAGTATGCTGTGTGTGTTTATACAGTTTGTAAAGCAGTGGAACTGATATACTGCTGCTTCTTAACACAAAAAATTTAATATGCAAACTTGCTACAGTAATTGTCTGAGCTAGTGTGAAGCAACTCTTGGAAGAATTTTTTTTTTTTGCTATATGCAATTTCTTTGTAAAAAAATTGGACTGGTTTCTGTGGCTTTTACATGTGGCTAATTCATATTGCATTTATTAAAAAAAGCAAAACCACTGGAAACCTTTTTCATGTTATTTTAAAGGGCTTTCTTACTAAATGTTGATACCTACTCAGTTTTGGACTTAATGATGAAAGCTGAAGTGCCAAGACCAGTGTCTGCAAATGGTGGCTGAAGTACAGTAATAGGACATATTAGACTATTAATCTAATAGTCAGTTTTTGTGCATATTCTATGGAGTGTGTCTCCGTTTGAGAAGAGGTCCAAAGGTTAATATGGTGACCGTGTAATATCCCATCAGATTGTGGAGGGTTGAAGTTAGATCCTATGCAGAAGTGTAGATTTTTCTCCCCAAGTCCTTAAAGTAGTGAAATACACGTGGATGTTTATTCTTACAGGTGTGTTCATTGATTATAGTGTTTATTGGTTTGGATAAATTCTTTCAAAGATAAATTGTTTTAGATTTTTTTTTTTATAAATGCTACTTTGTGAGCTGTGGCAAATGTCCTCATAACCCATTAGCAACATTTATTATCAAAACATCAGTTGCGCCCTTCACAAGGAATAATCAACATGTTTGTTTGTGTTTTTCCCCTTCCCTTGACTGTGTGTAATCATTCTGAATCAAGTCTGGTAAAATAATATAAACTCAGGCTGCTTCTTCTGATGCCAAGGACCTGGACAAGGTTGAGAAATGGGACCTTTGTGAACCTCATGGGGTTCACAAAGGCCAAGTGCAGGGTCCTGCACCTGAGTCAGGGCAGTCCCCAGCAGAAATATAGGCTGGAGGATGAAGGGATTGACAGGAGTCCTGCTGAGAAGGATCTGGGGGTACTGGTGAATGAAAAGCTCAACGTAGGCTGACAGCGTACACTCACAGTCCATAAGGCCAACCATATCCTGGGCTGCATCAAATCAAGCACGGCAGCAGGTCAAGGGAGGTGATTCTGCCCCTCTACTCTGCTCTGGTGAGACCCCACCTGAAGTGCTGTGTCCAGCTTTGGGGCCTTCGTCACAGGAAAGACATGGACTTGTTGGACCGGGTCCAGAGGAGGGACACAAAAATGGTCAGAGGGCTGGAGCACCTCTGCTGTGAGGACAGGCTGAGAGAGTTGGAGTTGTTCAGCCTGGAGAAGAGAAGGCTCCGAGGAGACCTTACAGGGGCCTTCCAGTACTTAAAAGGGGTCTATAGAAAGGACGGAGACAAACTTCTTAGCAGGGCCTGTTGCAACAGGACAAGGGGTAATGGCTTCAAACTAAAGGAGTGTAGATTCAGACTAGATATAAAAAAGATAATTTTAATAATGAGGGTGGTGAAACACTGGAACAGGTTGCCCAGAGAGGTGGTAGATGCTCCACCCCTGGAAACATTCCAGGTCAGGTTGGATGGGGCTCTGAGCAATTTGATCTAGTTGAAAATGTCCCTGCTCATTGCAGGGGCATTGGACTAGATGACCTTTAAAGGTCCCTTCGAACCCAAACCATTCTATATTTCTCTAAGGTGATGAAGATAACTGTCATAATGCAAGGGTTTAAAGCATTATTATTTGGGAAAAGTTTATTACAAATAAATTAAAAAAATATGTATATGTACTCAAATATTGGGACAAGGAAGTTTTCTTAGAAGTAAGGAAAGACTATACTTTTTGTAGCAATTTTTTCCAAATATTTGGTGATCCTTTCATGCTGAAAGGTTTCTGTCCTTGTCCAATTATTTATATTACTCAGTGTAAGTAAATGAGCCGGGCTAAATAGTCACTTTAAAAGCTGTGAGGTAGGTATTGGTATTCTAAACAAAGATTTGGTACTCTAAAATAGAGCTTTGCAGTAGTGTTTTCCTAAATGTCCAGGAGACTTTTTTTTCTGTACTATGCTAAACTTTACTGTGTTCTTTATACTCTCCTACAGCAGCTTTGTTTATAAAATGCACTCTTTAAAGGTAGCCAGATGAAGAAAACTTCATGCTAAGCATTTTCTTCCTTTTAGATTTTTTTTTTTTTAATAAAATTACTCATTAACCTGCCCTTTTATCTTTTACATTATTGCCTTTTAAATACAGCCTGTTCAGGTGTAATGTTGCCAGATCTGTGGAGGAGCAGGGGAGGAGCTCTCACCACACAGACCTTCCCAGAGGATTCACAAAGTCTGATTTCCCCAGTTACTAAGCCTACAATAGCATTTTTACGTATTTCCCGGACATACTTAGTATGATATTCTAGTACTTAATATTTGCATAGAGATCTTTACGTCAGTAATAAATGATGTAAATTGTTAAATTGTGGCACCAAAACCAGTGTTTGTGTAGCCATTTTTAAATTTATTTTATTTTATTTTTAAAAAAGGATGGTTGTTCAAGTGTACTCCTATGACTCGCAGAAACACCTAGGACGTTTCTTGATTAGTTTACCCAGAGTTGGTTCCTTAGAGGACATCTACTCAGAGGGCAGTCAAAATTGTGTATGAATAGACTGAATGAGACTTGTTGCAGCTCTTGCCGTGAGCCCGTGCACAGCAGAACAGGACTCGCCTCCTGACTGAGCAGCTGAAGTAATTGGCTAAGTCTTGTCTAGTGCTTTGTCATAGTTTCTGAAGTTTGAAGGAAGATGCGTAATCCTGGTGAGAGCAAAATTGAAAGGCAGGCATTAAATGGGTCTTGTGGTATGAGTAGTGGTAGCCTTCCAGCGCTTGCTACAGGAAACCTTCATCCATTTCTCTTATCACCATTGCAAGAGCTCCTTCCTGTTTTTGTATTCATGTGGTTAAGTTGGTTCAGAGTAATCACATTCAGATTAGTGTCTGTCTTCGTAATTTGCGGTTCAGATCATTTCCCCCTGTCACCAGTGTCACATTAGGAGTGTTGCTTCAAAGTAGCTGAACACCCAACAGCAGATTACATGAGTGACAAACCGTTGCTGAATTTACTGCGTCTTCTTTTTCTGCCTGTGTTTTCTTAATTCCCTGTCTTATTTATAATGTGGAAATTCCCCCCATGACTCTTAATGTAGTTGGTGAGCTTTATTTTCCAGGCAACACAACTGACACCAGAGGCTTGATTTCTGTTGTGAACATGCTGTGTGATCGAGGTTTGGATTAGATAAGTAAGCCTTCTGGGCTTGGTTTTAGTGTTTTGCCAAAAGTAACCTTATTTTCCATGCCCAGAAATAACTGAAGCTATGAGACAGAGTTATAAGGTTGTAAAAGCTCAGTGTTTGTATGCCAGAAATCTCAGTCGGTCCAAATGTCTTCAGAAGGAAAATATGGAAGTGTAGTGTTACCTTTCTAAGTCTCTTCTTAAATAACTCATAAAAGGTGACGTTTTAATATTGATATCATAAAATTTGGGACTTTCTTAGTAGAACTGAAAATGTAAGTATTAATTAGCAGCTGGGTGATCTGTGAATCGGAAGTTCAAAGAAAAAGAAAATTGCTGAAGACTAAAGCTGTTACTGTAATGCACATAAGCGAGCAGGTGCTCCTAACGTATATCGCAGGTGGAGCAGCTTTTGTCTGAGGCACTAATATCTGGAAGCAAACAGAATGTGTGTTGGTTGCCTCTGTGCTACATCTCTTATTTTACTGTTTGAGTATTCTAGTTCTTCTGAGGGGTACAGACTTCCAGGTAGTAATACTTGCATTTGTAGAAGATGGCATTTGTTATAAGGCTATTTATATAAGAAGTTTCTGCCGTGACTCTTAAGAAGTGTGCTGCAATTAGTTGAATTTGCTGCGCTTTGTAGATCTTCTGTGACGCCTCTTGTTTTGGCAATGGTGCTGTTACATAACTGAGTGCTTCAGCATTTAATAAAGTTACATTTTAGCCTTAGCCATTGTAACTTGCTTGCTTGTAGCTGTCTTAAAGTAGGCTTTATTTTTAAAATTGAAAAACGCTTAAAAAACCCCCAAACTTCTTATAATTAAGGGGCAACCCCCAAACTTAAGCCAGTGCAACTGGCAGTGAGTTAGATCTACCGTTTAAAATGGGGTTTTCTGTTAGGGAATAAGCAATTTTTGTTTTTCCTCTTGAGTTGAGAGAATCTACAGAAAACACCTCTCTTCTCTCCCTCTGACACATACCCTCTAATTTTTTTTTTTTGCAATAAAAGTTTGCTATCTTTTACTCCAAAGCCTTCAACTCTTGTTCTTTATCGGTGTTTGCACACAAAAAAGTTTGGTAACCCCCTGCTATCTTCCTTGTTTGCAGGTCTATAACCTAGAGGTCCTCAGACTCCTGCTACTCTTGTCTTTTCTATCCAGCTCATGCCCAAAGTTGTTTACCTTGACACTAAAGAAAGCAGTGAACAAGCTTAATGAGTTGTATGGGGACAAACTTCTATCCAGTTTTCTTTTTTGCACCTTAGATCTCCCTTCTGTGTTCTGTCTTGTGGAGACCTTTGCAGACTCTCACTTCTCAAAGTATTCCACCTGGTGGCAAAATTAGGGAAATAGTTAATGGAAATAGTTTACACAGGCAGAGATCAAGTAGTGTAAGAACCTGTAATACAAGTCCTAATTTATTCCTGTTTCATAGTTTATAGTAGAGAGAGAGAAATTAGAATATATGTGTGGGCCTTAAATAAGTTTCATGTTTCTGGTTTTTGCATTTATAGCAAAGTAGATTTGACCTTTAACACTTTATATTCCTGTTCACTAAAGATAAATAAAATGTGATACTGTGGCAATAGGAATGGAGGGCCATTCTAACAGTGAGAAGACAGCACTGTGCGTTTAGTACTTTGTTCTGTTCCATGAAAACTCTTACTTTTGTGTATACCAGTTGAAGAGAAATTGGAACAGACTGTTGTACTTCCAAGTAAGATAGGCTTCCAGATATCTCCTGGAATATTTGACTGCTTGTTTTAGAACAAATAAAAACAGTGACTGTCAGGAGTCAGCTGGAAAATGGTCCTTTATTTCAGGAGAAGGAAGAAGTTAATTCAATAGCAGTGGTTTTTCTTTCTTGTAGTAAGGGAATTGAATGGGATAAATATTAAGGGGAGCTAACTTCTATAATTCCTCCTTCCATTGATGAAAAATCTGCTATTAGTCTGTCCTGAGGTGCACAAGCTCTATTCCTATATACTTTAAGACCATTGAACCTCTTTATTTTAGAAATAGCAGGGCAGGAGTCTGCTTTTCTCTTTATATTGCCAAGTATAAATATTTAAAAAGTATATGTATATGACTAGGAACTCTTTCTTTTGTAAACATTTGGGAAGCCCACTGAAAGATAGTGCCCAGTAGTTGAATGTCCCAGTGTTCTTGAAGTGTTCAGTAGTCATGTCAGCTATCCCATTAAATTGATTTTGAACTTTGTTCCCTGCTTTGACCTTCAAACCTAGTGTTAAATATTATCCTCAGTATGCTTTTATTATAAATAAAATAGGATACTTTTGGCAGATTCAAATTTTCCTTTTTTATATCTACTGTGTCCTATATGTATACAAGACAATTAAAATTGTTGAATTTACTTGCCATATATTGTTTCTTACAAGCTAATCACAGTATATAGAAGTATTACACTGTTACTTTATTTTCTGTAGATCAACGTCAGAGTAACCACAATGGATGCAGAGTTGGAATTTGCCATCCAGCCCAATACAACAGGCAAGCAGCTCTTTGATCAGGTAACTTATATGTGTCTCTCTGAATGTATGTGTACAAACACATAAAACTATTGTGGGTGTTAAGGCATAGTTTGAGAAAGTGGAAGTGTTCTCATGTATAGATTACGTTTCTCCTTATATTATCTAAGCTATGCTCTCAGTTAGTTTGAACTTCCTTGTTACTTCTCATGGAATGTATTAAATTCAAAGACAATTCTGTGCAAATAGGTTAACAGTGAAGCTTAAATTGAAACATGCATATAGAAACATTTTGAAATCAACAGTATGTTTTATGTCTAATCATCATAATTGCAACTGCAATATAATTGTTAGAATTACGTGTATGAGAAATTTATGTAGGCTCTACTGTTTAATAATGAATGTAATGATAAAAGTTCATTAGGGAAAGCTAACTTATTTTATTTTTTTTCCAAGAATGGAAGCTGTAGATACTTTTTCACTTCCTGAATGTTAGAAAAATAATGTTGTCCTATGATCCAATTTGAAATTTAAGTTTAAAAAAAAAACCAACCAAACAAACCCAAACTAAGTAGGGAAGTGGAAATGATGGTTTTAACATGCCTTATGGATTGCCGACGCATCAGAACTACACATTATCATTTCATAGTGTCTCTGTCGTACACCAGTCAAACGGGCTATAGGAATGATTTCTTAAAAAGGATTATTCTTGCATTCATTTCATGTGGTGTTAGCCATCAGAATCTTGAAACATTTTTTTTTGATCTAGGTTGTAGAGCGTTCTAGAAAATGTTAAAAATTGAAGAAACTTGTCAATGTGGTGTTTTGTTTTTCCTCAAGAAACCAATAAATATGTTACATTATCTAGATCCAAGATGTATGCCTTTTTAAAAGTGCAGAAATGTTCAAAATTACTCTTCAAAAACAGTTTTACCATATTAACAGTTATGTTTGGCAGAACTGTTGTTTCTGTCCACTCTACTATAGATGCTAAAAGTATGTAATGATGGGTGTTAAGAGAAAGTAACACATTGAAAGAGTTCCTTAAGAAGTCGTAAACTTGTAGCTGACCTTGAAGAGTTGATTAAATGTCTTCATGTGCAAGTTGAAAGGAGGAGAATGTTTATTGCTTTGTAACACTGAGCTTTTTCTTCTAGATGAACGAAATTTTATTTGCAATTTTTGTTTGAAATGACTATCTGATTCCTAACACTTGTACCCCCGGCCTCTTTCTCTGACATCACTAGCAGTGTATCTTCAGTCTCTACATAAAAATAGACTTCATGACTCTTACAAAGACTTCTTGAAGAAAGGAGCTGTCCTGCTCTTTGTCTAACCACCACCACCATCAAATAGAAAGTATGATATTCTGTGACACAGAACCCTCAAGCTGTTACTTGTCTTTTGCCAACCTTTGCTATCTTCTGCCATGCAGTATTGGGTGGGGTGACCATCTACTGTGTAACGTCTTGTGCCCAGGTAATCAGGTTCATCCAAATTGGGGCATTCGCAAGCCTGGAACAAAGATACAGCTCAGAATTCATGTTCTCCAACTTTTTTCCTTGATTCACAGTGTGGCATCTGACATTTCTCTAGCTCTTACAATCAATTACTGGAAGTTTAAATTGAAAAATTGTTAGGTCAAGCAAAATCAACCAGCATAGTTATATGTGAGGAGAGAAGCAATTTCAGCCTGATCTTAAATTCTTACGCGAGTTCCACAGAACACCATCAAGAGCTGAACTGTATAGCAAAACCAGCATGAAATTTTCGGACAAAAGTTATGCTGTTCTCTCTATAGAAAGAGAATTGAATAGCACTGTTATTGAGAGGACTGGCCTTCAAGGTTTAATGCAGAAATTATGGTGGGCATGACAGTAGACGTGTTGGTTATTGCTTGCAGAAAATAACCTCTCAAAGAAATTAGCTGTTGTCTAGTGCTCCTCTACATTTTTGGTGAACACCTTGGCCTTTTTTTCCAGTCAGTTCTTTTAAGCTTTTAGTTGGTGTTTTCTGAAGCTGTTGATTTGTTTTCCATTCCATGTGTGTGTTTTCATCATCTTCATCTGCTACCAGATAACAATTCAGCATTTGATGTCTGTGCCTTTCTCTTCCATTGTGAAACTCAGTACAGTTCTTATTTATTGTGAAAACACTTTTTTTTTTTTTAAATTACTTGTATTTCAGAAGGTATCTTAACATATTTATCACTAGACCTTCTGTCTATCCTGTCACTTTTCAGAATGGTCAAGAGGGGATCTGTTCTCCTTTAGTTAACCAATTTAGTGTCTCTAAGTTTCCTAGTACAGAAAGAATGCTGTGGTGGGTATGTTTCCACACACTGGTAGTAAGGTTGGAGGTTGTTTTGATGTTTTCAATAAGTTGTTAGCACTGAGCATCAGTATGTCTGGCTTACTCTAGTTGCTAGAAAGAATGGGAAGATTGTCTCCTTTAATTCAATTTACACTCCACTATCCTTTCCAGATATCTTGGAAGCCTCCCTTACAATCTTTTTGAATCTGACTCAATGAAATTCTTGCTAGGTTGTCTTTATGTGTATGTTTTGATTTACCAAAACATGCCTGTTGCTTTGGTTGCTTTTATTCTCCAAGCTTTTATTGCCTATTAATAGTCAAGTTGTAGGATGTGATGGTGGATAGATCTGTTTTACATGTAATGAAGACTTGCCTAAAGCTACTTAATGAATCTTTTGAGCCAGAATCAAACTCTTAAGTTTCTCATTCTGTACTTATTTTTCATATCATTCTACTGCAGTGCATAAGTGCTCATATTATCTTGGTACAAAACTTCAGAATTTTTTTTCCTCTGCCCGTTGAGCCAAGAGAGAGTGATAGATGATGCTTTTTCCTTATTTGTGAATCTGAAGTAATGTGGGCTAATGTGTAATGTGTTTTTAGTGTTGATTTGCAAGCATGTGTAACTGCATTGCAGTAGACAAGTTGTCTGTATTTAAATAATGTGCAATGTGGACATCAGTTGAAGGGCTGTAGTTAGCAGGTGAGAGCAAAATGTTTTGACGTGAGCGTAAGCACTTGTCTCCTGTGCCTTACGGGCAGAGCTGTTGAGCATCTGCAGTTCTTAGGGGCTTCTGCAGCTCAGAGAGCTGATCAGGTACAAAGGCTCAACTTTGACAGATGTGAAGTAAAGAGCATTCTCCGAGTCATCTGATAAAGCGATAAGCAGCGTGATCAGTGTCATACAGAAGATCTGTGCCAAAAGAAGCAGCAGAACAGGTCTGAAACATCTGTGTTGGGACACTAAATTTAATGTTACTCAGGACCATATTAGTAACATAATCTTGTTCTTAACATTTCTTGTTTTCTAAAGTAAATGATGTAGGAATTCCAGAGAAAAAAACTGTTCACTAAAGGGATCAGGTTGGATCTACGTACATTGTCTATTCTGTCCTTTGGAGCTTGAAGGTGAAAGGGTAGAGGAGGGGAAAAAACCTGCACTTGAATGATTGTTAAGTAATAATACAAATATGCAAGGCATCAGAAGTAGGTTTGCACAGCTATCTTGTGACATTTTCTAATTTTCAAAATCTTAATTTTGCAACCCGATAGTACTACTTTAAAATGGAGGAGGATCTATGTGTAAAATTCTATTTACTTCACATGCATCTGAATGCTTCCATAAAACAGCCTTCAGTAAACCAGCTGGCCAGCATGGTCCAACCTGAGAACATACGTAAGTACTGCCATACTGGGTCTTTTGGAGACAGAGTTTACAGTTATTAAATAATCTTTGCTGGACCTTTCTGATTACTTGCTTATTGAATCCATGTGTACTTTTACTATGCAAAAGACTTGTAAGATAGTTCCACAATTTCATTATACTCTGTGTAGAAAAAGTGCTTCTTTTTGTTTGCTTTGAACCTGCTATCTGATGATTTCTGTTGATTCTCTTTAATTCTTACATTATCAGAAATAATAAATAATCATTCTCTATTTTCCTTCTACGCACCCTGCAAGTTTTATAGACCAATATCATATTTTTCCTTTCCCCGTTTCTGTCAGTAGCTTTAGTTCTCGTCTTGGCTGTGCAGATAATATTCCATGTCACTGATCATTCTTTTCAGTGTTTCTGAAACATTTCCAGTGCTGCAGCATCCTTTTTATAAGTTGATGTGACCAGTCCATATGTAGTATTAGAGATTTGGGAATACTGTGGACATGTATAGTAATATAACAGCTTTGTTGCTTTTTTCCTTTACAATGACAACTTTATTCACACATTTAAAATTGCTGTCTTTTATGTACAGTATTTTATTTTTATTAAAGACCATCTTTTATTGAGGTTCATCTTTACTATTCATTCACAAATCTTTATGTAAGGTTTTCTACAGCAGACTTTGTCACATCAGTTTCATCGGTTTTTTGCAGATCACATAAGAAGTCCTGAGGGACTTCCCTAGTGGTTACACAAGTCTGTTGTTAAAACAGTTTGCTTATTTTTTTTCTTTCTTTTTAACTAGTATGTCCATAAAAAGACCTTCCCTCTATTCAAGGATAATTTTGTTTCTTTAGTAGCCTTTGGTGATAGACCTGATCAGAAATCTTAACAGGAAATCCATGCGTATGGTTTATCAGCTAGATCATCCTTATCCCCTTTATCCTTAACTGTTAGAAGATCTCAACAATATTTGAAGGAGGTGATTCACCCTCATTACCTCATACTTGTCCATAAATGTTACTCTTTATTAGTAGTTTCACCAGTTCTCTTCTGTTGAAGTGGACTTACTTGTCTGTAGGTCTGCAGGTTACTTCCCAGACGTGCTTTGAAATATCAGGCTCCTTGTACTCCTCAGGTGCTGGGTTTGATGTACACGGGAAGCTGCACACTGCAGTTGGTAGTTTGACAACATGGTGTTTGAATTTTAGATCTCTAAAGCGAATGCTTCCCTGAACCTGATGTTTTGCTACTATTTTAATGTTGTTTGTTCTTTTAAAACTTGATTACACTTCAGTTGGAGATGGTTTCTGTAGCTTGATTGCCATAAAAAAAAAATCCTGTTGTAGTGATTACTGATGATTATGGATCATTTATCTTTAGGTGGTGAAAACTGTTGGTCTTCGTGAAGTCTGGTTTTTTGGGCTACAGTATGTGGACAGCAAAGGCTACTCAACTTGGCTGAAGCTAAATAAGAAGGTAACAATTCCCTAATATTTAGGCTGGTGTACAGTTTGAAGTACACTTTTCTAAGGCTTGCTGTTTTAATGTTGTAGGTGGTATATAACCAGCTTCAAATTTAGTTGAAAAGTTGTTTTTCATTTGCTTTAAATGGCAAAATACTGTGTTAAGTTTGGTTAGTTATAAAAGAATATGCAAAGCTGCATCAACATTTAATTTGAGAAGGAGATACTGTTCCCTGTATTTCCAGTACCATGGTGATGCATGCCTTAGGAACACTTAAATTCATATGATTGGCCTGTTTTCAAGTAGCAAAATATAATAAAATAGATGTTTTGCAATTGGGTGTGTGTGAAGTATTTAACCTTCAAGAATTTGCATGTCTACAGCTATGAATTAGATCTTTAAACAATGCAGCAATAATAGGCTCCTAAACTTCTGTTTAGGTATCTAATAGGTAGATTTTAGGATAATTTTTGTTTTGGTTTTCCCCAACAGCACTGAACACCTTGTATCTCCCAACTATTGGGAACCACATCATTTTACTTTAAATTCTATTATGAATTTTAATGGCCACTTTTTGTTTCAATATTGACTGTCAGGTTATTAAAGAATACCTTTTTTTATCTTCAGTATTAGGAGGTAAATTGGGAAGTTTTTAGGAGCAAGTCTCACTGTCTGCATTTATGTAATCTTTACTTCTCTTCTGTGGTAAATCCAGCGAGTTCAATCTGCTAACCACCAAAGCTATCACCTAGAATTTGATATATGTTTTGCTTCATACACAATAAATGTTGTACTGCTACAAATATTTTGTTAGACCTAATGACTTGCCTCTAGTGGTTGGAGACTACAGGATTTGATGCATCACTTGCAAAAATTACAGATGTTGTTCTGTGAAAGTCTTAAGCAAGTTAAGTTTCTGGTGCAGTACGTGAGCAGCATGAGCAGCAACGGTGTGTTAATTTCTTTAATTTAGACTAAGGCAGTTATCTACCTTTTTATTTTAAAGCTTGTAACATTTGATTCTTAAATGCATCATCATAAACTGGCTCTAACTTGTGAGTTAGTATTTAAATATTTGCTGTAAATACAGATAAGATCTGATAAATCACAGAACAGATGTGCAAATAAGGTTTTACTATGGCAAGAGCTCAACTAATTGTTCACTGTTGAGATTAAAGTGAAATGCTGTGTATCGAAATCAGAAGCAGTTGGACAATAAGGAAAAGTGAGCAAAACATAAAATTGACATCTGAAATGTTGACTGTAGTACTTATGCTGCTTACATATATGTTTAAATGGTTGCATTATATTCACAGTCTTTGATACTTCCTACAAGTCAAGCGAACAGATGCATAATTTCATACATAGTAAAGAAATTCTAGAGGGTCTACTAGTGCATGTAAAATAAAATGTGTAATGCAGTGCTTGAGGAATTGGGATGTATAAGACTTATTTTATTATGAATGTACCTTTTAACAGTCACTGTATTATTTGATGTTAAAATTAGTTTAATTTTGACTGTTTTTACTTCAGTCATAATCAGTGCTGAAAGCTGAGCCCAAATGAAAAGGAAAAATCTACATAAAAAATGAGGTTTTGTTGAAATTTGAAGTAGGTACTTATTTAAAACTTAAGATGATCACATCTGTTCTCGTCACAGAAATCATGATTATAGGGCCTATCCATTCTAGAAAAATAATATTATTAATGTAATTATGTTTTTTGCACAGGAACAAAGTGTGTGTATTTAGTTCAATAGTTTAAGGCTTTTGAAAGAATCCAGATTTCCACTTACGTTGAAGAAATGTGCTGTAGTTCTTGCTAAAGAAACCATATTAAACCCTGACTAGTTGCTTCCTGCAATTCATCCTTGGATATTGTTTTTGATTTTTTTTTTAATATGTATTACAACTTCTTTTTTCCCATAAATGCAAACTCATGCAAGCCTGCAAAAAACCTTTTAAACAGCTTTTGAGTAGTATTTCAAAATTGTCTAATTTACCCAAATTGGTGTACTTGATTCAGCGCAATGTGAACCTTCAGTGAGTTCAACAATAGGCTTGTCAGGAAGCACTGGATTTCAGTGTAGAGGAGCTAAATAGTTCATTATACTAAACTAATTATATTTAATATACCATTCAGTGTTCTTTTTATTTATTTCTTTATTCTTCTCCCTCAGGTAACCCAGCAAGATGTAAGGAAAGAAAATCCTTTGCAGTTTAAGTTCAGGGCCAAGTTTTTTCCAGAGGATGTATCTGAAGAATTAATTCAGGAAATAACTCAGAGACTTTTCTTCCTGCAAGTCAAAGAAGCGATCTTAAATGATGAAATATATTGCCCACCGGAAACTGCAGTTCTTCTGGCTTCTTATGCTGTCCAGTCCAAGTATGGAGATTACAGTAAGGAGATACATAAACTCGGCTACCTAGCCAATGACAGACTTCTCCCTCAGCGGTGAGTGAGACTATATACGTTTATGCATTATCTGGTACATATAACCTTGATTGCAGCACATTCTTTATAATTAAAATATTAAGTGATAATGTGCATTTAATGGTAGCTTTCTTAAGAGCGCGTGTTTTGTTTGTAAAACTGAAGAGATCCTAATTTAGACTCTACAGAACAAAGAAGTATCACAACCATGGATTTCTTGAGACCTATTTCCTGTCCTGTCCGCAACCATCTGCACAGATTTAGCTGAAGAAGTTTTCAAAGTACTCCAAAACAGTCCTCAAAGAAATAAGACCCATGGAATAATTTGAGATTTCTTTAAAAGCCTGGCTTGAAAAGTTAGCTCACTTATTAGTGTAACTAAGGTTAAGAATTTTCTAGCAAGCAAAAAAGCATTTCAGTAGGATTGTGGTGAAGTATTGAAACAAATATTCCTGAAAATGTTTCAGATTTTTAAAGATCCTGGCAAAGAGTTTGGTTTTGGCTGTTTACTTCCTTCTGGTAACAGTGAAGTCTATACCTCTTTCTAGAGAAATTTCCGTTGTTAGGAAAGTGGGGAGATGTAAAACCAGTAAACCTGCCATTGCTGAATATGTTAGTTCACAAATTTGGGGGTTTGCTCAGTTATGATGACAGCCTGTGAACAGTGCAGTGCTTGTGTACGACACAAACTCAGATACTTAAGATGCTCCTTTTCGGTAGACAAATGTTCAGAGGATTTCCAAACATATATGCTTTCAGCCAGTTGTGTGACAGTCGGCACCGTGTGAGCAAT
This sequence comes from Tringa tobata, assembly GCA_033628505.1. Classification (NCBI taxonomy): domain Eukaryota; kingdom Metazoa; phylum Chordata; class Aves; order Charadriiformes; family Scolopacidae; genus Tringa; species Tringa tobata. The sequence continues at coordinate 3,781,647 of JAHREE010000076.1, forward strand.
GAGCTTTCATATTCATTCGAACACAATTATTCGTGGTTTGCCTCCTGTCACCAGGACATTTGCCAGAAAACTAACAAGTACATAATAAAAGTACTTAAGAACAATATACAATATAATGTCAGAAATATTTACTTGTTTCCCAAAGTAGACTAGCTTTGCATAATTTTACTGGAAAAGGTGAGAAAAGATTTGCAGTTCCTGTTAATTGTAAGGTCTTAATGTTCATCTGTCAGAAGTACTACATATTTTTTGGCTCAAAACTATGAACTGGGTAGCAATAAGGCATCAAGTCCTTGCTGAGTTATTCTGTTGCAATAGGCCTTGCATATCTGCTAGTGATGCTTCATCAGTAGCCTGTGAAGAGAGAATGGAGGGGGCCAAATGATGAGATGTCTATCACCAAAGACATGGCCAGCTTTGAGGATATCACAGAAACATAGAATCACTTGAGGTTGGAAGGGGAGCTCTAAAGACAATCTAGTCCAATCCCCTTACTCAAAGTAGAGTCGCCTAGACAGGTGGTTGATGCCCCATGCTGGTTTTAGAGGCATTTGGACAATGTCCTTAATAACATGCTTTAACTTTTAGTCAGGCAGCTGGACTAGATAGGCATTGTAGGTCCCTTCCAACTGGAATATTCTATTCTAATTACAGCAGGTTGCTCAATTCCTTTTCTGGTTGGGTTTTAAATATTTCCAAGGGAGAACACTGCAGCCTCTCTGGCCAACCTGTTATAGTATTTGGCCACCTTTGCAGTAAAGAAATAAAATAAAATATTGTGTTCCAGTTTATGAATTCTATGATTCTATGAAGTGAATTGTATTTCAGTTGTGCCCGTTGCCTCGTGTCTTTCAACTCCAATTCAAAAAGAGGAAAGTGCAAAGCACTTTGTAGAAGTAGAAATTTTAACTTAATTTGGAAAGCCCAAGATAGCACAAGTCACCATGAGGGTTACTGAGTGCTGACACAGGTTGCCTGGAGAGCTTGCAGAGTTGCCCTCCTTAGAGGTACTCAGAAGCTATCTAGACATGGTCCTGGGCTACTGGCTGTAGGTGACCCTGCTTGAGGAGAGGGGTGGATAAGATGACCTGCACAGGTCAATTCCAACCTCAACCATTCCGTAATTCTGTGAAGAAGAGCTTGGGAGCAGGGCTTTTAATTTCAGATGGGCCCTTGTGTGACATAGTCCTGGGATAGTGTATTTTGCAGTATTCTGTTTTGTCCTTTATTTTGAATGTTTTGTGAATATTTGCTCAACCAGTAGAAGAGATAATGGTGGAAAGCAGCTCACAATGTAAAAATCAGGCCTGATTTAATTACAGAACTTCTTTAATAAGTTAAGGTTGTCCTAGAAGACTTGGAATTAATTTTTTTATGTAATAGAAACTTGTAAATGATTGCCAGGATGGTTTTAGATTATTACAGTCAAAGCAGACTGTTCGACTTTGAGCGTTCTGTTACAGGCTTCTGTAAGTATTACATTTAGGGCAAAGAGAAAACAAACAAAAAAGATGTCTTGTCATTGCACGTTCTTGTATCATTTAGCTGTGAACACCTCAGCTTTGCACAGGAGCAAAAATTAAAATCTCTGCCTCAGTTTTTAGGAGGAAAGCCTTTGGACAGGGATGCACTCTAAGCAAATCAAAATGTGACATGGCTACCACTGAAAAGTGCGATTCACTAAATATGGGCAGAGTAGCAAATCAAGTGACAGATTATCTTGCAGTTCTTTTTGTTTTTTAATTGTCCTTCAAAATAATTTCTATAGAAATGCTTGAAATGCTAGGTGCATGGAATAAAAGCATAATAAAGTTATCATATGCATTTAATTTCTTGCTCCAGTATTACATTGAAAGTTCTAGTGGGTGAATATATAATTCCATCATTGCAGCAGTAGATAAACATCAAGTAGTTTTCTGAGACTGCTTCACTATTGATTTTTTAGATATTAAAAAAACCCGAACAAACAAAACTTCCAAAACCCCAACAAACTAGTCTGCTAACTTTTCTTAATGTGTTAATTTTTCTTTCAAGTGACACCAGAATGAAAGCTTGAGTGTTATCTGTGCATACCTAGAGATTAATTTTCAGCATAGTTGTATGAGGATTTTATCGGTATTTTCAGGTGTTCAAATATTTTATAACTTTACTGAAAGCTGAAATATGCCATGGTGTGACTTTTATAGTACAAAACTATAGAATACCATGAAAAAAAGAAATGATTTCACACCAATTTAACAGTGTATTTGTTGAAATACGAAGTTTCTGTTTAGGTTAAAAAGATGAGGAGTGTATAGGAAGTCACGCTTAAGTGTATTCAATTAAAACGTGTTATGCAACATAACCAACTTATTTTTATAACTTTAAGAGGTTAAATATGTTGTCAGTGTTATTTAATACAAATAACTTCTATTCACAGCGTGTTAGAACAGCACAAACTGACAAAAGAACAGTGGGAAGAAAGAATACAGAACTGGCATGAAGAGCACAGGGGAATGTTGAGGTAATTACATAAAAAATGTTCCAAGACCTTTCAGGTTTTCTATTACTAAGATGTATTGTGGAGCGTGCTATTTGTTTGGAAACTGCTTTCTTTTATTCTGAGCAGGGTAGGCAGTTATCAAAAACTTCCATGAAAACTTCAGTGAGGGTTGAGTTTCCAATTAGGTTCTTGGCTTACCTGTATGATAAGGTTGTCAGCTGCCTCTGTCCACAGTTGCCTGCCTTTCAGATATATTTAGTATTTCCTTAGCTTGCAGGGTGAAAAGACAAAGTGTGATGATTGGACTGTACTTGGGCGAAGAGCTCTAAAAGTATCTGAGTCATCGTAGCCGTGAATTTCAGAGGGGTTTAATTCCTAACTAAATTTTACACTAACTAGTTATTCTGCAGTTCCCTTATTCTTACAATGTACTTTTGATTTGCCTACATTATGCCTTCTTTTTTTTATCTTCTTTCATCAGGGAAGATTCTATGATGGAGTACCTTAAGATTGCACAAGACTTGGAAATGTATGGAGTCAACTATTTTGAAATAAAGAATAAAAAAGGAACTGAATTGTGGCTAGGAGTTGATGCTTTGGGTCTGAATATTTATGAGCATGATGATAAGTAAGTGGCGAATACTCATTTTGCAGTTCTATCCTAGGAGATCCTATCTGAGACTATACAAAAACCACCTTATTGTGTGTTCAGTAATATCTAGCAAAACAGGTTCTCAAAGACCTTCTAATCTATGTAAAAGATAGAAGAAGAGAGATAGATGTTAACTGCCAGAGTATTTGAATTTTGAAAGATTAAATAGGGATGGAAAGGAAGGGCAGTTCTATGGAGACTTAAATTTATGTTGCTTAATATGGATGTATGACACCTAAACCATCTTTACATGGTTTCTTTGTGTACTTTGCACTCCCTCGAGACCTCCTCTGCAGTCAGGATGAAAAGAATGTTGATAAACTGAGCAACATATTTAATGGGAAATGTTTTCTAAGAGCAGTGACTAGAGTTGTAGCTGTTTAGAGCATGAAAAGTTTGGTATCCAAAAGCAAAACCGTTTAGACATCAAAGAAAATAGATGAACCATCTGTCCTGATAAAGAGATCAAATATTCTGTCCTATTTGAAGAGGGATAAAACTGAAATGTATGAAATTCGAAGAATTTGAAAACAGAGCAACAGACTTATTCTTTTATTTCTTTCCAAACGCTTGTTACTAGTATCTGATGTCAACAGTCCTTTCACAGTGATTTGAAGTTAAACATGATGTTTCAAACACTAGATAACGGCTGTCAGCTGAACTGAAACTCAATGCTCTTTGATTCATATACTCTAACAAAATTCTATAAGCCTTAATTGCCATTAGATGGCAATATAACTCCTCAATGAAGGAAATTTTCAGAAAATTTTCGGATCAGATTGAACAATTGATGAATTTTTGGTATGCTTTAACACCTGCTAGTTAGGAATGAAATATGTAAACATTTCCTAATGCTTGTAATTAAGATAACATGAATTGAAAAAAATGTTCTGTGCTCATGAAAAAAAATATTTACAGTTAAGCACTTGGTGCATAACACTGTAACAGTTTCTGAACTGAACTGAATTTATTTTACTTAAGATGCAAGAGAAATAAATTTAACTTGAACTTTGAAAATGTAAGAGCACACATCTTACATCTGAGTTAAACTGAAGTACAACGTTGCTGAAAGCTAATTTAATTTCAGTCTTTGAAACGTCAGACTTTCTCAAATTTAAATAGTTATTCTTTTCACTGAAAATAAAATTATCAATAGGTTATAAATAATCAGTATGTGATTGTGATGTTTAGCATCTATTTAATGCTAGTAGAATAAGTTACAAATTGAAATTCCTTCTGTTACAGTGCCATGTAATTTATTCTTTATCTAATTTATTCATTTGATGGAATAATGTATAAAAAAAAATATTGTCTACCAAAATATACTTGAACTGTTGTTATGTTTTGTAAGTGTAACTAAGTGTGATACTGAAAATGGTACGGAGTTAAGACTCAGTGAACATAAACAGAACGCACACCCTTGCTGCTTCTAATGAGACCTTTTTCTCTTTGAAGGCTGACACCTAAGATTGGTTTTCCTTGGAGTGAAATAAGAAACATCTCTTTTAATGACAAAAAATTTGTCATAAAGCCAATTGACAAAAAGGCCCCTGTAAGTAGTGTGTAGAATAGAATGCCTTTGTATATGAAGAGATTTAAGCCTGCAGGGACTTGACATTATGGCATGAGTAAATATTTTATGACATTTATTATTCTTATTGGTAGAAAAGTTAATAATCAAAAGGAAACTTTCATATTGAAGTATGGTATGTTTATTTTATCTCTTTTCATTCTGGTTGATACTCTTAAGATTTCTTTTTTTTTTCTTTTTATTTAAGTCAGCTGATATTCTGTGATCTGTTTAAAAGCCCACAGTGTAAGATGCTAAATTCTCTGGCCCTCACTTCTGTTTTTCTCTTTTTCTATTAGAGCAGTACATTTCATGAGACTTTCTAGGTCAAAACTCTTGAGAAATAGAGATTAGTCTCACTTTTTCAGAAGTTTAAATAAATAATCTCATGTAAACTAGCTAGCCTCTATGTGGAGGAATTCGTGTGTAATTTTGAGTTTATCTTGCAAGTTGCTAACAGTAACTAAATTTAGAGATTATGATGTTGGATTGCTCAGAGGATGAATGTTAAAATACTTGTAAATTTAAATTTAACAAATACAAGCGTGCAGTAATGCTTTGTGTCTTGTCACAACTATATTTTTAGATTAATGGATATGCTGCCATTATTTTTGCTAGGATTTTGTTTTTTATGCACCCCGCCTGAGAATTAACAAGCGAATTTTGGCACTGTGTATGGGAAATCATGAATTGTACATGAGGAGGAGGAAACCTGATACAATTGAAGTGCAACAGATGAAGGCCCAAGCTAGAGAAGAGAAACATCAGAAACAATTGGAAAGGTAATTAAAAAACTTCCATGAAACAGAAAAAATTCTTCTACCCTTTTAAGAAAACTAAGTCATAGAATATCAGACATCTTAGCATTCTAGAAAAGAGAGAGCTGCTTTTCTTTCTGTAATATATAAGCAGGTTTGTGGACTGGCATGGCTCACCTGTCTTAATAGAAAGCCGTATCTTTTTTGAGCTTTCAGCATAGTAATAGTAGCTGTACTGTTGTTTCTCATTATGTTTTTGTGAAGCAGTCTTAACTCGCTGTTGCTTGATTCTTAGGGACTTTTTATACTCTGCAGGTGAACCTTTAAAGCAAGTTCAGTGAAGAATGTCATAGCTTACCTTTTGTATATTTAAAAAATACCGTTGCCTTTTCTAGCCCAGATGAAGCACCAGCCCTGTCTCAAGTGCAGGTATAATTGTGGATTTACCTAGTTGAACCATAACCAAGGTTGCTAATCAGTTCTGTTCAGAAATTGTTTTTCTGTACGGTATTTTGAAACAGAAACTTGCTTGTTCTTGCATTTTTTAAAACTGCTTGCTTCTCTGCCAGCTGAGTAAACTGAAAAATAGGTTATCATCATCTTTACGGTAGAATTTAATCTGTTTGAGGTTTAAAATCCCCTTTTACTATTTTTTTTTCAGGGCACAATTAGAAAATGAGAAGAAGAAAAGGGAGATAGCAGAAAAGGAAAAGGAAAGAATAGAGCGTGAAAAGGAAGAATTAATGGAACGCTTAAGACAAATTGAGGAACAAACAATGAAAGCCCAGAAAGGTGAGCTCTTACTGATCCCGGATTTCTTATATCTGTTGACAATGTTTAGTTTGGTTGGGTAGTTCAGTTCCACAGTTCTCTTGGTGTGTGTGGGATTTTTGTTGTGGGGTGGGGTTTTTTTTTTGTTTTTAATTTATTTCACTAAACAACAAGAATTTAGTGTTGTATTACTTAAGAAAGATTCTTTTTCAATGTTAAGTGTTAAAATATGGTGTGTGTGCACATGTGTGTATATTTGTAATATAAAACCACTTCCTAACATAGCAAAAGTTTCCATTTTCTTTAATAAAAAAAAAAAAGAAAGAAATGCATACACAGCTCAACCCAGAGTTATGAAATGCTTACAGTGCTGAAAACCTGGAGTTGGAGGGAGGAGGGAAATTAGAGACGAAGATTCAAAGTACTTCCCCCAGGATTTTGTTGAATTTAGCTTTTCATTTGGAAATTCCTTGTTTCATTTTCCTATTCCCTTGTGAGATCTGAGAAATTTAAAATTAAAATCTTGTGACATGGTAGTGAATAAACATAGTTTCACCAATCACAGTTCTTTGTGTTGAACCACCTTGTAGAGTCCCTGCCTCCACTACTTCCCGGTCCCTCTTCTTCATGTTCTTTATTTGCTTCAGGTTTGGTTCACGTTCCTAAAAATGTTATTCCTCTCTTCTGTTCGTAACTGTTGGCTTCAGGCACAGTAGAGAGAATCGCTGACTAAATCTATGCAAATAAATGACATATGCCTGGCACTGGTCTCCAGCTCTGCCTCTGCATTTTTCAGTCTTTCAATGCAGAACAGGCTGGACACATCCAGGCAGGTAACACACAAACTGTGCCTTGGAATAGCTTAAGGGTCAGCCATTGAGCCCAGGAGAAAACAATGTCAGGGTGATTCTAAAGGTTTAACAATGTACACTTTCTCGTAACCCTTGTAAGCAACATGGCCTAATTTCTGATGCAATATATAATACTCATGTGCTGCTGTTTTTTCTAGCCTTCTGTTGATATATGAAAAAGTGTTTATAAAAATGGTGTCTGGGTTCTTGAAGTTGACTCAGTAGTTAAGCGTTCTCCATCTTCATGGAAGGATTTTGTTTGAGTAGATTTAAATCCCTGGATTTAAAATTTTCTTGTTTGCATCTTTCTGGCTCTGTTCTGGGGATAATTTTCTGACCCTTCCAACGGGTTTTAGGTCATTTTGCTGGAGGCACACATCTGAATTGTCTGTAGCAACTGAGGAATCTTTGTCAGGCATTTCAATAGAGTAGAAGAGGTTTTTTTGCTTTTTTACTATAAAAGACTATGATTTAATGTATCTAAAATCTCCTCAGTAGTAAGAGTGAGGGTATATGTGCATGTATATGTATGTATATTTGCATGTTTAGTTTTATCAGTGAAGTGATAACTTTCTGGAACACTGGGCTGTTGGAACTGTCAGGTGAGATGAAGTATATCCAAAGTATGTCTTAAAGAGGAGGGAGAAAACAATCAGACGTGGGACATAGCTTCAGGTAACGTGCTCAACAGCCCGTCTTAGCTTGAGGCAGCCTTGTAAATCTTTGTCAGCTTTCTAGGTTACTTTATTTTGAGCGTGTTACAGATGTTCTCTATGTTACATATGAGGAAGAGCTGGGCAGTGATATCTTGTCTGCAAACTTTCCTTTTGGCAGAGCTAGAGGAACAGACTAGAAGAGCTCTAGAACTGGATCAAGAACGAAAGCGTGCAAAAGAGGAAGCAGAGCGCCTGGAAAAAGAGCGTCGAGCAGCTGAAGAAGCTAAAGCTGCTCTAGCCAAGCAGGCAGCTGATCAAATGAAGAACCAGGAGCAGCTAGTAAGAAGCTTTTTAACCCTATTTTGAAACAAATTGAAAAAGATAATTGAAAATGTAGCCTTTATTCTTGGTTATATCTATTTTGTCAAATGGACAAGTTAAGTTGAAACACAGATAAAAAGTACGTCAAATAATGTTACAGATTGTTGTGGGAATTTTTTTAGAAAACTGCATTAGATTTGCCACTTCTTGCAAGAAAAAACCCAAACTCTGGAGCTGTAGGAAATTAAATGATGAAGCAGGCATGTCAGACTGACAATGCTCACTACATTCTTTTTCTAATAGTGTCAGGCTTTTCCAGCTGAGAACGAGTAGCTTCCTTCTGCAGTCCACTAGGAAGCCTGTTCTCTGAGGGAGGTCCATTCTGGAGCTTGATGATGGTGGTGGGGAGTTGGTGACACTGTGGTTTGGGGGTTTTATTTGTGTGGTTTTTTGGTTCTGCCCTCCACTATTTCCAGTATCTTCTCACATTCTGTACCAGACTACTTCTAATTCAGGATTTGCACATAATAACTGAGAAATGCATGAAAATGGTAGAAGAAATTATTTCTCAACTTTTTGATCTTCTGTAAACTTAGCACACAATTCTGAAGGCAAGATTTAGCTCAGTACTGTGATTATGATCCAGAATCATAATCTTATTGGTGGAACCATTAAAGTTGTATTAAACTGAAACAATCCCAAATGCGAATTTGTAACTAAAGCTTGCTTTTTCCTAGCAAGCTTTGGAAGTCCAGAAGATTTTATTTTATTTTTTTTTTTCTGAACTTAGTTCCATCAGGCGGGAGTACCAATTCATTCCCACTGTCATGTATGCTTAAAATTTCTATTTTCAGCAGAGAAGTGATGGATGGTGCCTAACTCATTTCAAGTCGGATCACAGCAAAGGCTCTGCTTTCTTCCACTGCAGAGCCGAAATGACACTAAATTAAAACTTCTACTTCACTTTTTTGTTTGTTTCAGGCAGCAGAACTTGCTGAATTCACCGCCAAGATTGCACTTCTAGAGGAGGCCAAGAAAAAGAAAGAAGAGGAAGCCTCAGAATGGCAGCACAAAGTAATGAGCTCATGCTGTGTGAAGTCAGAACTTCAAAGAAACTAAGGGAGATGAGAGTGGAAATCCCACTGGAAGTCCATGGGGTTGAATCTCTCTCTTTCCTTTAGGCTTCAGAGAAGCCTTTCTTAAAGGCTTTTCTTCTCCAGTCTACTGAAGCCAGCCTATACTTCTATTTAACTCATTTCTTAATATTAAATAGTCATGAAGGGGTTGAAATTCTCATCACAAAGGTATGGTCAAAGATTTGAAATGGCTTCCCTATGTGTTGGGATGAAATAGATTGGAGCTTTGTGTTGGAAAAGGAAACACCTCAGGAGGGAGATGTATAAAATAATGAGTGGTGGTGAAAAGATGAACCAGAACAGTAACAAAAGGCACATCAAATATAACTTCACGATAGTTTAAAGTAAAATAGTATTCACTCACAAAATATGTAATTAGCTGTGGGATGTAAATGGAACATATTTGTAAAAGTTCTGGTTGAATTCCAAATTCTAGGACATCACTTTTGATTTAGGAAGTCCCTGAACCTCAAATTTCAGGAGGTTAGGAAAGTTGGGAAGCAATCAGTATGGCTGCCCTGTTCTCTAACTCTTCTCTTGTCTACTGCTGGAAATAGCTGGAGTCTGGTACAGTTGGCTTTGAGTCCTATCTTTTTTACCCTATATTCCTATTTGACATTTTTCAGTACGTTAAGCTGCTTGTGTCATTTATAAAGGACAGTTCCTGTGTGTCTGAAAATATCTCAATATTTATTTTTATTTTTCTGACTATTCATAAATAATGTTAAAAGATGCTAAGTGCTGTTTACTATATTTAGGCTTTTGCAGCCCAAGAGGACTTGGAAAAGACCAAAGAAGAACTGAAGTCTGTGATGTCTGCTCCTCCTCCACCTCCTCCCCCACCAGTTATTCCTCCAACAGAGAATGAACATGATGAACATGATGAGAACAATGCTGAAGCCAGTGCAGAGCTGTCTTCTGATGGTGTCATGAATCACAGGAGTGAGGAAGAGCGGGTAACAGAAACACAGAAAAATGAACGTGTTAAGAAGCAGCTCCAGGTAATGAAGATTCATAGTTTTATCAACATAATTCAGGTTTTGTGTTTTCATTCTTTATTTGTCAAAAATCTCATTGAAATTATGGTGTGTCAAAGAAACAGCCTTTTTATCATTTACTATGTTTATTATTAATTTACTAACCAGTATTGCTCATAGTATTCTAGAAGTGGAATACATAGAAATATTAGATGTAAGATGGTGCTTTATAACTTAAAAGTATTAGTATGTTGTCACATTGACCAGTAAAGGTTTCGAATAATTATATTATGTCCAGGACATTGAATGTTAAAACATAATGCTTTCCTTTCTCAATACTGAAATTTATCAAGTGCTATGAACAGAGGCTTGCTTAGTAGTATTTGTGTTTATTTGCAGTTATTCACAGATGTTGTAAATGCAATAACTGAATTATGCACATTTTGGATTAATCTTATTTCCGTGAAATTGAGCTTTTCCTCATAGACTAGTCTTACTCCTCAAAGTATAATAATTTGTTAGTGGCAACCCTTTGCCTTGTTAGGAAATGTATATTTGGGAAAGAAATAAAAGAAGTGGAAAGCCGCTTCTTTTTCTGGCAGCAAAATCTTAGTAGTGTGTGTTTGTAATTTCCTTTCTGCTTGGCCAATTGCTGAACAGGATCAGGGAGATAAAAGAGCTGTCTTTAGTTAAGCAGAAATTGAAAAAGGTCATTCTCCTGCTTTATCTTGCTGTTCCGATACTTCTTGGATGTTATGGTATGAGGCCTTTTTGTTTTTTTTAGTTTGATGCCCACATTTATGTAAGGAGGGAATCCTATGCTCCTCTCCTCTTTCCTTCTGCCGTCTTTCTGATAGACCTCACAACTCGAGTTACTGAGCAGCACAACAAGCATTTCATAGGTTGGCGTTCAAGACATCCTTATCCCAGTCGCAGAATACTTGTTAACAGAAATTCCAGAATTATAAAAAGATTACTCGAAGCACTTAAATACAAATATTTTATTCAACAGGCTTTAAGTTCTGAGTTGGCTCAAGCCAGAGATGAAACCAAGAAAACACAAAATGATGTCCTTCACGCTGAGAATGTTAAAGCAGGCCGTGATAAGTACAAGACTCTTCGACAAATCCGACAAGGCAATACAAAGCAGCGTATCGATGAGTTTGAAGCAATGTGAGAGCTGTTACTTTGCATATATGTTCCTCGTAAAGCTGAACCACCAACAGAGAAAAAAAGCAGGCCTTTGCAGATTTGATGGATTGCACCCCACTTTGCCAAAGCACTTAATACCAGTTTGACTACAGTGGCTAGAAGACAAATTTAGGGGAAGGTATTTGACACTAAGGCAGTCTGTCATCCCTAGCTTTTTGGAGGGGGGAGGGTGTGGAGAATAATAGCATTTTTTTCCCCATCATGTTTTCAGTTTCATTGTTTCATATTTTTTCTTTAGAAACTGATGTGAAGTATATGACTGACAAGTGTATGTATTGCTTAAACATTAAGAAATAGAAAGAAGAATGGAACTGAACCTAAACGGGATAGGTACTATTTCAGTATGAAGTTTGAAATTACGTTTTTTCAATGTAGCAACACGATTAAGAGTTTGATATTGCTGACTTTCAGTTTTGTTCTTTTTCTCCCAAGTGAAATTCTTTGGTGTTTCATGTCCTGTCATCATTGATGGTTTTCTTTGCCTACCTGTTCACAAAGGTCTGGATGGCAGGTGGTAGTTCCAGGAAATATTTTTAAATGGAACACTACCTGTGGCAGCACGTGGCTGCTGATAGGCTTGAATAAGTATTGCTTTTCCTAGGTGATTCTTTAGATGCGCAAAATGTTCTAATGTAGCAAAGGGAAAAAAATAAACAAAAACAAAACAAAGCTTTATGTGCTATTTGCTTGTAATTATTTTATTTGCAGTAGGGAGACCTGGACCTTTCTGGCAAGGGAGCATATGAAAACATCAGTCCCAGGGAGGGGACAGTATCCTACCTCACTACTATATACATGATGACTGGTCCTTCAAACACCATGAAAAAACCTGTTTAAATTAACTGTCACTACACAGTGATACCATAGAATGCTAGGAGGCCTTACTCCTAGGATTTTGTTTTACTTTAAGGTGGATTTATAGTGCTAAATACTGTCTAACTGCCTTTTGTTGAGTTTAAATTGTAAAAGCATCTTGTGTGTTTTAAAGCTGTAACCTGTCACTGGTATACTATCTCCTGGGAGGGGTGTAGAACGTGCGTGTAAGTTAGTCTGTTTTGGGGTTTCCAAATGCAAAATGAAAGTTCCCAGAATTGGAGTAAAAGTGTTGGTAGCTTCAATTTTCAGTGAAGCTAGTATTTTAATTGTCATATCTGATGTCAGATCATTGTTATTAAGTCCTCTCCCGCTTGAAAAGGAGACCTGCTTTTTTTGAGAAATTTTCTTAGCAATTGAACTTTAGAAATAACTTCACAGTTAATGTGGACTGCAGTTATTCCTTCTGTTCTAGTACCCTAGTAAATCTCTACAGTGGAAGAGCCCTGCTTTCTCTGAGGATGGTTCAGCTCTTTTCTGTTTGATATTATGCACTCATAAATTTACACTTATCTATTAAAATTTGCCATTTTATTAAACATTTTTTTCATGCACAATAGGTTTAAATTTCTTATGAACAGTCCTACTAAGTTTGGTTGTTTTGGTTTTTTTGCGGAGTTAAAGGTTGGCTATGTGGGGTGACATCATGAAAATAAAATAAAGATACATTAATATATTTTTGGTTTGTGGGGCTAAACATATCTGGTTGACCTTAAAGACTGATGTGCAGATGGCGTGCACATGCTTCAAAATGCTGCTTGGTGGAAGCTGGTGTTTCTACTTGCAGTCCGTTGTAAGAACAGTTTTTGTTTCACAGGCTTCATACGCTGAAGCTTAAACAAATTTCTGAAGTATTTGAACAGTTCGCCATAGCAGGTGAGATACTGTGCTTCCAGTGAGTTTTCATTTTTCCCTGGAAAGTGTGCACTAACACTGATACATCAGTTTCAGTGTTGCAAAAAAATACCAGTAAAGTTTGCTGTTCATAAATCTACAATATCTAGAGTAGGGCTAAATGGATTAGATCCATTTATAAAGCTGTGTGATTATTTTTTTTTTCTAAACAACCAGGAACAACCATTTGTAATATGGATTTTCACAATGAACAAAGTGGTAATAGCTGCTGTCACCAGCAGTTGGGAACACTTACTGGTGCAGAAATACTAAGAATACATTTAATGATGACTTGGTGAAGTAATTTTCCACGTGCTTTTTCCTTTAGCATCATGTTTTGTGTTGTACAATTAAGCTACAATTACATCTACTATTTTGGATAACATTCATTGGTTAACAATAAAGAGATACAGTTAATTTCTCTGAGGTCCATTGTTGTTATTTAATGTACTTTTTTTTGTCAGCTCTGCTAAATGCACCTTTTTCCAGAGCAGCGTACAAATTTTGGTCATCTTTTGTTTCACACTCTGGTCAAAATGAAATTTAAAGAAAAATATATTTCAAATTATATCCTTAGAGTTTGGTACTCTGCTTAAGAAATTACCACATACGGTTGAGAGGAAGCACTGGTGATTGTCAATTCAAAACAGGATGTGAATCATCAGAGCAAATTGACTTTCTTGAGAACAGAGGGCAATTTTGCCACATAAGAGCTCTATGGCTAATGTAAGAACTTTCAATCACTGCCTACATATTGCTTAGCCCCACATTAAGTGAAATTTAGATTAATAGGTCAATGTCTTAAGCATTGAGAAACCTTGATGTGTTTTTTTGATCCTGCACATCATAGTGGACAGTGGTGTGAAGTATATGCCTCCTATAATGGCAAGTTGAGGGGCTTTTTCACCTGTCTAATACAGTTGGAAAGAACAGTCCCATATAAATAGGTATACAAATTAATCTGCTAAACAGCACTCGGGTAAATTAGACCTCTCAAGTGACGTTCCATTCTATCTTCTGTTTGTTTGGCCCTGCACTCAGTGCAAGCACATCACCCTTTTTGTTACTCTGCATGACAAAATTGCTATGATGAATTAAAATGTGTCCACTTGATACTTTTTACTGTGCGTGTCTCTAGTTTTATGCTTCTCTCGTCTTGGAGCCCATCCTGCTTGAAGCATTAGTTGTGAGTTTTCTCATTGTTTTAAAGATCTTCTGCATGGGCATCACAGAATCACAAAATGGTAGGAGTTGGAAGGGACCTCCGGAGGTCATCTAGTCCAACCCTGCTGCCAAAGCAGGGTCACCTAGAGCAGGTTGGACAGGAACACATCCAGGCAGGTTTTGAATATCTCCAGAGAAGGAAACTCCACCACTTCTCTGGGCAGCCTGTTCCAGTGCTCTGCCACCCTCAAAGAAGTTTTTCCTCATGAAACTTCCTGTGTTCCAGTTTGTGCCCTTTGCCCCTTGTCCTATTGGTGGGCACCACTGAAGAGAGTGCCTTCAGATATTTAAGAGCATTGATGAGATTCTCCTCTTAGTCTTCTCCAGGCTAAACAGACTCAGGTCTCAGCCTTTCCTCGTAAGAGAGGTGCTTCATTCCCTTGATCATCTTTGTAGCCTTCTGCTGAACTCTTTCCAGTAGTTCTTTGTCTTTCTTGAGCTAGGAGCCCAGAACTGGACATAGTACTCCAGATGTGGCTCACCAGGGCAGAGTAGAGGGGGAGGAAGATCTCCCTCAGCCTGCTGGCCATGCTTTGTTTAATGTACCCCAGGATGCCATTGGCCTTCTTGGCTACAAGGGTGCGTTGCTACCTCATGGTCAACTTGTCCATCAGGACTCCTAGGTCCTTCTCTGCAGAGCTGCTCGCCAGCAGGTCAGCCCCCACCTTGTACTGGTGCATGGGGTTATTCCTTCCCAGGTGCAGCACCCTACACTTGCCCTTGTTCAACTTCGTTGGGTTCCTCTCTGCCCAGCTCTCCAGCCTGTCCAGGTCTCGCTGTATGGCGGCACAGCCTTCTGGTGTGTCAGTCACCCATCCCAGTTTTGTGTCATCAGTAAACTTGCTGAGGGTACTTTCTACCCCTTCATCTGGGTCATTGAAGATGACTGGACTCAGTACTGACCCCTGGGGAACACCACTTGTTACGGACCTCCAACTAGATTCTGTGCCCCTAATCATGACCCTTTGAGCTCTGTCTTTTAGCAAGTTCTTAATCCACCTCGCTGTCCACTCATCCAACCCACTCTTCGCAAGTTTACCTATGATGATATTATGGGAGACAGTGGTAAAAGCCTTGCTGAAGTCAAGGTAGCAATGTCCACTGCCCTCCCCTCGTCTACTCAGCCAGTTGTGCCCTCATGGAAGGCTATCGGATTGGTCAAGCATGGTTTCCCCTTGCTGATCATGGTCAATCCACGCTGGCTAATCCTGATAACCTTTTCCTCCAGATGCTTAGAAATGAGCTGGTGTATAACTTCAGAATATTGTGCTTGACAGGGGAGGTAAGTGCTTTGGAAGGATTTTTTTTGAAATAGGCTCTTGAGGTGGAGAGAAAAGGGTTCAAAGCAGTGCCAGTATCTACAGGCCAGACTGATACCCTTCCCCAGAATGCCTCAATGTGAAGGAAGATGCTCTGTCTTCTGGAAGTAGTCCCCTCTGCACATCCCACGTTTTCTGTTGGTTGTACTTTCTTGTGTACTCTGTTTATTTTATCCAAAACAGAACAAAATTCATGTCTGCCTTTTTAAACCTAGTTTGGAAAGTGTTCTTGTGCTTTTTGCCCCCTCTTAAAACACGTTCTGTAGGGCTGTTCGAGTAACCTGCTCAGGCACCGCTGAGGAAAAAGGAGGTTTGTTCTAAACAAAATGTTTTAAACTTCTGAGGAGAAAGTACCTTTTTTAAAAGAAGGAATAGAGATTAAAATGAACAGTTAAAACTTTCGCTTTTGAAAACAAGTTTTTATGCAAGCGTTTTCCATGGCTCTTCGCATGTGGATCATCTAAAAAGTCTTGTTCTCCACAAGCCCTCTGATTAGTTTCAAGAATCGGAGATTTTAACAAAAGATGGTGCATCCCAGTGCGATGAGGTTGTTGATGCAAACGTGTTCATAGTGTTTACGTCGTATGTTCATAAAGATACTTTTTGGGTAAAAATATCAACGTAGGAAAATGGAAAGCTTCCTTACAGAAGAGCAAAGTTCACTTATTGCTAGAAGTTGTCTCGTTACATACACGTGATGTGACGTGTCTTGGGCAGGCGGTAAGATTTTCCTGGAAAATGTGACATCAATGGATCAGCAAACGAACTGTGGTAATTTCTTCCCCCCCCCAAGAGCGTATTCTGTTGTTTGTGCTGAGAGACGGGCAGTACCTGCTGCCCTC
The DNA here is from genome assembly GCA_033628505.1 of Tringa tobata. Classification (NCBI taxonomy): domain Eukaryota; kingdom Metazoa; phylum Chordata; class Aves; order Charadriiformes; family Scolopacidae; genus Tringa; species Tringa tobata. The sequence goes on from JAHREE010000076.1 coordinate 3,798,185, forward strand.
CAAAACGCTGGGTGAAGAGTAATGGTTCAGGACTACAAGAAAAAAACCCACAAAACCAATCCTCCCCCCCCCCCCCAAAATAAAACCCCAAACCTTGTGGGGAGGTGGAATCCTTAACTGGCCTGTGTGTTCTCTGGGGTTGAGGACTCCTCTTCAGCACAGCATCCATAAATTCACTGTGTGTGACCCATCATTTGTTTGGTGAATTCAGTGGCCGGTTTGCTGGAGGGAGGTGCCGTGTCCGTCTCACGGAGCTGGGCCCAGATCTAGAGGCACAGGCCGGTCCCCGGGCTTCGGGTTGATTCATGGAGTCTGTCGCTTGTGCTCGCTTTACTGCTTGCAGGTTCTGAGTTGAGAAATTGCTCCTTTGGAGTACAGTTAAACTTTGATTTGTTCTGCTTTTTTTCCCTTCGCTGCGCAGGGACTGCTGACGTACCAAACGTGTGTGTTTCATTTAACGGCAATGGCGTGGACTTGCCAAACCCCAAAAAACCTCCCCCCAAAGCTCCAATCCCAAACCATCAGATTTCTTCACAAGAAGAGACCACAGTATTTGCAGCAGCGCCTGCAATAGAGTAGATACTCAGGAAGAGACAGATTATGCCCACTTAATAGGGAAAGACGAAGTAAGCAAAGGGAAATGGAGCATTTGGAATTGCTGGGATTCCATTAGGGTGTTCATACTGGCTTTTGTGAATAACGTGTCGGAGTGTTTCTGTCCACAGCAGTAGGTTTAGGCAGCAGAAGCAGCGAGGGGAGATGGAAATGCACATCAAAGGAGACGGCCTGGTCGGTGCAAATATTCCTAATGCACGTGGTGTGCCTGGGAGTTAATGTTCCCTGTGCTCTGCCTGAGTGGATCAGGTGCAAAGAGATCAAGCTCAGAGGTAGGACAATTGCATTGCTTTTTTTTTTTCCGCTTGTATGTGTTTTGGTTTTTTTGTTTGCTTTTAAATTACCTTATTTACGCAGGAGGAATTGCCATTGTCCAAATACGTAGCTGACGGCTTCTAGAAAGCCTAATGCCCAGCACTAAAAAAGTCTCGCAGTTCTTAAGGCCATGTGTGCCCAGGCTGGCCTCTGTATTATAACTCGCTAAATTTCAGCAGAAGACATCCTCTGCAGTCTGCTAGTTTTGCCTTAGAGCGTTTCTGCCCTGATGGGAGGAGAGCCGTGTAGGTGCAGGGTCCCCGCTGCCCCACGGCTGGTCCCAGCACGGCAAAACCCACGCGAAGGAGTGATGGTGTGAGGGGCTCCACACGCCGGGCTCTGCGGCACCTCCCGTCAAACCCGCAGCTCCCTGTGGCTTCAGCTTTCACGCTTCTTAATCACCCTTGATTTCTTCATTAAACCTGATACGGTATTTAACTTCCTCCTCTATAACTTCAGTAATAGTCTACTAAACTGAGCTTCCAGTAAATGGTTGGCTCCTGTGTCAAATGTTTTCTTCAAATACATTATACTGATGAGCTGAAATAGTCTAGCTTTACTTTTAGTTAAGCAGCCCTTCTGATTAATTAATAATCTCTATGCATATGGTAATTGCAGTCGTATTGCCAGACAGGCGTTCATTTGCATCGGGGCTGAAGCCCAAAACTTTTCTGCCAAGTGCACTTTGATCTTCAACAAAGTAAGTTGAGAACCTGTAGGGAACGTGCAGAGCCCAGGGACCAGCCCATCCTGCCACCGCCGCCACTGGGACTGGGAACAAGTTTGAGGGGCAGATTCAGTGTTTTTGGGTTTGGGGACAGGACAGCAAGCTCATTCATGCATCAGAAAAACGTCTAAAAGTGATAAGAAATCCTTATATCATTAAGGGCCACTTCTGCTGTTTGTTTCCTGACCTTGATAGTTTTTTTCTTCCATTTAATTCGCATTTTAGCTTCTTGGATCTCTTCTCTTATTTCGGGCATCTGTCCTGCTGCTCAGTGCCAGTGGTTGTACTTCTCTCTTGCCTCTTGAAGACACAGCTCTTCCTCTTTCTTCTTTTGCATTTGGGATCTTACCGTGTTGTTTCCAGCTAACTCATCACGTTTAAATGTAGAGCTATTATTGCCGCTTCTTGGGATAATCGGATTAATTTTGGCTGCATGTTCTCTTATCGGGCACGCATAGTCTTTGGCACCCTTATAGAAGAAATAACTGTACTGACTGGTTAATAATTGCCAGCAGCGTTCTGGAAAGCAGAAAATGTCAGAAAACAAGTATGCTAATGCAGGCAGAAAACCAGGGAAGATGCAAATCACAGTGTTTATACCCACGGGGCTCACCTTTGAGCCTGGCCCTGGTCATGCACGCACGGGAGCAGGGGGAGAGAAATTCCATGATTCCGTTGTGTCGCTCCTCTGTCTGTCTGTCTGTCCTGGGCTATACAAGAGAAGGCGCTGGAACAGGATGGCTGTGCCTGCTCCAACAGCTCCAACAGCAGGTCGGGCACGGTTGTGGTGGTGCTATGGATTTCCTTTTCTGCATATCAGTTGTGCTGGATGTAAAAATACTAACAAAAAACAAAACAAAACCAAAAAAAAACCCAAATAGTTGACTTTTTCCTGCAGAGTCTTATTTAAAGGAGTTACGGTTATAGCCCTGCCTGGATTGGAACCTCACCTGCAGCTCACCCTGGCAGAAGCTGAACTCCTCTGTAGCAAAGGCACAGATGTCCCTGAGGAGTCGGGCATCCAGCGGCTCTTTCAGCCCATCCTCACTTCGGGAAGCAGTGGCAGACGTGGGGGGAAAGATCTCTCACCCGTCTCCATTCATTTTCACATGGGGCCATGAAAACAAATTCTGGAGAAACTTCTTTCTAGGGGCGACTTCTATATGCTTGGGTGGCCCTTCTATATGACCTCTGTAGGGACTTCTATATACTTTGGGTGGCCCTTTTTGTACCTGTTTCTCCCAGTGTTTGGTTCTTACTTCTCACCTTGCTTTACTGCTCTTGGGTTTTGTTTTGCTTTGCTTTTTTTTTTTTTTTTTTCCTTGCTAGTGCATCATGCCATTATTTCATCTGAAAAACAGATTTCAGTTTAGATCGTTGAGAGCTTCAATGCAATTAAATAACTGCGTGTCAGTACGAGAATGCAAATTAAGATAGGGAAGGAAGGGGCTGCATAATTATTAGTTTAAAAACATTGTGGGAGAAAAAAGTTGAAGCCTTAGGACTTAGGGAGATGATTGTGTTGCATTATCTGAGTGCTCAGACTGCGGGGTGACAGCGAGGGGCAGGTGGCTGCAGCTGGCAAGGTGGATTTTTTCTCAAACTAGATTTATGGTAGCAAAGTACCTTGGTAAAATTCACCAGGCTTTTTATTTATTCGTTTATTGACATTTGCTGGATTCTTTAGAGAGCGCTGGAGAAGAGAATACCGTATATTTCTTTCTTCAGTCATATTTCCTTTGATTACTTCTGTTGTGGCTTATTCTATCATTTTAAGAGTAAAAATGCCTTTTTCCTCCCCAGTGATTTTGTAATAACTGTGTTTTGCCTATGACAGTGCAACTAGCTGTGCGATCTGGGGCTTAATGGATGAAACTGTTTTCTAAGGGAAAGGTAGTATAATTTGCCTTGGTTTCAACTGAGCTTGATAATTTACACACACACACATATATATACACACATATATATAAAATACAGATATATATGGCACAGTTAAACTGGAGATTTCTAATACAGTATTTGGCATCAGGCCTTGTAATAGCTTTATTAAAGTGAAATACACAAGTCGCTACTTATTTTTATGTAACCTTTGATCGTGAACAGTGATAGAAATCAAGCTTTTTGGAGAAACTGTGTTTAAAGAACGGTTTTAAAAATACCACAGCATGTAGAGCGACTACAGTTCAGCTTTCTCCTTGATATCAAAAATCACGTCTGTTTACCTGCATGTTTGTTTTTATCCTCCTGCGACAGCCGGTTGTTTCTGGGGGTCTGTTAGTGCCAGGAAACATTTCACTGGTTTCAGTGGTACTTTCCCACTCCACGGTTTCACTCGCTGCCAGAAGCCAGAGTTCTCCCCCCTTGACCCCCAACCCCAGCCAGGAATTGCTGTCAGACTTTTAAAACACCAGAGTGGTTTTAGTGCTACCAAATCTTAACCACACGTCTTATTTGCTTATGCTCAAGCCCTGGAAGTTCCCACTGACTTTCTGTGCCAGAAAATGATTTGTGTGGGAAACAGGCTGGGGTATAACATTTGACGTGACGCTCCTGCCTGTTACCTGCTGTAGCTGGACTCGTAATGTAAATGTAAATGTAAATGTAAAAAAAGTGCTATTGAGGGCTTCTTACTTTTGAGTAGCAACTCGTTCAAAGAGAATCTGGTAGTTAAGTCTTTTTCCTGATTCCTTTTGAGTAAAATCCTTGATTTATTAATACTTATACCTGAAGTGTTTCTCCAAAACAATCAGAACAAGAGGTTCCCACTATAGGAAGGCTGAATTTAAAATACTGATTATTCTTTTCCTGTTCATAATGTAATATATTTAAGGAAGTCACTCTCCAAAAGGAAAACATTTTTCAAGCCAGTTCAACACTGAATTTTCATAAAAATCAACATGGAAAATATATGTTTTTGAAAAGCGTCTTCACTCAAGTAAATTTTGACTCATTGTAAAGATTTCCACCTGAGAACTTTAAACTTTAGGAGAGAAATACATTTGGGAGAGATTCTTGGTGCTGTCCCCACCTTTCTCCTGAAAGGCTCATGCAAGACAAAAAACTGAGTAAGTTAAACCCCAGAGCTTCTATGGCACATGTGCTGTGCTAAAGAGAAGAGGTGTCTGAAGTCACATTGGCTGTGATTGAATGTTCTACAATTATGTCCTATGTTTGGTGTATTTATGCACTTCTTATTTCAGCCACCTTTGGGAGCAGATTTGACTCAGTTTTACCTGCGTCGCGCGCAGCTGTGGTTTGTGTCGGCTGCATTAGGTTCTTTATAATTTGCTAAAATTTGCCATCAAAACATTACTGGTATGTGCAAGAATTTGGCTCTGGCGTGGAAGAGTAAGTAGTTAAAGAGAGTGGGACCCGCTCTTCAAGTGGAAAGTCAGTGAAGATGGGTTCTGGATGTCCAGAGGGGCCTTGGCCACAAGAACCATGTGTTTCTTAAATCATTCTTTTCTAGTGCTCCCTCATCCTGCTGACGTCTTAGAAAGAAAATTCAGTCGGAAAATTAAATTTGGAATAGTTACAGGGAGTGAAGCATGGCTCTCGTGATGTTGCTGTATATTTCTATTCATTGTTTTTGTCTGAGTATCCTTTTGCTAAATCTACTTGATCTCTCTGTGTCTTTTTGTGCAGGTTACAAAAGTACGATCTCTTGCAGCCCTTAGGATAGGAACAAGGTAAAGATCAGCAGAAGACCTGGGGCCTGCTATTGCGCTTCTGTAAATCTGGAGAGTTTACAGCGCTTTAAATTAGGTGCTGCCTGGTCCGTGAAGAGTTTTCTGGAAGGACCAGAAAGTGCTGTTACGACATTTCGTTAATGTTTGGTTCTCTCATGGTCTCTCTAAATCTTTCCTTTGTTGTCTTTTCCCAGGAGAAAATTAGCTTTTTGAAGTATTTAAGCTGTTGTTCTTCCCAGAAAAGCAGGAAATAATGCTAATATGTTAATCTTTAACATGTAATGGGACGTGTTAGAGTGACCGGTGATGTGACCCTTCGAAGTACTCGGGGACCTTGTAGGCTTTGCCCACAAAATGGTGTAGTGTGGGAAGCCTGACTCTATATCCAGCCTGGGTCAAGTGAAATAAGAGTAGGTATTTCCAAGTTTTATTGGTTTTCTACACGATTTCTAATAGCTTTGATGATACATGACTAGCATCAGATAATTTTCTAATGTAAACCTCCCGGTTTAATATGTCTGTACATACATTTCCAGTGTAAGCACCCGTTGCTACTTGCCTTTTTGTACGCTGTTAGGATGTGCATACTGTGTATACGTAACCGCGTCCAATTGTGCACCCTTGCACAAAAGCCTGAATAAATGGCGTTTAATGTTAATCCAAAGAATCACTGTTCTTTTGATGACCAGTGTTGCCTATTGTAAGACTGTACCATCGGGTTTTTTTCATTTCTCTGAGAAGTTTAATTCATTTTGTGGCACCAATCCGAAGTGGAGTTTCCAGGTATACTTCTCGTGCTCAGATAAACCAAGGGAGGCTGGATTTGCAGAGAATGGATCGCTCTTGAAGGAAAAGGTGGGAGCTGGCAGTTGAGTAGATGGACACCTGGCATTCCCGAATTCAGCTGGCATCCCCTGGGAATACACCAAACCTTGGAAACATTTGTGCTCCTCGCGGTGCCTTCCTGCACGATGGCCTCCCGTGCTGGGAACCGTGCAGGTAGATCCACCGGAGGACTGAGATCTGAAACAGGGGCTGTCAGAGCCTCACAGCACATGTCCCAAATTGTTGGCTGATAATGGCCCAGCGAGGGAACTGTCTCGCTGCCCCACAGCCTCTCATTGACCCGGGACCCTGCCCCGGTGCTCGCTGCTGTGCCTCCCCTCGGCAGCCCCCACTGCCCACCGGGAGCAGCCCTCCAGCCCTGCCGGTGGAGGGGGGTCTCCCTCCTGGCGGGGTTTGGGGACACGTCCCCCACCCATCAGGCCTGCAGGTGGGCTGTGGGTGACCCCCGGCCTCCTGCTAAGACCCCTGCAGAGCCCAGAAGGAAGCCTCCCCCCACCTCTGACCGGTGGTGTGTGACACTGGGGCACCAACAGTTGAAGCAAGACCCTGGCTCAGCTCTTGGAGGGCAAGGTTTGGGGTCAGGAACCCCGGAGGAACATAAAATCCAGAGCTGTGGGGTTTCAGGGGCTGCTTTGCACATCTAGGCCAGCACTGGTGCCGTGGGACCGGCTGGCCCAGCACTCTGGTGACTCCTTTAAAGTCATTTCTGCAGCCTCTCTTCCTCTGTGACCCATGGTGGGGTTAGAGATGTCCGGGCTGCTCAGGGGACAGTGGCCTCCATGAATTTTATCTCTAGCCAGATTTCAAAGTGTTTCTGCAATAACTGCAACTCAAAGCAACCTTCTCCAAGATGGTGTTTACTTCAGGTTTCTAACAGGAGGAGGTAATAAGGCCCTTTCACGCGGCTACATCTGCAGCACAACTGCAAAAATGTTCCCAAAGACTTTATTTACTGTTGTGCTGCCTTTGCTGATGTCTGCCTACGAGGCTTTCTGGCTCCTGCTGCCAGCGTGGAGGTCTCTGGTGGATGTCCTGCAGAGGGGGAATTGCGCAGCACGAAGCTGTGATTGTACCTCAGCAGCCAGATGTAAAAATAGAAGCCTGCACGGAAGCGATTTTGAGGTGAGGAAAGCTGTGGGCTCTTCCTCACTGCTGGTGGCAGCTTTGTTCAAAAGGTAGCTGCTCTAATAGGGCTGTCACGGGTCAGATCGGCCGCTCGTTAGCTGGAACCTGCAGGTTCCCACCCGCTGCTGGTGGATCCGGGACGCGGTGGCAGCTCCCCACCGACGGCTGCTGGAGGACCCAGCCCTGAGGATGTCACCTCCTGCGGCGCAGCGGCCATTTTGTGTAAGCCTTGATGGCTGGACATTGTCACAGCCTTCCGTGCGGGGTGGGAATGGTGGGGAGACCACAGGAGGTTTCTCAGTCAACTGAGGAGGATGCTGTTGTTGCAACAGCAGATTGGTGTTCACCCATAGGTAAAGGTCTGTCTGAAGTTCTATTGTAGCAGAGTTGCACGATGAAAGATGCTGTCCTGCAGGGAAGGGAAGCGTGAATTCAGTCAGGCCTGTGGGTACCCGGCGTGAGCGAGCAGTGCCTGGGCTGCAAGGCAGAAAGCCACCTGATCACCACCAGAAGTGGTGTTTTCCCCTCCTTCACCTTCACCTCTTGTCTCTGTGCTATTTCCATGCTTGGTGGTTGGCCGGCGGCTCTGCTGGTCCTGGTGGAACTTCGTCACGGGTCTCTCCTCTAATTTCACAAGAGGTCTTTGGCATTGTGGCTGCAGCAGGGTCTGGATTTGAAGGTATCCAGGATGCCCATGGCCAGGGCCAGGTGCTCAAGAGCTCCTGGGGCTGCCCCCACCGCGGAGGGCAACATCCTAAACCAACATGCATTTTGGTTTGTTTGGGTTTTTTTTTTCCCTGTTTTTTGTCACATCGTGACTGAAGTTCTGCTGCCGCTTTGCTTTCCATAGGTGGTGTGTGCTGGTGGGTCAGTGAATGAAAGCCTGCACGTCTCCCCGGCCACGGCAGCGCTGGCTGGCCCTCAGCAGGGGGGCGGTAGCCCACTAAATTAGTTTTAAATGTCAAAAGAAAAGGGTGGGGTGAACAAGTTAAATCTCATTAAAAGTCTGATCCAGGTTTAGAATAGGGTAGCAGCCCCCTTTCCTGGCAGCACGTGGCACGCTAACGCTTTCCATTTTTATCTCTCTGACATTTTCCTCTCTCTGAAATAGCTCTGTAGAGGTAGCCCATGCTGATCACGAGCAGCTCCGCTATGTCCCGTGTGCATGGAGCTTCAGCATTAATTACATCACTTTCTCGCAGAAGGAGCCAAGTGCAACTCATTTCATCTCGTATAAAATAAATCAAAAAAGAAACAGAACATCATCCCTCTCTGCAGTTCCTCGGGCATCCGCCTCTCCTCGGCCATGGTGACCGTGACAGGACTAGGGCAGAGCCTCAGCCCCGGAGTGCTGGGGGCAGGTCAGGGCCACCATGGGGTGCACCACCCCAAAACCACATTTAACCGGGTTTGAGCCCCAGCAGGTCACCGGTTACAGCCAGTCTGCAAACACGTGCCTCGTCCTGGAGTCACCAGCAACTGCTGGAGCAGCAAGAGGTGCTGCCATGGTCCACGAGGTGGTGGCAGTGGGGGACCAGGTGGGAAGAGACACCACCCAAGAAGCAGAGTTTTGCTTCTGAATTCAGTTCAATTTTTTCCCCAATGGAAAAAAAAAAAAAAAAAAGAGAGAGCATTTCTATTTCTGAAATTTGCCAAATATAAATGAAATCCAGTTTTGTGTATGCCTGAAAGCTTTGTCTGGGAGGACGAAACCCAAATTCTCCCCACCTCCCCATCACCCCCGGGCAGACCCCAGAGGGGTGCTCCCCTTCCCAGGCCGCTTCCCGAGGGACAGGGTCGCCCCAAGGACCCCGCAGCTCCGGTTCTGGGGTGGAACGGGGGAGCTGTGTAAGGTGAGCCCGGCCGGCGGAAGGGACCTGCCTGGCGAGTACCTATCACCAGCTCCTTATCCCCCACGCTCCTCTTGCTCACCCTGCACCCACCTCATGTAAATTAATAGCGGTGTTCAATTTCCGTCACACCTACCTGCTGCTCCTGGCAAGTTCAGCTGTGTTGGGGGGGTGGAGGGACCAGGAGAAGAGGAAAAATGTCCAGCCCTTTCTGTGGAGGCCATTAGACAGAGAGACACCAGGAACATCTGCACTCACCACAGGGTGCTCACACGTACGTCCCAGCACCTGGCTGTTGGCTGTGGTGGGAGAGGGACACCCCTGCTCCTCAACCCACCCCCTGGTCCTGCCCTGCAGGGCTCTAGTGAGGACTGGTCTCCTCAGTCTCCTACAGGTTGGTTTTTTGGCAGGTCCTCCGCCTGGAGCTTGTCCCAGGGTCTCCTTGGAGAAGCTTGTGGGGTTGGATACATCCCTAGGGATGGGTAGAGAAACACAGGGCAGCAGCTCCTTCCTGGTGGTGGCTGTAGGACCTTGGGAGCCTGCCATGTGCTTGGGAAGGGGCAGTGAAACAGGGTGTGCAGCAAACCTGGTCAGTGGAGGATATTTCAATAGTTTTCAACATGTTGCTGCTTCTGCTGGGTCCTGGGGGCTACTGAACACAGGTCTTCTCTCATTATGCTGAAGAGAAGGATGAGGGTGGCATTTAATACGTGCACTCCTGATGTGCCCGGTTCCTTGCCAGCTTTTTTTTTACAGTCACAGCAAAACCTTGGAGCAACAGTTTGTGCACTGGAGCAGAAAATCTCTCATACGTTTCTTCAGCACAGAATGAGCTCAAAGATCCTGCGAGGCTGAGGACGCTGTCTGAAGCATCCAAAGTGACTTTTTGTCTTGCTTGGAAATGACCTCGCAAGGAGCATCCCTGTGTGGTTGTACAGCAGCCTCCCCTGTAGCTCCTCTGGACTGGGTCATGCAGGTTGTCTAGTTCAGGTTTCAGCTCCAGGATGACTGACAGAACCTCTTCATTTCCAAAGTAACAACACTTCAACCTCCATCAGGAGCCGCTGGGATCCCTGTCAGGCTCTTGCGAAAGCCATCACAAGAGGAATCTGTAACCTGGTACCAAGCTCCCCAAGCCTCCCTTGCCCCATGCAGGCAAGCAGATCCTCATGGGACTTAAGGACTCAACTGAATTGGGGAAACTCACTTGCCTTGGTCAGCTCAAGGGAGAAATTAGAACTATGGAGAAGAGGCTACAGTGGTGAGACCAGACCAGATTACACAAACACCAGTGGCCTGAGCTAAAAAAGGCTGGATTTGGCATTCTTGAAGAAATCTCATAAAATCACACCTTACCCATGTCAGCAAACCACCTATGAAGAAATCAGCGTGTCCAGGGGCATGCCAAATCACACTTGCGTCTTTGCACCTCCTCTGAATTGTCCAGTTCACTGGGTTCCTCAGCAAACGAGGACCAAACACAACTCTGGTAGTGGCTGTGAGGTCTCATTGAAGAGAAGTGCTAGAGCTGTGAATGCTGATGTTAAAAGTGATCCATCGGTCGAGATGGATCTTCTGCTGTACCTCCCTCAGTGTCTAACACTGCCACTGACGACTGTTCTGTATGTAACAGACTGGGTGGATCTTCTTTACTCCTGCAGTGGGATGAATGCAGCATCTCAAACATAAACATAAACAATGAGTTGAGTAATTAAGCAATTTTTAGGACATTTGTGGCTGGAAGCTGCGCTCTGGGGGTGCTTGGCCACCTCATATGAGAGAAGACCAGCATCCCCCAGCAGGTGCCATCCCACAGCTCAAGAGCTGGAGCATCCTACAGTCCAGAGTCAAACAGGGACATGAGCAGCGCAACCAGGGAAGTGGCAACTATTTTTTAGAAAATAAGTAACTTCAGCAGGCTGAACAATTACATAGCAGAAAAGTTAAAACCTGCTCATTAGTTCTCGTACCGGGCTTAAGACCCAAGCTCAGGATGTGCTCCAGGCCCTGTTCTCTCTCTCTTTACAGGGACAACAAGCTGGTGGCTGTAGTCACACTGTGGGCATGAGCCCAGCCCTACCTTCTGCTCCTCAGCTCTCTGGATTTACAGCTCGCAGCTTTGGAACAGCTCAGCTTCAACATATCTCTCCCCCCTGCAGTTTGCTTCTCCATCTGAAATGGGTTTTTCTCTTCTCTTACCCTAAACAATGCCTTCAAGAGAACCGTGACTTGCAAGAAAACCAACTCCTCTTCTCCTTAACTCGTCTGGGTGGGGGCTGCAGGTCAAGCAGCGCAGGACGGGGCCCTCCAAGACATGTGTGGGGTCTTCAGACAGCTCGGCTCAGCCTGACAAATACAGCAGAAGTAATTCACACTGCTGAGGCCATAAACTGAGTCCTTCCTTTGTTTATGCTTTGGGGGATGGAGCCTCTGCCCTCCAAAATTGTGTTTTCTTGCCAGGTGAATACTACGATACTAGTTTAAAAAGTGTAAGCAAAAGTGCGCAGAGAGTGCTATTTAATTTCCTCATCTATTGCAAATAAAAGATTTCTGGATCTATCATGTGGAGACACCTGGGGGGGCTTAGGGGACCTAGAGCATCTCTCTTATGAGGAAAGGCTGAGGGACTTTGGTCTTTTTAGTCTGGAGAAGGCTGAGGGGGGATCTGATCAACACCGATAAACACTTAAAGGGAGGGTGTCAAGAGGATGGGGCCAGTCTTTTTTCAGTGGTGCCCAGTGACAGGACAAGAAGAAACAGGCACAAATTTGAACATAGGAAGTTCCATCTAAACATGAGGAGGAACTTCTTTGCTTTGAGGGTGGCAGAGCCCTGGAATAGGCTGTCCAGAGAGGTGGTGGAGTCTCCATCTCTGGAGATGTTCAAAACCCACCTGGACACGTTCCTGTGCAACCTGCTCTAGGTGGACCTGCTTTGGCAAGGGTGTTGGGACTAGATGATCTCCAGAGGTCCCTCCAACCCTGTATCATTTTGTGACGCAAACGCTTTAGAGAGAGACGTTAAGCAGCTGGACAAACACACCGGGAGCCCTGCGCGGCGCAGACCAGCAGCCAAGGAAACCTCACCCGAGGCCATCGATCCAGCTCGTCCTGCTGGAGACGGGACTCTCCACCCCGCCGTTTACATACATGCTCTTTGCTCAGGCTCCGAGCTTTGATTTACTGAAAAGCAGCTCTGACAACTCAAACTGCCCTTCAGGCAGAAAGCAGCCTCTTTCCGTGCAGCGGGTGTGAAGGCTCTACTGAGCCGAAGGCGATGGGAGCAGCTGGGCCAGCGACGCCCCGGCGTCCCCTCTCCCACAACAGGGAACAGCGGGGCTCAGAGTCCAGCAGCGCGTCAGAAAAACGCAATGCAGGCACAAAATGGGACGTTAGGGACCAAGAGCCTGCAAAGGAACCCCCCCCACCTGAAGCCAAGCCGGGTCTCAGTGGTGGCCTGGGCAGCACAGGTTGGTCCCAGGATGGGAGCACCTCGCCCCAAGAGACGGGGACACTCTCCCTGCCCCTCGCACTGCACACACGCAGCTCCCAATGGCTCCTCCGCTGGGACCAGCCGTGGTCCGTGCACAGGATGGTGGGTTCTGAGCTCAGCGTCCCCGGAGGTACGTGGCTGCAGTATCTCCACCCAGCTGCTGGGGAGGGACCTTCACCTCTCACTCCAGCGCCTCCGCTTGCCCTGGGAGGAGGCACAGCCGCATCATACGCTCGGGCTGGGTACCGTGAAAGAGCAGATGTTCACAGCTGCGCAAAGCATTTGCATTAAGCAAATTACCAGTGGTCACAACTGATAAAAGGGCAACACTACTTTTTTGGGGGATTTGGATTTTTTTGGGTTTTTTGTTTTTTCAGGCCATCTGCTGATTCCATTCACAGCCGTATCACCCTGCACTGCTCCTCGCCGCAGGGCTGCACGGCTGCTCCTGTGCCTGCACATCGGGATGGAGCGGGAAGGAAAGGGGGTCCCAGCCAGTTTGGGTTCCTGGCCCCTGCCAGGCTGTGCAATTTGGCAAAAAAAACCCCAATTCAACAGCTCAACATATTCTGGATTGTCATTTCATCACAGTTTACAGCAGCTTCTGCTTTCTCTTCTAAATTCTATTCTATCCTAAATTCTATTCTATTCGACTCACCCCGCGATATTCTGAGCCAGGCCACTAATAATTACACAGTGAAAGATGGGCAGCCGTGTAGCAGCTCTTGAAAGGAGACCAAGTCCACAGGCCAATTCCACAGGTCACCGTCCCAATTCTGCTACTAAATGACTGATGTTGTTATCCAACCCCAGACTTTTAGTCTTCTCAGTAAGCAAAATGAGGGGAAAGCACCTATTAAATATGAATTACTGCATTAAAAATGAACTGATAATCTATAATTTTTTTATGTTTGAAACTCTCTGTTTAACTTTACTCAGAGTAAGCAGTTTTGTTGTGCAAGCAGAAACACAAAGCTCTCTGTAACTCCCTGATAAATTCTATGCTGATCTTGAGATTATTATTATTTTTTGTATGAAACAAAACCAGCCCATCAATGAAGAAAACGAATCTTTATTTTTTTTTTTTTTTCTCTAAAAGCAGAATCCGTGTACATGGGGTTTTTGGTATGGTTTGGAAGGTGGGTATAAGATGTGAATAGTCACATCACAGAAATAATACAGAACAATGAGGGAAGGAACGAAGACCCAGTTTGACAATTGCTTTATCGAGTCATCCAAACACTATTTTTAACTAATGTTTTTGACGGAGCCGACTTCAGGACAATATTAAAATCTTACCTACTCAACACAAGTACAGAGATAACGAGGGGAAAAGAGCTACAAAACACAAGTTATTGCTGCTGTATCTGCATTTCTGTTTCCTCGGTAGGATGTTCTGTAATATGCTGGTAAAACAGTTTTAAAGTATCAGTTTCATTAAGAATGTCATTCAGATAAATAAAAAGTAACCAACCAGACAACCTAACCTGGTAAACTGGACTTCATCTGAGACCAAAAGAAAAAGTTGGCTTACAAAAAACGGAGAGGTTTTGTTTTACAAGGCGAGGAGTAGATTGTTACACCTTTGAAACACTGAGTATATGGATGGGCTTAAACATCTGAGTAGATTTGGTTTGTAGGTGTTTCCAGTACCCACAGAGTCCAATCCTGCCAGCACCAGTGAGATCTCACCTCTTTCTGGGAGCAGGCAGTTCCCCAGCTGTGCTCCAAATGTGCTCCTCAAGGCCCTCAGGCCTCCTGTGCTTACACACACCCCAGTTTTACTCAGGTCTTCTCCAACACCACTAAAACTGGCCCACGAGAGCGCTTGTGCTCAAGGTCGGGTGTATGTGTAAGCGTTCAGGAGTCTGGGTCTCAAAGGGCAGCTAAGTCTGGGAGAGGGGATGAGAACTATTCAGAGAATCATAGAACACTTTGGGTTGGAAGGGACCTTAAAGATCATCCAGTTCCAAGCCCCCTGCCCTGGGCAGGGACACCTCCCACTAGAGCAGGTTGCTCTAAGCCCCATCCAGCCTGGCCTTGAACCCCTCCAGGGATGGGGCACCCACAGCTTCTCTGGGCAACCTGCTCCAGTGTCTCGCCAACCATTGCAATCGTTCAGGTTGAAGGGCAGACAGAGCAATAAAAACTTCAAGCACAAGTTACGACAACCCTTTAAGACCTGAAAAATCAGAAGCTGGAAAATTATTTAAAGCATATTCGTTAACTGGGAACCACAGGCCGTATCCGATAGTGCCTGTACAAACACCCACCACGCAGTTCACACGTGTCAGTGTATCACCCTGTAACGCACCCCCAGGAAAAGCCCCCAGACGGTGGGAGGGTTCACGTGCAAACAGACACTTCAGGTGTGACGAGGTGACTCCATCACCAGTTTCCTGATGAAACCTTAAGGTATACGAAATGTATTCTACAACATCTAAAGATGAAGCCTGAACACATCTCACGTTAGCTAGCAAAAGGTTACCTGGAACAATCATTTAACACAGGTGATTTTAGGAGTTAGACATGGTTAGTCTAAACAACCAGCATTTACACATTTAATTTGAATAAAATTCTTAAAACTACGCTTCTCTAAAACTTACAAAGTATATAAAATGCATGATCTGACATTTATAAAATCTCAGCCCTTTTATAAAAAACAAAGCAATGCCATAGAGTTTTAAGTTTAAATCTACTGTTTTTTCTTCTCAGCAGTTTTAGTTCCTATGATAAATAAAAAATATAAACAGCACTCCACCACGGCCTTATAACGCAAGGAATAAATTAGCAAAAGTCACACTGTAAATCAAAATAAATAATTTCTAAATTATTTTTATTTAAAAAAAAAAAACACGGTCTCTTTAATTGCACAGTATTTTAAATTTTCAGTAGCAATGCAAAGTCAGTCGGGTATTTTTCTCAATGCTCCGGACAGTATGAAAGCATTGCGTCTCACGTTTCAAGCTTTACACATTGAAAAATACCTTGGTGAAACCATCAAGTGATCAAACCGACAGCTGTTTCGCTAGTCCCTTACCGCGCCAGGATGCTGCGGTATCTCTCACCCAAGGCATTTAGTCCTCCGGCCCCCAGCTCTCTGGGGCGAATGCCCCCCGCTTTGCCTTCCAGGTGAGGTACTCTGCTTCACACCCATCGCTTGGAGACTATTAGAAAAGGGTTCACCATGAGCGACAACTTTCACAGCAGGAAATGGTCAACGGCACAACAACAGTCCACCTACTCCAAGGCCGCCAAAGTCCCCTCCAAGGGCTTCACCCGACCGGGACACCTTCTTTTTGGGGTGTCAGACGAACACACCGGGCCTCTGGCTCTCCCCAGAGCTATTCTGCAGTGGAGGGCCGAGCTACAATTCAAACATTTCAAGGAAAACTGGACACCTGAAAAGATATGATCTTACCTCAGACTATCAGCAGTCGGCTTAAACCCACTTGCCAAGCAGATGCGTGTAGGTGTGTGTATACGTGTAGGTGCGCGCACACACACACGGTTTGGTTTTTTTTTTAAAAGACAACAAAGTGATTAATACTGTCCTAGCCTGGCCATGTTTAGCTCAAAGCTAGGTATCCTCGGGACATATTTAAAAACTCTACCTATTGGTGACACGTTGTATACAAAACAGCTCCGGGCAGATGCCTAACATAAATGTGCATTCAAAATACTGCGTCTCTATCAACTATTACTGATGTATAGCTTGGGATTGTATCCAAAAATATGCAGTTTCTGGTAGTATCAAAACGACTCTCAAGTATTGAAGACAAAGGGAAGTGTTGCCCTCTCAGTGACAGGACAGGCCTAACTTGAAGGTATTTATCCTCCACTGCAATCCTGACACTCAACGGAGGCAAAGACAGTATCACTGAACTACCTTTTACTGTTTAAGAAACACGGGATGGTACAGCTCAGTTATTTGCATCAACGCAGTTACATTGACAAATGTAGTATTTGACCAGTATCATGACTTTCTTCTTCATTACTGGTGTCCTCTCTGTTGGCTGTAAAATATATAGACTGATCTCTTCGAGGAGAAGGAGTGAAGGAGTTCACACGCAACTCCTCATTCTCTCTATTATCACAGCAAAACCAAAAGAAATATCAAGGCCAATATTTTGTGCACAGTAAATTTGCTTTATCCAACCTAAGAGAGCCTAAGGGGAACTAGCACATCATTGCACAACCTTAAAAACCACCAAATTACTCCTGTTCATATACTTTTAAAGCATTTTCAGTGCTTGAGTACGAAGCACAGACCCTACGACAAGAACTCTCTAGCAATCAACACACCTCCAGGGATTCAATACTGCATTAAATGTAGGTGGAGGCAATCAATACTGATAACCCAGGTCTGGGCGCTGCAGCACGACAGTCCCGTGCGTCTCCTCACACCGTTTTCACGACACGGCTGAGCCTGCTCATCCAACACTCCAGGCCAGACTGCTACATGTAGGTAGTAGGAAGCATTCTGATGCTCACGTGATAGGGAAAAAGAAGAAACACCTCTGTTTTACACACACGTTTCTGTTCATGCTGAAAGGAATTCAACTTTTGGCAGAAGTGAATTCCTACATAAAAAAATAAATGTAGAAACCCATTAAAAACACAACTATAATAACTGCATTATTAAAACAGCTGCATCTACACTATGGTGTAGTACTTAAGTGTAATTCAATTTAAAAAAAATCTTAGTGTACAACTAAGATGAGATCCATTTCCCAATCCAAACCTCAGCATCAGCGCTGCATCCATCTCCACATTACAACACGCTCTACGGATGGCGACCAACCAAATCCAGGGAAAAAAAACTGTTGCCACAGGTGAAGAGGTCCCCTCCCTAAGCAGACAAGGCAGGGCAGGCGGCGCAGAGCCCCTCGGGCATCGCCGCGGGGACAGGCGAGGGCAGGTCCCGCAGCGGCGGCAGCTGCACGGGCACCGCCTCCCGAATGGGTTTGCTGAACACGGTTCAGATTATGGGATATGTTCTATAAGCACAATGCTCTTTAGAAGCATTTACTGTATACCCAAACCCTACTCGCTGCAACACACGGTGTCGCACAAGTAGTGAAAACGTCTTCGTATTCAAAGGTGCTTGGACATCATTTTCAGGCAGCATTTTACCTTTATTTTAGTGAGTTTCCACTACAAAGATTTTAGAAGGAAGAAGATGCCAATAATTTCCTTTTTTTTTTTTCTTTTTAATGTGTGAAATTGAGAGAGACACCTAAATAAATATCTACTTTTACTTGTCTAAGTCTATTCTATGTCTGAGATCTCTAATTTTTAAATAACGGATAAAATGTTGCCCAAAAGACTAGTTATAATTATACATTTGTGTTTCTACTAAATCTACAAATCAAAATAGTTCTCAGTTAAAAAGATACAATTTGTATCAACAGTAAAAGGTACTTTCTGGTTCTTCAGGGCCTTACTTTAAATTCCAGCAAGTGTACCAAAATTATCAGCAGTAATAGTGTAAACTAGTGTTTTTGTTTGTTTTTTTTTAACACTGAACACCGTTACAATGGATGGAAACCTAAAACTGTCGGCAACTGACTATGTCGCTTAAGTACATCTGACATCAATTGCAAAATCTATTTCTATCATATATGTATATAAAAAAGCTTACGAGGTGCTAGTAAAACCCATGACTTAAAACCAGAAATATCCCTTACTAATACTAAAACAGACTTGGTTTGCCTGTTTCTAAAACTACACTATTTGTGGCAAGAATCAGGCCTACACGATGCAACAGTCCAAAAAACTAACTTCAGGAACACATACGGTATCTTCTCTCCCCACAACCCTCCCCTTCCCAACCCAAACAGAAAGGAAAAAAAAAAAAAGTTTAAGTTATTATTTTGAGCTACAATATCATTACCATAGTGCAGTTAATAAATGTTGCATATCCTCAACACAAAAAAAACCTTTTCAGGCCAGCCTTGATAAATAGCAAGAAAAATCAAACAGTATCTTAAATACAAAATTTGCATTGAGATAATTAAATTCATTTAAAAACAGGTAAATATTTTATGAAAAGCATATTTTATCCAGTACACTTGTGCAGCAATACAAAGGAAAAACACATAAAACAACTAAACAGGACCCTACGATTTCAGGCTCCCTTTCTACTGGCCAGAAATACGCAGAGCTGGGTAACAACAGACGGGAACTGAAACAGGGTGGCCTGGTTTGGGGGGGTTCTGAGCCTTTGCAGCTTCTGCTAGGTTCAAAGGGGGCTGCAAATTCTCAGCACCTTTGAAAATCAGGCAATAAGGCCTTTACCTTATCCATAAATTAATAAAAAAAAAAGGACTTCTTTTTTTTTCCTACTCTGATTGCATCTGATCTTACTAATCAACTGCATCAACAAAATATGTAACTATTTAAACAAAACAAAGAAAGCAATGAAAAGTGCCATACTATAAATTACTAATATATTGTTACCCACTTCACCATTAACTGGTAACTTAATTATCTGTTTAAAAAAGGAAGTCAGTGCTGTAGTAAATCTTTGTTTCCTATAAATAGATGATTATAGCACAAAAAAGCTCACAAAAACAAACAAACAGACATACATACTTATGGTGGTGTAAAAAGTTCAAAAACTTGGCTTGAAAATTGCCTGCCAGAAGTAGCAAAATCCTCTTTCTGCAGGTTGTTTTAATACCACGCAGCCCAAGGACAAACATCCAGCAAGTTAAAAAACGCAAACAAAAACCCCAACAACATGTAACGAGGATAGAAAGTGCTGCATATAAACCCCTGATGCACCAAAGATTATAACCAGAGACCACAGACTTTTTTTTTTTTT
>JAHREE010000076.1:3827481-3859185 GCA_033628505.1 Tringa tobata
GAGGGCACTGCTTTGCCTTTTTCCTTCCTGAAAATTGCAATGAAGTTACTACACCAAAGATAATTTCTATTATAGTCTTCCATTTATAAAGATTTGTCCATTTAAGTGGTAGCACTCATGCTGTGCAAAGCATCAAACAAACCAGCAAAGGCAGAACAGAGCTTACCTGTGATAAGAGCATCGGGTCTTGACTGTTCTTTCCTCCATGCTGGCACAAACACTGTAACATCCTTGTGGCCTCTCTCCAAAAACCAGTCTACTGCCAATTTGATTCCTCGACAAGAAAATACTTCTTTGTTCCCGTGACTGAAACACACATTAAAATTCCTTATTATATGACTCTACTTTTCTATGACCATAAACAGAGCACAGCGAAATGCGGATCTCAAAGTCATGCTCTTCACTTGCTCCGTGGTTTCCGAAGGCAAATGGGAGTCACCTGAGCCTTGCCCAAATATTGGCATCCCTTGAAAGGTGGTTTCGGAGAGGGATGCTGAATCTGCCGAACATTTTTAGCATCTGTACAGATTCAACAAGTATGGAAAAACGTAAGTAGGGAGTGTTAAAAATCCTCATAGTTCAACCAAAAGTACGGGGTGTAACAGACACCATGGAGACTTGATGAGGGAATGCAGGAGGCCTGAAACACCAACATGGGAGAGTGCAACGTGTTTAGGAAATGCCGGCAGATGTGTGTGGGGCAGGGGAGGAGGCAGAAGATCCCACTGCAGGAGCTCCGCACCTGAACGGGGAAAGAGAGAGGAGAAGGACTCCAAGGCCACGGGGGTGGCAGGTACTCTGCAGAACAGATGATGCAAACTGGAGAGCCTGTCCAAAATCAACATGAGAAAACCAAGAATTTGCTTAGCACCGCACTTCAGAAGGAGAAATTAACTGTGTATTAAAAAAAGCAGTGGAGAGACAGTTCAGCAGAAACGGATCAGACACAAGCAAAACAAAAGAAGTGCGTCTGTTGTGCAATAACTGTCTGAGGTAAGGCAAGAGACATAATTATGTCATTTTCTAAAGGCATATGAGTCCTCAGCCAACTTCTACATCCAGTTTTGGCCATGACATATTACAAAAGACACAGAGGAAATGGAAAGAATCCAAAAGAAAGGGAAACAAGACTTAGGGAGGCAGGCTGAAGGAAGTGCATTTAGTGAGAGAAAAACAGCAGCCTGTGAAGGTACAAAACCATCTTCAATATACAGGAAGGAATGAAAATAGAGAACAGCAACCAATGGTTGGGGGTCCATGGAAAAGTTTTGGTGGCAGGGGACTGCAGGGTGACGTCTGTGAGAAGCGGTCAGGGGCTGCCCCATGCCAGCCATCCCTAGCTCCAGCCAGCTCCATGATGGAGGAGACAGGAATGACGGAACACCAAAGCAAGAGGAGGAGGTGCTCCGTGGGGAACAGATACACCCCCAGAGAGACTGAAGCCTGTGGGGCACAGGAAGAAAAGCATAAAAGGAAGAAGCAGCAGACAGAAACTGCCATGTCCTGACCCCAGCCCCTGGCGCCGCTCACTGTCTCTTTGAAGGGACTCGGTGCCACCCTCAGTGTCACCTGCAGCCATGACAAGGGGAGGAGAGGTGTCTGGAGTGAAGTGGGCCTGGGAAAAGGAGAGGATAGAAGTTTTTCCTCTAAGTATTTTAATGTTTGTCTTTTTTTGTTTCCCATTATCTGAATCGGTAATTAAATACTGATGTTAATTGTCTATAGAGTAAGTTAAATTCCCCAATCTGAATCTGTTTGGCATGCAAAGTGCTTGGTGAGTGATTTCCCTGTCATTATTTTGACTCACGAGTTTTCTTGCTGCTGTTCCTCTTGTTTTCTCCCCCATCCTGCTGGTGGGGGGAAGAAGGAGCACCCAACTGGCTGACTGCCTGGGTGCCAGCCATGGCCAACCCACCACAGTCCTACTGGGTAAGGACAAGAAAGTCCTTAACCAGCATAAGAAACACTTAAGCAATATGTTAGAAAAAAACTTTCTAACTGATCATTGGGACAGTCTGCCCACGGATTTTGGGATCTTCTCACCAGACACTTTGCAGAACAAGCCACATGGCTCCTCTGGGGCCAGTCAGGGTTCTCCATGTACAGGAGGAGACCAGCAACTTTGAGGCCTCTCCCAACCCCAGTTCTACGTAGCAGAAGAAATGCAAGGGCATGGCAGCAAGCTGTTGCCTTTCACTAGGCTGGCTTGTCATGTACAGCAGGTATGCCTTCATCTGCTTTCCAGGAATCACCATAGAGTGATTTGTGAAGAGGACAATATGATGATGGATAGCCACAGGGATCCTAAAAGTTCCTCCTACTTGTATGTTTCGAGGTAAATAAAAACACCAGGAAGTTATTAAAAAAACTATTTTTTAAAGTACTTTTTAAAGTACCTACTATTTCCAGCTTTCTAAAACATAGCACTGCTGTATGTTCCTTGATACTTTGAGGGAGGTTGAGTAATTGTGCAATGGATGAAGTGCCAAAGTAAAAGTGAGAAAAATTTTGAAATAATGTTTGGATTCCAGAAGCCTGCGGAGGAGGTGGTGTACATATTCACCTGTGTCTAGGTGTCAAGAGAGAGAATGAGTCATGGCTAACACCTCTCACAAAGCCTTATCTTCAGCAGAGGCTGTGTTGAACCTCACAGGCCCCAAACAAAAGAAAAACGAAAAAAGAGAGGGAAAAAATAAGAGCTGAGGAACTATACTGCTTCCTTTTCCAATGATGCTGGAGACGGGACCTGGAAACATAATCATATACTAAGATATTGCAATTGTTGCCAGACATAATAATGAAAGTTTGTAGATTTTAGCTGGCAGAGGGTACTCCCGAGGATAGTTTTAGTCCATCTTCTGTGCCTAAATTAGGACCACTGTCAGAAGCAAGAGATCTGTGTATCTCAATATCGTGTCTAGCTATGGCTATAGACTGCTGCAATACTACCTTTCATATTTTGTATGATAATATCATACAATACACTATTTCACTGTAATGACACTGTAATAATGAAACACATAGCAATATTTTTTCCAGGCATTGTTTTATACTATATAATTATTCTCGTGCTTGTTTGGCTAAAAGAGTAGTATCTTTGTATATTTCATAACTTTCTAGGAAGAGGAAACCAAAGCGCACACAGATATTTTGTATCTAAAATGCACATACATAGAAAAAACAGTCAACATGATTTCCAGCTGTTGTAGCCCAATTACATCTCCCTGTGACAACACAAAATCTGGACACTTGGTGCCCATTCAGTACCCAGTGGGCAGCCGTAAGGCCTCCTTTGCAAACACTGATACAAGAAGTTAGTGCTCATGCTATCAGCACATCATGTGCAACCATAAACATACTGCCATCCATTTTAAAACAGTTGGGAAGGGCTTGTTCCAGCTACTAAATCCCAGGAAATCACTGTACTGTTATTACTCTAAACAATCTCCATGGTTTCAAATGGCTAAAACTACTTTTCACTTCTGACAGCGAACAAGCGTTTTGTTAGACTGCATTTTAGTAACAGTACGTTTCTTCCCGTAAGTCTGAGAAATCATTTCTGGAATGAAATCCTGGCCTCTCTGAGAGAGATGGACGTTCTTGCCTATTCCTTTCCATCAGGTTGGAATTCAAGCCACACTTCTAAAGGCAGAGGGAGGACCAAGAAATTCAGCTCCTTAGTTTTCTCTTGCCTAATACAGACTATGGAAATTCTTTCATCCGGAACATAAATTTTATATATACTTAAATGCTATGAAACAGAAATCGGAAATGCATTACAACACATACTAGCTTTTCTGCATTGCTGGGCAAGTGGATTTATAGCCCATATAAATCTTCACATTTTTCCCACTTGTTTTCAGACACATGCCTAAGCTGGTATGTGAGTGGATACAAATTCCAAGAAATGTAAATGATTAGTGAGAAAGTCTGTGAAAAAGATGTGCAATTAAAATTCATTCTTTTCTTCTGGTTTGTTGTCATGCAGATTTGATATTCTCTTTTTTGTGCTTCATCAGCTTTACGATACATCATATGGTGAAAAAACTGAAATCCTGCTGCTGCTTCTGACTAGTTGTAAAAACGAGGAGAAATGTTTGTATTTCTTTGTCAAGATACTTTCTTTTAAGAATCTCTTCCCAATTATTAGCAGTATGTAAAAGCTCAGAGCAGTCAGGGTCAGAGCTGAAGCCCTGGATGAGACATTGGTTTATTCTGCTTTGGTTCTGCTTGCTGACTATGTTTAATCTACTACCATTCTTAGTTGAAGGAAGATAAAGTATATTCCTTAAGAAGTATCTATTTCTCTTTCATACCATACATGAATGATTCTTTTTATCACCATTTTTATATTATTTATATTTGGCCTCTTGATAGCTGTGGTTTTATTTTTAAATGAAAAAAATTAGCATAAGGCTTCCTGAACGTAAATCCTGAACGCATTTTCTAGGCTAGGAGAGTTAGTAGAAAGTAGTAAAACACTTGATGAGAACATTTTAATTTTCTTTGCTGCCTTCCTAGCCCCCAAACTAGATTTTCAAGTATGTGTCTTGAAAAGAGTCGTGGTACACACTCCTAAACCACTGACTACTTAAAATAGTTGCAAGACTTCTGGCATGCTCTAATGCAATATTCAAACCAACAAGGAGCTCTCAGACTTTGAAAGCTTCAGAAAACATACACACTGATGACAAGAGATATTACAGTTGAGGTCTGCAATAATGTCTGTTGCATACACATGCAGGTTTTTACACAACTGAAATCTGGACAGATAAGGTACTTCCCATGTAAAAGCATATTGATTAAAAGCAAGAAAAACAAAACCGAAATACAGATCTGCCTGGTAAATTTATTATTCTGTCATGTCACAGGAAGAAAACAGTACTCTGTCCATAGCAGAGAGAGATAAAAATTCCCACCCTGTATCATATGCGTGACTCATTAGGCTGGCAGCCTGGTTTCGTCACTAGCTGCACCCCTTTTTTATTTTTAAAAATCTACTAATTTCCTAATCACAGAAACACTTTGTCCCAAAGCATTTCCCAGTAACCCAGGCCTTCTATCAGTCCTGCCTTTGTTCCTTAAATACATATTTTGGTGCCGACATGAAGATGAAACAGTTCCCAAATGTTTTTTTTCCATTAGTCCATGACAAATTACTCCAACGCTTTGAGGTCTTTGAAGGAAAAAAAGCCTTGGAAACTGTAACATCTCTGAAAACATCTTTCATGCATAGGGCTTCCAATGCCAGGGCCCTCTACAGAGTACGGGAAGCGTGGTCACCAGCCAGACACACATGCGGGTGTCTGACCGAGCAAGAGTCACACACCAAGCAGTCAGAGGTCAGAACAGGCAAAGAGAAGTTATAGTCAAAGCTGCCAACGACAAGCTCCCATCCACGTGATTATGACTTGTTGGAAAAATATTTTTATCTATTCCTTAAAGTGACTTGTCCAAATAACCTAAGAATCTAAACAGCCACTTCCACTGGAAGACAATCATCTGAATCAAGGTACCAAGACACAATCGTGTTTACCAAGCTCAGAAACACATAATGTGAGAAGAGACTAGTACAGCTAAATTGTTAATTTGTTAAAATACGTATGCGTTTAAATTGTCACATGACAACTACATACGGCATAGCTAAGACAATCAAACTACCCTTCAGTTGATCCAATTTGCAGTTGTGGAAAAATTTCTATGCAGAGAGGGTGTCAGTGAACCTTTTGCTACAGCCAAATGACCTGTCTCATGGTTAATGCACAGGGACAAGACCCAGTTGCCTAAACAGAGATGTCTAACACTTGTTAGGCACCTTCGGGTATCTCACACTTCCTCCAGCTGAACACCACTCCTGAATGGCGGTGGGGTCACCGTCACATCTGTCAGGCCTGGGTGTGTTTCTGATGCCATCAAACACCTAAAACACCCACAGCTGGAGCATTTAACTGAAAAACACCCCCCTCAAATCAGCATCTTCCTCTCACAAATGAAAATTAAGTATGCAATGGTTATCTTGCATTGGTTTTCCCTTATGCAATGAAGTACCGTCAAGCACCATTTAAATATACAGGGCAAGGTTTTCCAAAAGGGGAAAGTGAAGTCCATCACCTCCACAGCCTGGGAATCCAAAGGGTGAAGTTTTCAGAAGAATCTAATTGCTTAAAACAAGATTCATTGATTTCAACCTGCAAACCCAGACAGCACATGATCAAAACACTTCAGTTCTTTTGCCTATGTAATCCTGAAAGTGGTTATCTAAAAATGTTAACACATACGGTAAAATATCCAATAATTTGCTTATCAGTGTTACCTTTGTGTTGTGCTCTTTGTAAACACAGCAGACTTCTTTTTTTCCTGTACGTTTTCCACATAAAGCTTTATATACACTTAGGTACAATTTGGCACTCATTCTTTCTGCTGTTAGCAAAGTCTGAAGGCACCCAGTGTAGCCAGAGAAAACTAATGAATACGAAACAGAAGCAAATGAATAAAATAATTAAAGTTTTCCTACTTTTTAACTAACAACGCTATTCCTTATTCCTTACTTCTTGGTGGCAAAAGCCTGACTTTGATTCCAGCAAAGAGAAATATCACAGCAAAAACCAATTTCGGGCAATTTTCAGCATCCCGACCTGATCCTTGAAAAGGACAAGCAAAGCAAAAGGACTGTGCAAATATGCTGCAGTATATCCACTCTTCAGAAGGAACGCCCTCTCTCTCAACCTCAGCAGTAAAGGGAAGTCTTAAAATGAAGGGGCAAAAGAGAACCTCATAACCTTGCCTCTGCTGCCTCGTGAAGAAACAAGACCTTCTCCCCTCCATTCCAGACTGCAGAGGCTCAGCTGAGGAAGCTGGGGAGGCATCAACGGGTCTAAGAACACACAGACGGAGGACAGATGTAGGGGTGAAGAGCTGGTGATCTGCTGTTGCTAGATGGGCTGAGATCACCTTCTTCTGCCTACCTCAGTTATGTAAAGGGAAAATTTAGGGTAGCTTAAATCTCATCACACAGGGACACAGAACTGCTATTTACCTCTAGTATGTATGCTGTGCAGTTTACACGAAATAAGGTCCTGAGTGCATTTTTACATCAATGGACAAACGGCTTTCTTACTCACGTGGACTAAAGTTCTAAATGAAGGTTTTGCACTACATCATCATCATCTACATGCAAAAACTCCACACCTTATGAAGCAGGGCTAAAGTTACACAGTTCTTGGAAAGCCAACAGAGGTCATTGCTCACGTACGGCATGACTGAATCCTGGGTCCTATCCTTTAGTCCAGCCTGACTCTCAGCTGTGGGAAGTGTCTACCAAGAGCTCCGCACCTGCTCTAGAGGATTATCTAATTTGCTGTTCAGCTCTGATTTTAAGTTTACACACACAGAGAAAAATCAGACCCATCTGTAAGAGCATTCTAACAAAAGACATTCTGTTAGGCTTAAATGTGTAATCATCTTTCCCCTTCTGGAAAAGGATTAAGTCAACACCATGAAAGCTAGAATAATGAAAGAACAAGACCAGATTTGAAGCATCCCATAGAAAC
Source organism: Tringa tobata (assembly GCA_033628505.1). Classification (NCBI taxonomy): domain Eukaryota; kingdom Metazoa; phylum Chordata; class Aves; order Charadriiformes; family Scolopacidae; genus Tringa; species Tringa tobata. Next base: position 3,835,032 of record JAHREE010000076.1, read on the forward strand.
TGAATGGCAATTCTTCAAGTCACAGCCTGCAGTTTTCTGCTCTTCAGTTGAAAGAGGGGGTTTACTTTGTTTTTAAAACTTTATCCAATTCACATTCATTAGCTAATATTGGAACTTTAAACTTGAAATACACAAGATGCTTCTGATAGCTATTTTCAGTTTAAGGCATGAATGGCAAGCAATGTCATCTTAAAGTACAAGAGAAACTTTCCAAACATTACCAAGAGGCAGAAAAATGGAGAGGTTGTTTTTTTTCTGACTACAGCTTGCTAAAGCAGCTTGTCTGGAACAGTAGTCACCAAAATAGACCAGAATACGTGCTGGCTCTGGCTGGACAAAGTAAGCTACTGTGGCACAAGCCTTGATCTGCACTGCCCTGTGCTGCTGTGAAATTAGCAGTTCTCATCTAGAATGACTGTAATAGTAAATGGATCATCAAGCACGTGTATTACAATAACATGGGGATAACAATATAGATCACAGTTACCCATTTCTGTGAGAACATATGAGAGAGCTCCCAAGAATGTACCTCGAAAGACTATCTACAGTCCTGCTTGGGGGACAGGCCCATTTCCTGTTAGCAACTCCAAAGAGAGTTCATCCACCACAGCTTGAAAAAGCATAGAGGGACGAAAAAAACAGACTTGCAATTTACAGGTCAGTTACTCGTAACAGGATCCTGGATGTTTAGATACAGAAATCTGAACTAGATCGTCTGAACTGTGGATGAATTCCTGTATCTCCCCCACTGCTTTGAATACCGCTCTTTTACATGTAAAAGCTGAAATCTTTCCTTTTAACATGCTTATTTCATAGAATCACAGAATGATATAGGGTTGGAAGGGACCTCCGGAGATCATCTAGTCCAACCCCCCTGCCAAAGCAGGTCCACCTAGAGCAGGTTGCACAGGAACATGTCCAGGTGGGTTTTGAATGTCTCCAGAGAAGGAGACTCCACCACCTCCATGGGCAGACTATTCCAGGGCTCTGCCACCCTCAAAGTAAAGAAGTTCCTCCTCATGTTTAGGTGGAACTTCTTATGTTCAAGTTTATGCCCATTTCCTCTTGTCCTGTCACTGGGCACCACCGAAAAAAAAAAACGGCCCTGTCCTCTTAACACCTACCCTTTAAGTATTTATATGCGTTGATCAGATGTCCCCTCAGTCTTCTCTTCTCCAGGCTAAAAAGACCCAAGTCCCTCAGCCTCTCCTCATGAGAGATGCTCCAGGCCCCTAATCATCCTTTGTAGTTCTTTATTTACTGTTACCTATTTTCTTGAAGGGGAAAGGACAGATCCTGACAGTAAACAACTGGCTGCACTGCTGGTGCCAGTAACAGGGACTCATCTTTTACATACATGGGACCATACATGGTCTTTCATAAACAGGAAGTTTCTAGAAAAACATGGGATCCACTTGATCAAGCAGAACAAAAGTATCCTCACCACTGGCTGACCAAAAGCAGAGCAAAAATTTCTTTGCCAACATTTAGGCCAATGCAGCAAGGCATGAGCAACCCAGGAATTTTCTGGAGTGCGCTTACAATAACTTCTTAACATGAGTGATTGAGGACCCAACGAGGGAACATGTTGGGCCTCATACTTACAAACAAGGAAGAACTGGTCAGAGATGTGAAGGTCAGGGGCAGCCTTGGCTGCAGTGAGCACAAGTGGTGGAATTCAGGATCCTGTGAAGACAGAGCAAGGCAAAAAGTAGGATCACAACCCCAAACTTCAGGAGAGCAGACTTGGGCCTGCTCAGGAGAATCCCATGTAATATGACCCTGGAGAGAAGAAGGGCCCAGGAGAGGTGGTTGATTTTCAAGGACCACCTCTGCCAAGATTGGTCCACCCTGATATAAAGAAAGTTGGGCAAAGCTGACAGGACAAGACTTGCCCTCACCAGAGGTTACGGAACACTTAAATGGGAAATTCCCAAACAGCTGATGGGATGGGCCCTGATGGGATGCATTCAAGGGTATAGAAGGAGCTGGTTGATGACATTGTGAGCCCACTCTCAGTAATCTTTGAAAGGTTGTGGTGATTTGGGATGTTCCTAAGAACTAGAAGAGAGAAAATATCTCTTCTGTCTTCAAGGAAGGAAAGGATAATTCAGGGAACTACAGGCTGGTCAGTCTCACTTTGATCTCTTCAAAGGTGATGGAGCAAATCCTCCTGGAAGCCCTTCCCTAACAAATTATGTAGACTGGGTGAAGGTGACCAGGACCAGTTAGCATGGATTTATGAAAGGGAAATACTCTTGGCAAACCTCATAGCCTTCTGTGGTGAGATGACTGGCTCAGTGCATTAGGAGAGCTGTGGATGCTGTTGTAGCTTTAACATAGCTTTTGACGCTGTCTCTTATAACATCCTCACTGACAAACAAATGAAGTACGGGCAAGATAAGGAGACACTGAGGTGGAGTGAAATCTGGTTGAACTGCTGCACTCAAAGGTTTATGATTAGTGGCATAAAGTCCAGCTGGAGGCCAATCAGTATTGGTATACCCCAGGGTTTGATACCAGGGCAAGTATTGCTTAGCATCTTCATTAATGACCAAGATAATGGGACAGAATGTACCCTCAACTAGTTTGCAGGGGATGCACAACGGGGGAGAGTACACCAGATGGGTGTACTCCCATTCAGAGAGACCCTGGAAGGGTACAGAAATGGGCCAACAGATACCTCAGCAAGTTCAAGAGAGGGAAATACCAGTCCTGCACCTGGGGAGGACTAATACCAGGCATCAAGCAAGACTGGAAAGCAAGTCTAAAGAGAAGGACCTTGGGGTTCTGGTGAACACCAAACTGGCCATGAGCCAGCAACGTGCATTTGCGGCACAGAAGGAAAAGTGTCACCAGCAGGTGGAGGGAGGTGACCCTTCCCCTCTGCTCAGCCTTGGCGACACACACCTGGAGAGCTGGGTCCAGCTCTGTGTTCCTCGGTATAAAACAGACACAGACAATACTGGAGAGTTTCCAGTGAAGGACAACAAACTTAACCAAGGGACTGCAGCACCTGTCATACTAGGAGAAGCTGAGAGAGCTGGGACTGGAGAAGAGAGGGCTCAGGGGAGATCTTATCCCTGTGTATAAATACCCAATAGGAGGGAAAAAAAGAGGACTGACTTCTCACTGTTGTACAGTGACAGGACAAGAGGCAACGGTCACAAAGTAGAACACTAGAAATGTTTTTTAAACATAAAATAGAAAACTTTCTTACAGTGAGGGCATTCAAACACTGGCCCAGAGAATATGTGGATTCTCCATCCCAACTTGACATGGCCGAGAATTGATACTGCTCAGTGCAGGGGATTGGACTAGAAGATCTGCAGAGGTCTCTGTCACACTGAATGATTCTGTGATTAAATTTGGTAGAAAGCAAGTAAAGACCTGTTAATTTGATTCTTGGATACAGAAAGACTGTTATATTAATAGATTTAACCTGCTTTAAGGCTCTATAGTATGCACAGCATGCATTCATATTTGGCTCATTTCATGTAGGTGGTCAAGAAAGTAAATTGAGCATAGGAAGGCTGGTCCTAAATATTTATGCTAATAGCTGAATAAACATTAAGGAAAAGTGTCTGATCTGGAGCTACTTCTGGAACGTATTCATTGCAGTTTGTAGGAGAAGTTGAACCTCAGTCCACCCACCAAGTCTGAGCTGTGCTAACTAGCTAACACTTACACAACTGTTTTGGATTTATGTGAGATACAATCCAAAAGCATTTTAGAAGTCTCTGGGTAACTTCTTGGGTTGGGTAACAAGAATATGTCCAGTATGTTCAAGTGGACATACTTCGTTTACAGCTCAAGTTGAAGAAAAAGATTAAGAATGACATATCAAGCAGAAAGAACTCACAGGAATAACCCATTTATGAATAAATAACATCCTTGCCTTATGGGCTAACACATCTATTTAAACAAACAACAGCTATCATATAGATGTAAATAAGAGCTGTATTTAAATTTCATTTTTAAAAGCCTCATTTAAAGGTAATTGACTTGATTAGGAGCTAAAAAAACCCTGGGCCTTTAGCCCAGAAATGTCTTGCAGGAACTTTTATTAATAAGCTAATGAAAACCACATCAAGTCATCAGAAGATTAAAACTGACCTTCTAAACCACGGTGCAAGGGATCAGATAATCCTTATGAGTTACCCAATTAGTTACTAACCAATTTGTCATTTAATCGTTTATATAGCCATAAAAAAAACCCCTCATCTCTCAGCATCTCTCTGCCATTTCCTCCTCTCTCTAATCACTGATGAAGCATGAACCTCCCGCCTCCCCACAGACAGGTTTCTCGCTCTGCGCCCACACGACTGGGGTCAGGATGGTGAACGTGGTAGGTAAATGTGCGTGTTATCTGTGGGCGTGTAAGTGAAAGTCTAAAGCATAGTAACCTCAGTAATTAACGGCAATAAAACCGAACTCCAAATCCGATAAGCAAAACCAATTTTATAGACGGAGCAGTTACCACTGAACAGCCTACCAAGGAGAAGTATCCCTTAAGCCACTTAATTCTAAATCACTATTTCACAATCTTAAGCAATCTTACATTTGCTTAAACCTATAACTAACTGGATACAGCAACTGCCCATAGCAATGGTGCCTACTAAAGGTTCACTCAGTATACAAAAAAAATAATTAAGCATTAGACTAGCAGTGGGAAGGAGAGATTTGATTGCTGCCACTGAACTCTTAAAACTCTTACAGACCTCTAGCCTGATTGGCATACTGTGTGATCGACGACGACGCCTGTGAGACAACCTGCACACAGTTTTAGGCAACTATACAGAACATCAATGCTTGAACGAGACAAGGTCCTTTTATTTCCATTTAAATATAAAAGCAAAAGCTTCACGGTCACCTACCTCATTGCAACATTGCTGCCATCAATAACTATTGGCCTCAGGTTGTCACCATCCTCTGTCACATCCTCCTGCAGTGGAGACTCTGACCTCTGAGACTCTATGGAAGACGCCTCACGCATTACAGTAGTGTTAGCATTAGTTACAGTCTGATCAGTCTCAGTTTTATTCCCAAGTTTGACAAGTTCTCCCAAAATATCATTTATTAAAGCATCAGTACCAAGTTTATTTAATACAAGTTGAACCTGCTCTTCAGAGTAACCCAACTTAAGTGCAAACTCCAGTTTGGTTTGATATTCTTTCACTACATCAGGGGGCTTTTTGACTTCCTTAGGTACTATCTGAGCCTCTTCTATCCTAAAGTCTTGCAAGATTTCATTTCTTTTTAGTATATGAGGCTCTACGCAAGGAGATCGGCACAGCTGCCGGTGAGTCTTAGGCAATAAATGTGATTCTGATGCAGAATTATTCAGTCTCTCTGAATCATTATCAGAACTTGTGCTTTCTTCAGAGTCACAGCTGGAGCTTCCAGAAGTCTCTTCAGATGCCTCCTTGTCTACATCTTCTTTCCTAGAATTCACCTTATCCATCGTTGGCTTCTCCGCCATTGACCAAGGTACAGGTGCATTTATTTGTGTGCCAGTGCTCCCCACATAAAGGTGGCCTAAGTCATGCCCCAGATGATCCTTCAAGCCCATGAAGCTGCTGCATGTACTTGACTCCACTTTGCTGTTTTTCTTGTATTCCTGAATATAAAGTGTTCCGTACTCCTAAAGAGAGAACAAAAATTTTGCAACTGGTTACATATCTTACTTGCTTTGTATGTTCTTGCTGCTTCCTCAGAACCACATTTATTCTCTCCCAGCAGCGAAATATGACATGGGTTTTTTTGGGTTTTTTAAACATGGAAAATTTTGGGGGGAAAAACTTTTCTTAAGGCACATCCATAGCCACACCAACAAAAAACTGATCACCTCTTTTCTGAGTGTATCAAACGCTTTACCTTAAATATTTCTAGAAAGGGGTTCATGAAAGAATAGGAAAGCAAACACTAAGAGTTTACCTACTGCAACGCAGAGACAGAAGTCTTGTCATGATTTAAAGGAACCGAGATATTTCTTCTAGCTTAAGGCAGTATTATAACAACGAAAAAACCAACACTGCTATAAAATATAAGTACTAGAAAAACTTTTTAAACTAAGTACCTTCGACTCTCTGCTGAATAGAAAGAAATTAGCATAGTACTAGATTATTTAGTTAGGCAAATATAAGACATCATAACACATAAAATGAATTAGTAACAGAAAACATGATTAAATATAAACTTATTGGCCCTAAAAGACACTATCACTTCAACTGAATACACTCAAACTATTTCTGAATTCTTTTATAAAGTGGTAATTAAGAAATACTAATTGCTCTCAAAAGTTTGCTGCATTACACATACAGCATTTAGAGACATGGGTTGATCTTATGGCAAATAAAGCCAATGGAAGTCTTTGCACCAATTGCAACAGACCACTCATCAAGCCAACAAGGCAACAAAATGAAAAGCTGATTCTGACTCCTGAACTAGACTTGTGCAAACCTTTTGCTGAATCAAAACTAACTACATAGATAGGAGTCACATAGGAAAAACAGAAGAAGAAAAGTTGCAGCTTTCTGGATGTACGTACTTGCCACATCAGCTTTTTCGGAAGGAATTTTGCATAACTGTAGTTATACAGAAGTTAGCTACCCATTTCATCACAAGGGTTACTTCCACAACCCACATTTAAAGGCAGATTGCTATTTCTTTTCCTTACTTTGTTCTTTTAAACAGGAATCTTTGCTAACTGCTTCAATAAAGAAAGTAAAAGATAAATTATTTCTCAGAGATAAAAATGGACCATATGGACCAATTGTACTTCAAGGTTACCATGAAAAAGAAGAATTTACATTAAGGGAAGACTATGAAACAAAGAGTTCTTTCACACTTCCATCTTGCAAAGCAGAACATAAAAGCCAGATATAGAGGTAAAGGACTTCAACTGAACTTGACAAATACATTACAGACACAAGGTTCATCAAGGAGGATATATCAAGAAAAAATATGTCAAACAGAATCTCTTGATCTACACTAATACAAATTACAGGTGTCTCACACATAGCCAAAATCTCTGTCAGCAAATACATTAACCCTCCCATCCCCTTACAGGTTAGCATTTTAAAATTGCCCAGTATTTTTAAAATATGATGTAATTGTCTCTTCTTGGGATGAAGATATGAGAGTGCACACACAAGAAATTCAACCAGGCTTAAGACTAGAGAGAATCAAGTAAAAAATATCCAATCCATTGCTCAGTAAAAGCAGACTCTATAGGTGCTGAGTATCAAGACATCACCACTGTGGTGGTGCTTTTTGGTTATAGGGCACAAAAACTCACTTTACCTAAGCATTTCTAGTTTAAATAAATAAATCAATCAATCATCAGTCTTTTCATTACCCACAACCCACACCTTAATCCAAGCAAGATGGATAGGAAAGAAAATACACAAAAGTTTCATTTAGATCTGGTCTTGCTAGAAGGCAGTAGGGCTGTAATGCTCTCAAGGAGCATATCAAGGACTATTACTTTCTCTTTACTCACAGCTTTAGGATATCAAGCAACACCACAGATTAAACACAATGAGAATTTAGGAAATGAACCTTTCCACAGTGATTTATTAACTAACGTAATGCACTCGATAGCACAGTGCTAGTAACAATACACCATAATATCCCAATAAAAGGATACAGTTAAAAAACCAACACTGTGGCCTTCACAGGACTGACACACACACAAAAAAAAATAAAAAAAAAAAATCTCAAACAAGAAACCCCTATTGGAAGCGAGGCTGCTTAGCAACCAGCCTTTAGTTGCTAGGATGCACTCCTTTAACATACCATCATGAATACTAGCACAGCGAAAGAATAATTTGGTATGAACAAAAGCCCATGAAAGAGAGCGGGACTTAAGTGCGTCTGGTTTCCCCTCAGAGAACAATGCAGCTGCCAAACCAATCTGGAAGCCCCGACATCATTGTTCCACCAACCCCACAATCTGCTCTGACTCGAGGAAGTCTAGTTAATGGGCAACACTTTTAAGCTGGACTGAAAAGTTGAGCTGGCTCATGTACCACCGCCGCAGAGTACGGGGAGATAATGGGTCACTGCCTAAATCCATGTACTGTGAAATGTCATTTTAGTATTGAACTAAAAGCAGAGGGAGGAGGATTTTTGGAAGGGGGGGAGGAAGAAGAGGCTGCATATTAACAGCATAGAATAAACAAAGCTTGAAGTGCACACATCAGAAAGAGGATTTATTTTTTTTTAGTGTTAGTTAAAATAATACTTAAGTCATTCTCCAATCACTTCTTCCTTGAAGTTTAAGTGCTTTACAGCAAACACAATCATAACACCCTCCAGTGGGATTCAAAGAAGTCACTAGCATATGAATGTGTCTGAAGATCAGGCATTATATGAAACATACTTAAGATGATTTGCACATCAACTACGTATGAAAAATGACCGTAAACTGAGCTTTGTCCATTGTTGGGAATGTATACATAATCAGCCTCACATCTATCTGCTTTAAGTCCCCTGTCAATCTCCATCTCCCTCCAATATTTAATTGCTTCTTTTGCACAGAACTCTTACTGTTTTCCAGAAACTATTTAAAGAAGGAAGTAGTAAGAGCAACAGCTTTAAAATCTGCCACAGACTGCATATAGTCACCATACCATTGCTTTTAAATGGTGGATAAAATGATGTTTACTCTGTAAATCCAAAGCTAGAGATTTCTGAAAGTTTTGCATAAGCACTACACTATTCCTGGCATTTGGCCTAAACTCTGCATGCAAACTATTTATTTGCAGACAAATTTCTACAAGGTCTGTGAATTTTGTACACCATATTCACAGTCAGGACCATCTCTTCGAAACGCTAGACTTTGGAGCTCCCAACATGATTTCTTTTATAAGATTCATTGATTAGAACCATGAAAATCAGATGTCACTGCTGATCCCTGCTGGAATTGATTATTTTATCTTGATTTGATTAGTGAAGAGCAACATGCCAGCCAGTTTATTTGAATGAATCTGTATTCCAAATAAACACTAGTGTACCTATATATAGGACAATGAAGCTCCCATTTATCCAAGGAGTAACAACAGATAAGAAGAATTCCTTGCACTCTTTATTTACAAGGAACTCTCATTACGCACATATGGTTTTAAAGTATGCTTACTGATACAATGCATATATAGCTAAGAAAAATATCTACTACAAATTCTGACTCAACTGAAAGCCAAACAAACACAAATCAGCCAAAAAATTATTGTCAAGAATGTCTTCAACTTTTGGTTATGCTCACCACAGCTGAGTAACAGAATTTGCATTTATGAAAAAGTTAATAAAATGGGTAACTCCTAATTTAGACATACTTATGAAAATGTAAGTTTTAAACTAGTGTCTTTTTAAAACTATAGTATCTCGCACTACTTCACCATTAAAGGCCTAAAATACTGTATTACTGAGTCAATGACATTTATCAAGTATAAGCGCAATACTCTGGATGAGCACTGTGCTACTACATTGTAGAAGAGCAATCTTTTCCCCTTTCTTAGAAGTCATCAGTATTTTCCACTAACCATTAACAATAATCAGCCCATTAATTCATCTTCACACAAACCAGAAATATTTCTCAAAGGGATGTGGGCAAGTAAATAATCTAATCTTTTATTCTGTATTCAGAATATCTTCCACTTACAATTGAGCATAAGAAAAGCAATTTAATGCAAATTTAGTTCAGAGCAAAATAACAAGAAATAGTGTGTCATGTGATACAGTATAACAGAAATTGTGTATTCTCAAAAGACCGTCAAAAGTTTCTGAAGATACATACTACAGTGAAATAGTTCAACATGTTTCCACATAGGCAGAATTTTTCCTAAGTCTTCTAAACACAAAATGGAAAAGATTGAATTCACAGTTTGTTGAAACACTGTCATTACTTGTCACAAACAGAAGTGCAGAGATGATCAGCAAAGAAAAAAAAGGAACATATCAGTTATCCAAATGATAAAGATAATGCAACAATGCAAATAAAATAATGAATATGTAATAAATACCTACTGCTGTAGTTTCTATGTATTTAATTACCATTGTATTTCAGCGAGTGCTGTTGTCTGCATCATTCTATCCAACAAAGGAAGGATGTCCCATTGAACAGATTGGTTAATGCTCTGGGGCAACAGATGTCTACTGGAACTGCAGGAGACCAGCAACTGGTGGCCTGCCCATCTTCTGAAAACTTTCAATAGACTCATGCATATGTTCACACAATAGGGCATGTGGTAGAAATGCAAACCTCTTTTTAACCCTTTTATATGCTCTCTTTCCCTCCCAACTGATATATGAAGGTCTTTGTTTTGTTTTTTTCTTTACAGGATCCTTGGAACACAGGCTCATGGAGTACAGAGTGTTCTTCACACTAATATCTGAACTCAAAACATAAAACAAAACACATTAGAAACTTTATAAAAATAGCCAGGCTACATCTGACACACAAATAGCTTTCAAAGCACAAAACCTTTGACTGGAACATGTTTCCACCTGAGAGCACCCTAATGCTCTCTCTTGCACTACAGCATCTTCACATAGCCCACAATGGAGCTCTTCCTATTTTCACAAACACAGAAAATTTCATCCATTGCATGGTATAATGGAAAAGTTCTTTGATATGAAAGCTTCTTCTACCAGTCACAAATTAAAGTAAATAATAGTAAATAATAGCTTATTTGCTATTATTAAAGTAAATAATAGCTTATTTGCAAAAAAGGGTAAATACCTATAACTTAAAGTTGAAACCTCCCCTTGCCCCTAGGCTAGAGGAGAATTTGTTCTGTTGATGGTTACTGCCTACCATTTTCAAATTATTGGGAATACACCATTACCGATGCCTTTGAAAGTTCCTTAATCGAATGCACTGGGTGAGCTCATTGCTCTTCATATACTTAAGTCTTCAGACATAACTGTTTTTCTTTCCCTCTTTTTCCAAGAGACGCCCAAAGTGTGCAAATCTCAGCTGACACACACATACTAGCTACCTTGTCCAAACGCAAACTGATCCGCTGAAACGCCAGAAAGGTGAAACGTCCCGTTTCTGCAAAGAGAAGCCCCTATACTTACGTTCGCTGGAAAACACACAGACATTGGTTTCTTGTAGCTGTTCCAGAAGCAACTCCTTAACACGATTTCAGCTGCAGACTTCAGGCAAGCAAGCAGAACAATGAATGGACGAACAGATGGACCCGCGATGTCTTTGCTTAACCTATTACTGAGCGGACGCGGAGCCAATCACGACCGGCAGAGCTCACAATTAGTTGGCCGGGCAGATGCAAGGCAACCTCCCCACCCTGCATCAGGTTCGGAGGTTTCTAAGATAAGCAAGTTGATGTCATTCTCAGGGTCTGCCCCGGGCAGCATGTGTATTAACGAGGGGTGTGCAGCAACAATAGGCCATACAAAAGAGACTAGCAGGCAGCTGCTGTATGAGAGCCAGAGTCATTAGGGAGCAGGCTGCCAACAAGAAACACCTGGCTTGGGCAGACTTCAGCTTCTCCTCATTGTTTCTAATTCATGAAACAAAGAAAGGAATTATTTTTAAGTAGTAAAAGTTGTGAGTTCCTATTAAAATATATCAGTCTTATGGGATATAACCCCTTCCGCTATGGAAACAGTAAGTTCTTTGTAAGAAAAAATTATTAAAGAGAAATAAATCTATCAGTAGCTATTTGTATTCCCCTTTTCTCGTTAGCAAAATTAATCATATTGGTACAAAGTGCAAGGCAGTATGAAAGGAGCCCACACAAAACATTGAAATGTATTCAGATAGCGCTTTCTGAATTTCCTGACACTTCTGAACATCAGTCAATAAATGTAATAAACTTGCATTTACACACAACTCTAACAGAGTACTTGTGGGTAATTCCAACAGAAGGTGAAACCGATTAAACTAAAACCACATAATAGTAATATGTGAAATAATGGGTATTTTTAAGCATTGGCATTGAAACATTAGGGCACTTGACAGAAAGGAACTATGAACCATTCTTTTGTCCTGGAGTCACTCATATTTGTTTGCAACACAACTTCTTTCCCTTTTATTTCACAGCTCTATTCGAGACGCCAAGATCTTCCTGTCTCTTTGCAATGATGAAATATTTGAACAAAAGTCAGGAGCTAGGCCACAATCAGCTTTTTATTGTTTTGATTTTTTTTATTGAAGTAAGTCACATGGAAACACAAGCTCCAGTCCACAGCTCCCCTCCCCTCACTGCCCAACAGTTCAACACCACCAAGCCGTGCAACACACATATATAGCCATATAACAGTACTAAGGTTTGATACTTGATAAAACAAGTGAAGCACAGGGACTTTCAAATAAAGTTGCCATTGCTTGTAACTCCAGTGAAGACAGCTCAGCACAGAGGAGGGGATTCTGCATTAGCAGATGTTCATCTGAACGACTACTAGAAAAGTGTATTTACTGAACTTCACCCTCATAACATGACTAAAACTGAGAACCACAGAGGCAGCTGTCCTCCTCTACTTGGGAGGACAGGCGATCTGCTGGGAAACATCTACTGTGATTTAAAAGCAAAAAAGAATGTGAATACGTTTGTTTTGAGTAATTTCCCAAGCTTCATGTGGATATTAAATCAATTCAACATAGTAAATGAAATCACATACCATCATGCTATTGCACAGATGCATTTATCATGTGCCCAGATATTAAGATACAAAGCAGATACCCCAACTATAGTTTCTCTCCACTGTCCATTAAAGACTCCTAGGAACAACTACTAGCGCCACTCTTTTGGAGCTTTTAAGTCGGAGGCAGGAGGAGACTCCTCACTAATTTCTGCCACTGAGAGCACAAAGAGTGAGAGAAAGCTACCCACGAGCACAGTGGGACGCCTGATCTCCAGCACTGGATTAAGCCTCTTTGCAAACAGCGAATAAAAGCAGTGATCTGAAAAAGCTAATCAGTCCCTGCTGTGGTATTTAGACTACCTCAGTTGCCGGTATTGGATAATGTTAAGCATATTAAAACTTCTGTAGGCAAAATAAGAAGCCAGTCCAGTTCACCTATGTCCAAGAACTGCCCTTAAATGCAAGCAGGATCACTTGGCTAGTCATTAGTTGAATATCTTTCTGATTAGAGCCAGGCACTTCTTTTGCAACACCAGGAATGCTTGTTTTGGCAGAGCACATGTATAATACCCTTTATGTACATCTGTAACAAATTGAGAACTCCACAGCAGAGAAGTGGTGTACTTACTTAGGGCTCTACAAGCACAACTAGGGCAAGTGTATGATCTGCTTTAAAAATAAGGTTGTAAGAAGTTTACTTGCAAAGATATTTCCCTTCAATGTCTTCTACAGGAACAACGAGAATACACTACCCACCCCCCCAAACAATTCTCAATATTCCAAGGACATGTCTTCAGGGAACCAGGTCTAAACTTCAGTTGCAGATTAATGTTCATGCTAACTCCACGCTGCAGTACTTACTATGACCGAAGGCAGAACAGATACAATCTGAAGACTTATGTTATATTGTTTATTTTACACCAAATATTCTACCAAGCTGTAGTTGCATGAATTAAGTAGACATTTTCTTGTGCACAATGTCAGCCAATTAAACCAGCTGCCTGTTCTGGAAGCATCTTCTCAGCTCTTCCCTAAAAGACATTTGGCTGTCCAAGGCTTACAAGGTGTCAGATCATTCTGTTACATCATTGTGATGCTTGTGATGACAACCTGATCTAGTGGCAGACTTCCCTGCTCTTTGCAGGAGCACTGGACTAGGTGACCTTGAAAGGTCCCTTCCAACCCAAAGCATTCTAGAATTCTATGATTCTATGACAGAAAAGCATTTGTATTAAGGTTTAACCAGTACATGAGGCTTCCTACTGAGAATGATGAAGTCAACAAAGGAACCTTCGTAAGAAACACTGTGGCATTCATGTCACATCTGTGATGGGCTCTAAGAGCATCACTAGAAGGTACACTGTGTGAATGAACAAAGTAGTTTCTACTTCTTGTGCTAAAACCTCCAAATCCAATAACCTGACTAGTTCAATCATCTCCTTTTACCATATCTAAAATACAAAGAGTCAGTAAGTTAACTGCAGTTGCCAAAATACAGCAAAAAGTAACAGCTCTTCAAATTTCTGGTGTTGCAAGATCAGTAAGCTATAAACACCTATTTTTGTGGCTCGTAGAGACTGGACATTGTGTGCAGAGCTCATCAGGCCCCTAATGCCACCGGATTAAACAGCACAGAATCATGAACTGGCTGGAGGTGACAGGCTAACTCAGGGATCCCGTGGCAGAAGGACATTTCCAAATGGCACACAGCAAGGCGATGGGATGCTCCAGACAGACGAGGACCAGGGTGAACCTCTCAGCTGGGTGAGGGGTGGGAAGGAGAGCGTCCCCTCCCCCCTGCCGCCCAGTTTGGTATGAAAAGCATGCATGGGATGCATGGGAGGATCAGAAAGACCAAGGGAGGGAGAGCTGGGAAATTCAGACAGCGTAGGCTGAAGATATTAGGGAAACACTACTATAAAGGCGGAAAAAAAACCCCAATCAACCAACTAAAAAAAAGCTGCTAGTTCCAGCCAACTTTTCTCGTTTCAAACACATTGAAAACAAAGCCTTATTTAAAAAGAAATTATTTTATGCAAGCATACAAATGGTCATTCTGTAACTCAAGTGGTATTATTGCAGCAATCAGAAAGACAACTTTTCCCATTATAGCATTTAATTATCCTTTATTGCAGAACTTTATGCTAAACCTCCAGTAACAAATGATCCATTTGCAAGAATACACTGCAAAATCAAATCAATCACATGCCACCGCATTTCTGAAACAGAGATGAAGGCTGTATGCTACAGACTAAACTCAATGCTGTGCCATTGCAAATATCCTACATATGCTGTTGGACTTGGGAACTGCAAGGGAGATGTTTATCTTCAAAATTATGAAGTGGCAATAAAACAGAAATTCTTCTTTTCCAGTTAGTATGTTAAGAGATGCAAACTATCTTAACAATAACACTTTGGAAGATGTTTACTTAGTTGTGAGGAATGTAAGTGCTGCTCTACAGACTGTATCTACACACAAGCATAACAACAAAAAAAACCCCACCACCACTTCTACACCCATGCAGAGGAGTGAATTAAATGACCAGTAAAAAGTGTGTAGAATTCAGAAAAATAACTGATAAACTGATCTAATGATAAAGATGAGTAATGCTTTGACTACAGAATAAATAGCCTTAAAAAAATATTTAAAAGGATCAAGTGCATTTTCAAATGCAGTATAATTTCTCTGGATAAAAATATGCACTTTCAAATGCATTAAAATAAAGGGGCTAAGAGTTCTTTCACTCTTTGAAAGAAGACTCCACAGTCTGTAGTTATCCTTAAAATTTAAAAAAGCAGAGAAGCATTTTCCAGTGGGCCATCACCTTAAAAGAAGGTTAGAAAGTCTAGTTTCTAGTATAAACCCATTAGATCATCAGTATCGACTGCATGCAAGACTTGAACAGACTGTTGCATCATTTAGCATGACATGTTCTAGTACGTTTTTAAGAGAAGAGGAAACGCTAAATTTTATCGTAAGTAGTGATTAAGGCCAGGCTGGATGGGGCTTTGAGCAACCTGGTCTTGCAGAAGGTGTCCCTGCCCACGGCAGGGGGTTGGAACTCAATGATCGTTAAGCTCCCTTCCAATTCTAAGCATTCTATGACTCTATTACTTTCTTGCTGGCCATGAGTATAAGCAGATCCAGTCTTTCCTTGTCTGTGGGTAGACAAAGGCCCTGACCATGAGCTGTTCATCAAGAGATGACACAGTGCCCATCTGCAGCTGCACCTAACTGCACGGTTTGCCTCCTTAAGGAGCCCAACAGTCTTGAGCCCTACCAGCCAACGGCGCAGAAAGCATAAGGCAGCATCCTGCAACGGCAAAAACACTGGCATCACCCATCAGTATCACACTGAGAAGTTACTCTTGAAATGAAACACATTTTCTGAAGCACAGACTTTCGAAATGAAAGTGAACAGTATCAGGGAAATGTCTTCCTTTACCAGAGAACAGAAGTAATTTGATAATTTCCCCAATTTGGCCAGGTAAGTTTAAATTTTCTGAGGCTTGTATCTGTAGGGCTAGATCCTTTCACTCCCTCCTCTGAGACAGCCATGTCTAAGACCCACCCCATGCTGTGAGTCTTCCTTTAGGACTGTGGCCTCAATTCTCATTTCCTGTCCAAAAAAATGTATCTTTTTATTTTATGTAAAAATGCAAGCATAAGGGAAAAATACAACAGTTCCCACTAACACCAAGAGACAGGTCTTTCTTTAAAACAGCACTTAAATCCAGTATCTTTTATTTCTTTCTGCTTTTCTTGGGGATGCAAGAGCCTAAAACATCTTAAGTCATTAAGAAAATTCCCCAGATTAAAAAAACCTTAAAGAAGAAAATAATTTAAAAAATGACCTGCCACTGATTTTCAGGTTCCAGTCTACGGACACCAAAGGGTCTATCCTACTTTTACACACTTTGCCAAAGAAACCCAAGAAAATCCAACCCACAGTTCAGGTACTTTGATGCTGGGCCCTCCTGCTCTACCAGCAAGTTTTGAGGGGTCTGCAAGCCAGAAAACATCAAAAACCCCTGCCACGCACTAAGATTGCTGGTGAGCAACTGCTCCCATCGACACCAGGGTGGCATGGAACACCCTGCCAATTTCTGCGACAAATGGAGGAATAGTGTTTATTTTAAGATTACCACCGGAAGGCACTCCGTTTAATTTCTTTCTTAATTTTATCATTTGCTGAGAATTGAAGCTGAGACACTGAGACACAAAGCACTCTAGAAAAAAAAAAAGTTGCCAGCGATACACGTTAGATTTGATCTCTTCCCACTTTCAGAATGAGTCACGCTGTCTGGATGCTTTCTGAGCACGAAAATTTGAACTGCCTAATTAACTTTCCCTGTGACAATATTGGGCGGCCAGACAATGCCTACAACTGTACAAAGTGTACGCCGTCATGCTTAGCAAAGTACTTTTATTCAAATTTGTTCTGTCAGAAGAAAATCCTCTAACAAAACTAACATGGCTATGTGAAAAAAAAAAAAAAAAGTATTCGCTTAATTGAAATACAAATTTAAGAGACTTAGCTAGTCAACCTAACATCTTTTATCTGTGCCACAGACTATTATTAAGAGTTTGAAAGGCTTGTCAGAAGAAAATAGGCCTCTCAAACTGTCTAGCGACATGGCCAGGTTGTGTTTCAGGTCATGCTGCTGGCAACAGAGCTCCATAATCTCTGGGGTTCCTGGACAGAGTTCAAGGTGTTGGTTGGACTCAGCATCGCCCTAAATGGCTTCACAGGGTTCTGCTTATTTGAGAGACAATTCCTGTGCCTGTACCACACGGCTGCAGTTGTCATTTTGGACTGGAGCCTTCTGTGAGAGAGCTGCCAGCAGTGGATTTTCTGCAAGACTTTCAGCCTTGCCATTTACTCTCTACTGAGATGAAAGAGCCAAAGAATACGTTAAGGTCCAATTTTTTTACCCGGATTTACTAAGTTAAGAATCAGGGAAGACAGAGACGGTCACGCGGTTTGTCAAGACACACTTAGTATATAATTATTTCTTACTTTCTGAGGAAGCTTTTAATAGACTTGACAAGTAGCAACAATAGCCAGAGCTTACTGAAAGTGGGTTACTGTAGCTGCAAATCCAAGTTAAAAAATAAACAGAAAGAAAATAGCTACACAGAAGTCTATCTGACTACCTGTCATTTAGGTATGGCTTTTCTTCAGATTTACTGCATCCCTGAACTCAGGAGAGACCACAAGGAAGTCCCCTTACTGAACTCCATACACCGGGCTTTGATATTCTCGTATTTTATACATTAATAAAACAGCTTGCCCACTTTTGTTTAATAACCCAATATATCAAAGAGACAAAGCATCTGTTAGTGATTTCATATCATTTTTGTAGGTCTTCAGAGTCTCAGAGTAATTTCATTCTAAGCTCAGAAGTTTGCAACTTTTAAAGTAGAAATTAATTTTGCAGACCAAACTTCGTTATGTTTAGTCTCTACTTTATGAATATTTTTTGCTTCCTTTTATTGTTTGGGTTTTTTTTAGGTTGGAAAGCCAACTAGATCTTAGTCCTGTGAATACCTGCACGGATTCCTTCATTAAGGTTAATATTTTGAGCTCTTTTTGGCCCCCCAGAACTCACATATTGCTTTTCAGAGTCCCACTTCGTCATGAAGTTAGATCTTACAATGACAGATACAAATGGGAAGACTTCATTCTAAACTGGTGATGCTACTAGCATTTAGAATTAAATAATCTAGTTTGGAAGGGATCTCTAGTCCAATCAAACCTCACTCAATGCAGGGTCAACTACAGCAGGTTGCTCAGCACCTCTTCCAAGTCAACTTCTGAGCATCTCCAAGGCTGGAGATTCTACAACCTCCCCATGCACCTGTCCCAGTGTTTAAGTATCCTCACGGCGACGTTTTTCTTCATCTCCAGCCAGAATTTCTTCACTGTATCTTGCAACTGCTGTCTCTTGTCCTTTTGCTGCATGCCTCCAAATAGAGTATTTTGTCTTCCCTATACCTTTACATTATGCAGCTGAAGACAGCAGTAAGATCCTGCTTAGTCTTCTCTTAGTAAGGCCGAAAAAATTCAGCTCTCTCAGTCTCTCCTTGTACGTGATGTACTTCAGTCCCCTAATCACCCTGGTAGCCGTCCACTGGACTTGCTCCAATAAGTCAGTGTCTTCTCCTGTCCTTTGGAAACCAAAACTGGACATAGTGCTTCAAATGCAATCTCACCGGTGCCAAAGAGCGGCAAACGATCGCTCCGCTTGATCTGCTGGCTGTGCTCTTGCTAATACAACCTATTTGGCCTTATTACCTATTTTTGCAACGTCATCTTGCACTTATCAAGGGACAAGGCTTTACTTTCCACAAAAGCATTCCATGTCAGCAGATGAACTAAATTCTACTTACAATGCCCGCTGGAGGCATCTGGTTTCAGTCTGCCTGCTATAAACATTTTCTCTCCAGAGCTCCCACAGGCCTAGCGATGAGCGCATCCAAGCTGCAGATGAACAATTCAAACTGCTCACGTAGAAATACGTAGAGCACTGCAAGAAAGATCAGCCTTAACGTAAAGATGATGCTTGTTTTCACACTAATGAGTTTGCTTTTGTAGGAGGTCTCTCTTGCGATAGCTACATACATCAAAAGGTAACCGACTTGCAACATATGTCTGAAATCTAGCAAGATGTCCTGTGTGAAGGACAGACTGCTATCACAGCCTCATGAAACTTTGGAGCTGACAGTTTTATGGAACAGATCAGATGGAAGACCATCAGCAAATACCGAACAAAACCTTATGTTGGTACCATGCACGCTACCAACAAAGTTAAACTTATCAAAGCCGAAGAGCAATTATTTTGAGTCCTGAAAAAGCCTGGCTGTGTAATTCCACAGTGCAAACGCATGCTAAACCTCTGTGAAGATCTGTCATTTAAATTCTCCTAACTTATTAGGCAAGGGTGGTTACCAAGTTTCACTTACAAGGAAGTCTAAACTTTGAATTAGTCTTGGTAGTAAGGTCAAACTCCAGCTAGTGGCCACCTAAACACATTTATGAGCCACACAGTCTTTTGCTGGAACAAGATCAAAGTCGCAGCAACGTATGCATGATACTAAATGTTATTTTCTTCCACACAACGGCTACAATAAAAAGGTATTAACAGACAAGTGAACAAGTGGCTGGGGAAACAACAGCTGAAGCAGAAGACTCTGATTTTAATCTTTCAGCAGTAAGCATGGGCTGTAGCTCAGCAACAACTTCAAGAAACCCAGATTGTAATCCCAAAAGCGACAGTTCCAGAAGCACCGAGTCCAACTCACAGCTCAGCAGCAGCAAAAGCCCAGTTGGCAGCCCAGCAAGAATAGCAGCAGCAATCCCAGAAGCAGCTGCTAGAGACTCGGGAACCCAGGTGCACAGCCCTGGGCACTTGCACATCATAGCCCTTCTCTAGCCAGAACAAACCATTTCCATAGGTGTATTTGGCATTACAAAGAGTATGTATTGGAATTATTGCTGAAGGAGAATTCATCTGAGGTTTTCGAATCAGTTGAATGTTTTAAGGTGGAAAGGCCTTGGGGATGTAGCTGCAAACTATGAGGCTCTCAGACCCTGTACTTAGATAAAGTGGTGATTTTCATGAAAGCATTGATGGTACTTTTTATAAGAGAAATGCCTCTCATCAAAGATGAGGCCATGCACTGATGCTGGAAAGATTAGATAACTCGGTGATTCAAACATTAGCTTTACAGGTGATGAAGAATTGAAGACACCTGTTGAGAGTCAGGACACTAGTGGTGACTAGAAAAGCAGAGATGAGGATTTATAGATACCAGCTACTCACATTAACAGTTTGCAGAATAAAAGGAGACTAGGAAAGTAGCTTCTGTCAAATGAAATGCAATCTGTCCCTTTTCCAATCAATCTTGCCAAATCACCAAATTTCATTAGTTCCAAGATAAAAGGTCTAAGTCACAGCACAATAGAAATTTTCATCTCATCACAAAACTTCAAAGTTTGATGGGACCAATTCCTTGATTTTCCAACTTAACACATTACTTGTTATAGCCCATGGGAGAGGACAGCTCACACAAATGGTCATTCAGGAATTATCATGACAGTTTTTGAAAATCAGTAAACGACGCAAGGATTTAAGACTCTTCCCAGCCTCTGAGGTTTACCTACTCACAGCAAGCAGACTGCTTTTCAGGTATTTGCAATAACCTGTGTCACATTTACGGCTGAACACCTCCAGCTTCACTTCCCCAATCTCTGGCACTCCTCTGCAACTCTCAACCACCTCCCAAGACATTCCTTTCATACCAAAAGAAATTACTGTATTTCTTCCATTGGGAGGCTTATTATGGTCCATTAAAGTCTCCTGCACTCCCAATCACAGAATGTCTTGCTTTGTCTCTCCCTCCTCTCTCCCCACTCTTTTCTGAAAATATCAACTTCCTATTAAGTAAAATCCCTCCTCCTGAACATAGCTTTAGTTTCCTCACTATCCACCCTCATGAAAACTATAATTATGACACATTTTAAATACTTCGCATAATCTTGCAGAAGTTTTATGCGAAGGGCATATTTATCCTGAAAGAACTCAGAATCCAATCGCTTTGGTCTAAAACAGAGGTATTGGAAGCTATATTTATGAGCACCTAGGAGCTTTCTACATTTAAAGGATGGCAAGACCCTAGGATGGTCTAGCATTCTATTCTGTATCCATCTACCCATACACACACATATACATGTACAGATGTATACACAAACAGACCTCTCTGGTCCCAGGGAGGAGGCTGACAGATACAAAATTTTAACATGTTAGACCAGTATCATAAATCAAGCAAATACAACCTTAAAATGGCCAGGCAGTCAGGAGAGGTTGTCTGGCGTGTGCTGTGAGGTGAGCCTGAAAGAATGACGAATCTCACAGTTGCAGAGGGTGAACTTCGTTACTCCCCAGGGCAAACTTTGAAAAGGTCTTGTCCAGACCTTTCCAGTTGGGACAGCAGAATTACAAGTCTGAAAATTAAAGTACTCTTTCAAAACATTCTCATTCTGCAGCTGTGATTCAAGAATGAATAGAGCTCGAGTTTACCAAAAAACTAAAATAATTCCTTAACTTGGGGATACAATATCCTGGCGGAGTGGGAAAGTCAGTGTCAAGCCCAGCACTTCATACTAAGCAAAATACAATTTGAATTTTTGGTAGTGCAAGCTCAGCCTTTTACACAAGAAATGTGATCTACCCTGAAGTAATCAATCCTGATAGGTAGAAGAGAAATGCCTAGTTCACCTAAGCAGAAAGCCCCAAGGTTATGAAAACCTTCCTCAATTTATGCTCATCATTAAATAAGATGGTAAGGAACATACTTTTTGACAGAGCCTCAAGCTGCTGCACAAAAACATTTAAAGATGCACAGCTTTACAGTGAAAAATATCCATACAATATCTTTCTCCTCTAACTCTGCAGAGCTGCCTATTCCTCAAGACGTGAAGAGAAACAAATATGGAGAGAGAAAGAGAAAAAAGAAAAAACTAAAAGAAAAAAAAGAAGGAAAAAAGAAAGCTGGGGGGGGGGGGAGAAGAAAAGATAGGGGAGAGAAATGCCTCATAACTCTACCAGGAAGGCAATTATGAGCAGATTACAATTGATTTTCTATCTATGTGCTAACTGGAAATGACTACAGTTGGAGGCCAGGAGGTACAAAAAATGACTCTGCTTCTCGTCATGCTATCTCAACTCCGCTTTCGTTAAATTCTACTCTTAACATACAATTTAGTAACTAAAACGAAGTGTGAATTCTTTCAAGCATAAAAATACAGGCTTGTTCAATTAATGGATTTCTTGCTTCAAACATATGGTAGACATAGTATGTTTATTGCAAATATTTAGCAGGCTTGAAGACAGGAGGCACTTTAAACATAACCACACATACTAAGAGATATAAAGCATCACTATACAGTAACTTCAGTCCGAGGACAGAAACATTTCAGTCTCTTCACAGAAACAACTTACTGCAGCCTTTGTGCAACATCTCTTTCTTACAGTACCTCAGATATAGTTTCCCGTACCACACAACACAAAAATGAAGTGTAACCACCTTAATCACTAATAAGGCCGCTGGCTAGCTGCCATGGCAACAAACACTACGGAAATGAGTGAACGATGAAATCTCTCTTGAATAGCTTAAAAAAAATCCTATCTATGACTTCCCAGCTACATTTGGGACAGCGCTTCACAGAATAGCAAGAACAGCAGAGTAATATTTACAGAATAGGAGAAAGAGGAATTTTATGCCATAACCTTACACATCACACATTTTCTAACCTCCCTCTTAGTTACTACAACCTCCTCCCCCTGTTCTTACTACTGCCACTCTCTTTCAAGCACTTCAGCGTTTTAAGAATTTTTTAAAATACAGACTATAAAGAGATCCATGATTGGAAGTTGAGGCTAGCAAATTCAGATTAGGAACTGTTTTAATTAAAAAATAAAGTGCATCCAGTGGAAAAATTGCACAGACTTCAAGTGTTCAAGGGCAGATTTATTTTTTTTTTTCAAAGTACTTGTTCAAGCCAGAAGTTATGGATCTGATGCAGAAAATACCAAATGAGATGTTATCACTTCTTTCATTACAGAAGTCAAACTAAATCACACATCTCCTTTCTACTGGACACGGAGTTGCTTAGCCATAGCTATTTCTACCTACAACAAAAACTGACCTGCACCAAGAAAGTTCCTCGTTTCACTTCAAGCTGAACTTGAATAGAAAATACTTAGAAAGTATTTTCAACTGCATGTACAATTTATAAGATCTCACAGAAGAGAGTCCTATAAGGTTTTTTGACTTACCTATGTTAAATTGAACAGTACATAGTTTCATCAAGTATCAATCTGAATCTCCGATCTTTTCAAGTCTCATTGACTGCAAGCCTAGTTTTCTTCAAAGAAATAAACAGCTCTGGAATACCAGTTATGTTTTTAAAGGCTGATACAACCCAGAAAAGCAGGCAGCGAAATCACTCCAGCAGACTGTTGCTCAGCTCAGCAGTCAGCCTGAAATGCACAATCTACACAGATGAGTCAAGTCTGGATAATCCCTTCATGCTTTGTCAGGTTGAGGTATGGGGTTTGTTTTCAAATTGCATACCTTCAATAAACTCCACTTCTCTTTGCATTTACATGGTAAGATGACATTTTTTAAAGTGCACTTTGATTTGCAGATGACTAAAAATATTGTTAGCGGAGTTCTGTCTAACAGGAACTCATAAATAATAACTGCTGTTTTAAAAGGATCACAAACAGTAATGGTAATTACAAGACCACCAAGTGACTGCTGCCCTACAGAAGTCCAGTGTAGTAATAAAGGTCTAATAACCACACTGGACTAAAAACATAAATATGGCAAAGTTTGTGGAGAGATGAAATACCTTGAATTGGCTCAACCACCTCCACCAGGAAAAAGATAAAAAAAAAAAAAGAGTTTTTGAATTCTCAAGACTAATGAGTCTAACTAATGAAAAAGAAGGGGGAGGGAGAGAAAACACAAAAA
>JAHREE010000076.1:3863926-3877046 GCA_033628505.1 Tringa tobata
GAGCTGCTATGGAGCTGGGGCTTAACTAGGTAGGTACCTGTAGGTACAGAGTAGGGGTCAACAGCTAGTGTCAAAGTGGGTCTACCAAATAGGATCCTCTAGAATCTAAATCCAGTCCTGTTCAGTTCTGGGAGGAATTGCAGGCATGTTGGAGCAGGGGATTAGGGTACTGACAGATACAAAATGGATCTAAAAAACATAAGGCATATCCTGGTGGGAACAAAAGCAAGCTGTTAAACCTAGGCAGGTATAAAAAAAATGCACAAATTCAGGAAAAGGAACAACTGGTGAAACAAGTAATCTTCCAGAAAAGAATCTGGAGTCTACTGTAAGTCACAAGCTGAATATGAGTCAGCAATGTGTTCTCATGGGAAAAAGAGTAAACATGCCAGGAAGATGTAATGAGTAGGAAGGAGTCCCTGGGCTCTATGCAGTATTGGTAGGACACCAGTGGAAGGGCTAGTTTTGTGGACCATAGCTCAAGAAGTATGTGAACCAACAGGAGAAGGGGCAGGTGACAACAAGAATGAGCAGAAGACAGGAAGACTAAAGGAGCTGGAGTTGTTCAGGCTGAAGAGAAGAAGACAGAAGAAAGACATGCTAAGAGTCTTCATGTACTTAAAAGGCTGCTGCAAAGAGAAAGGGAATAATCTGTTCTTGGTAGGTAGGGTAAGATGTAATGGACTTAAATTGCATCAAGGAGGAAAAGCTTTTTTAATGGTAACATTACTGAGGCCCAGCTTTATATTACAGAGGGTGTAATAGTGTCTCCATTACTGGATGTCTTAAAGTACATACTGGACAAATAGTAAGTACTATTGATCTGACATTGGAATTGGGGGATGGAGTAGGTGACTAATCAAGGTCCATTCCAGACCTATTTTTCTGTGATTACATATAATCTGAGGCTTTTCATTAATCATCATTCCTTTATCCAGTCCCATTGTACATTCTGTTTTCTTTTCAAGTAGGATCCCCTGTCATTCCTGTGTTCTTTGGAGGACAAAAAGTATTTTGTCCCATTTTTCTCTGAGTCCAGTCAAAGACCAAAGCCTTTCTCGTTTTCCTGGCAGCCTGCAGTGGACACACACTGCTGAGTTGTACTACTGTGAGATGCTGAGCTAACTATGATAATTTCATGTGAGTCAAACATGCAATAAAAATTACTTAGATGACTGTTGTTGGTCTATTCAAACACATTCCACATAAACCCTACACAATGTTAACATAAATCTGAGGTTCTTTAGACATATACTAGATAAAATTACTCAATTTGTAAAATGTTATTGTATCCCAGACATACCCCATGCACACAATCCTAAATTCTCCAGTCTTCACTGCTAGGAACCCATAGAAGTTTTTAATGTGAACTGTACTATGTTACTTATTTTCCAGGCATGATTTGCTTCTGCAAAATATGGTATATTTTAAAAAATGTAGTTTAACATTCACTTATATAGAACTAGCTTATACCAAGAACAACTGGCATTTGTTTACTTGGCAGATCTAATCAACAGACAGCATGCCTGATAGGTTTTCTATTTTTCCAACCATGTTGTCTAGTCTAATTAGATATTACTTCTTTCAACAAACCCTTGCTATTATAGCCTTAAATTAGCATGTCTGTGAGAGCAGACCCATGCACATTTTGGGCACCCTAGAATAAAAAAATGATTGCAGTAATTGCCAATGGTGATTATATTACTTGCAGAGCTTTTAAAGACAATGTCCATCAGGACTTTAACCCTACCTTTTTTTTTTACCCTTTAAGGACAACTTTTCCAAATTGCATAGTCATCCTTTCAGAGAATGAGGATTTCTTGTTAAAGATGAGTAGTGTGCTTTTCTACACAAAATCTGTGTTGCCCATGCACTTGTAGTGATCAACTTATTCATAGGTGTTGTGGAAGAAGAGGTGGGGAATAAAGTGGCAACATTTTGTGGCAACACTGGGTTTCTCAGGGTCATAAAAACTAAAATCCAACAATTAAGAACTATGGACCTCATGTGAGGCAAAGGACATTGGCTTTGTAATGAAAACGTCAATGTTAAGCTGTCGCTGAAAGAAATAGATATTAAGGAAAGAATAGAAAACAGAAAGTATCATTATGGCACTGTGCAAATTTATAGTGAGCTCCAGTTTTTTGAGTGCTGCAAGAGATTCTTGCCTTCATATCGCAAAAGAGATGCAATAGCATTAGAAAAGAGTGATATGGGGGACCAGGGACATGGGACAGTTTCTCCGTGAGGTGTGGCTGAATAGACAAGACTCTTCAACCTGGAAAGGACACAGCCAAGAGATGGTATGAGAGGGATCTGTAAACCACAGATGGCACAAGCCCTGTGAATAGGTTGTGTCTCTTACTATACGAGTTAGGGAGCATCAGATAAAATTGTCAGATGTCAAGTTTTGGAGAGACAAAAGGAGAATTTCCCTGAAACTACCAATGTTTTCAGAAAGCAAATGGATACGTTCAAGGAATAAAAATCCATTTAGAGCTGTTAAAATCTAAGGTGCAGAGATCTCTTTTTCAGCAATTCCCTAAGCGCCACGTTCCAGCCCTACTGGAGCCTTTACACATTTGTTTAGCTCTTGGGTTTGGCAAAGGACCTCCTCAGCTGGCTGCTGTCACGGAGAGGTCCTGGCCTGGACCGAGATGCGTGTCCCAGCATGAGCTTGCTTACTTTGGTTTTTATTAGTCTGCTCACTGAGAAAGCTCTGAAACCCATTGACTTGTCCGGGGCTGTGCTTCTGCAACCTTGCAGCACTGCGGGGGACACTTAGCCTGGGAAGTGATCAAAAGAATAAGCAGGGGGCAGAAATCTGCCTTTGATAAGTCAGAGCTTTTTTGTCTTTTAGTGAAAAAAGATTGCTTCCTACATCTGTGGACACAGATAAGCCTGGACATGCCTGACTCCGTTATCACCTTCTCCTTCATCACGAAAAAGCCAAGCAAAATCCTAAGGCCACAAAATGGGTCAATAATGCTGGGGGTGGGGAAAGCAGTGAAGAAATTCCCTTGCTGTGCTTGCCAGAGAGTGAATCAAGCGGATGCAAACCTACTTTCTGCAGCTGGGAAACCTCACTTGGGGGATCCCTGAAGTGGGTCAGGGCAGGGGTCATGCTCACTGTTCTCAAAATTTCCAGAGCATCAGCAAGAAGGAGAATTATCCCCTGTCAACACATCCAGAGGTATGATTGAAAACTAGCACGGGAATCTTCTTCCCAGCAGAGCACAGGAAAGCAAGAGTTTGATGTTTGAATAAGCCTGACTGGCAGGAATATTAAACAGGCTTTCACTTAGCAGGATGTGTACATGTTGGCTGCTGGAGACCAGGAAGGACAAAAGTCACCTCGAGCAGCAGCTTATTGGAGAACTGTGAGACACTGTATTGCCAGAGGAAGAAGATTAGTGCTGAGGGATTCTTCATACCTACAAGCCACTTCACTCTCCAGAGAGCAGTGCAGAAGGTGCTGGAGAAACCAAATGTTAGCACTAGAAAAATAGTTTTTAGGAAGGTCTTTATTACCCCATATATTCATCTGTTGCTACCATCATGCTGCTGTTCAATGAGTAAGGGAGAGAAGGATATGGGAGCGTAAAATGCCTTCATCCTATTTACTTATTACTGTATTTTGAAGCAATGAAAATTCAAACAAGAGTAATTGCTACAGCATTTGAGATTTTGAGTCAAAAACCTTAAAACATTGAGCACTTTTGGATGCGAAAATTTTACAGAATTTTCATTGAGTAAAATAATTTGTGTTTCTGTCCTTGGTTGGGTTTTTTGATTCCTTGATTAGGAAGACATTTTCACTCTGAAATTTCCTTTCATTTGTCTTAAAATATTTTAAATGCCAAAAATTAAAATGAAAGAACACTTGGATGGTAATTTTTAGGTAATCAAATGTTAACCTTAGATCTGTTATTTTCTTTACAGCTGGCAAAAATTGTCAGAGCACTAGAGGAACAAGCTCTCTTTTCTCCTTCTGCAGCCAATATGACTCTTAGTCATACTCTGCTGCTCCACCTGACAGTATTTTTTTATTACAAATGTTATAGCTCAGTGCTGTGGGTAGTTGGTGCTTTTGTAAGGTGAAGTGATAACATTTTATTTCCTTCATTTTGGTAAAGTCTGATCTCACTGACGTAAAAAAAGAGTTGATGTTTGTGCTTTTTTTTTCAGGGGGAGGGCATGTATTTCAGATATAGTTCTGTTTCCTGGTGGCTCAGAAGTCAACACAGCAGTTACCACAAATGAACAAACTGGCTTTTGATTGCAGTGAGAATTTGTTTTTTTCAGGAACTGTGCAATTTGACCAAAAGTTGCTAACTACATGCTACCATTTTCTTAGTGGTTTTGCATATCATTAATGAGATAGCAGTAATAACTTCTGTCCTAATGGTTGCTGTTTTTTATACCTCATCTCCTGGGAGATGAGAATCTCTACTTTTGTTATTCCTTCAATTTATATATGTTTCTGCCCCTTTTTTTTTTCAACAAAGCCCTGAAAATAAACAAGCATTAAATCATCTCAGTGCTTAATTATTCATTGTATTTGAGATGGCAATATTATGATAGTTGGGACTGAGTATCCATACTCTCAGATTTTGGTTCCCTTTGATTTCTTTTCCAATTTTTGAACCAGTAGAACAGTTTCCAGTGCCTATATTTTAGTTAGGAGGAAATGACTTTACCCCATCACTTTTTTATCTGCTCCAGTCTTTGAGCCTCCTGGGGCCTATTTCCCCTATTCTTGGCCACCCTTGTACGTCCTTATAAGCAGAATCGTAGAAATCATAGAAAATAGTATAAGAAGAGACATCATTTAGCCCATCTTTATACTCCACAGCAGGATCATCTCCACCTAAATTAGTCCTGAAGGTGTTTGACTTACTTCTTTTTGAGATTGCCTAGTGATGGAGACACTATATACACTGTAGGCAAAATGCTCTAGCACTGACGGGTCTGTACTCTTTGAATAATTTCCCTGGGAAATGTCTTTCAAACAGTCCTTGTGGGATTAATTCTCTAAGTGTAGATGTCTAAGGTATATACCTACAAATACTGTAGGTTTCTAAGGTTCTGCTAGAAGTGGAAATCTGGATCTTGGTTCAGTTTTCTACAGATAGGTGATGAGACCTGTCTGAGAGGGAAAGAGCACCCCTAATGTCTAGCCCATAGGACAGGTATAAAGTTTAATTTATTCCTTTCCTCTTTGTTGTACCCTTGACCCTGATTTACCATATTGCCTCACATCTTCTGTAGACTAAACAATCCACTATTTCTTTAAACACTGTTTATTCTCAGATCATCCTTTCTGTTCCTCATTGGACTCCTTCCAGCTGGTTCACTTAGTTCTCGTAATAAGGAACTCGAAACTAAACACGTGGTGGAAGAGAGACTGCATGGCATTAAATGTACACTGCGTGAACGCCGGCTTATCTTTTAGGATGGTGGGTGGGGAACTTAATCAGAGGAAAAGCTCTCTTCCATTACATCACCACTGAAGCAAAAGCAGCACATGCAGCTCTGTAGTGATCGCTTCGGGCTATACTTAACTGCAAAGCTGAGCGCTGGATACCAGTCAGCCACAAGGCCTGGTAGGAAAGTATCAAAATCAGCAAAAGTGTGCTGGCTGTTCCTTGATTTGTGTCTACAGTGCTTTAAAAAAGATGCTTGCAAAAATGAGGTGCCAGAAGTGCTCTGAAGAAACTTTATCACCTCAATCACTAGTTTAAGAAGGTATCGCCTTCATTCTTGAAGTCGTGGAGTAAATTTTCAAGTTCACATGTGGGGGAGGAATACTGAGAGGCTTTTTTGCATATATCTAAAAAGCAAGTTGATCTAAAAATACACTCCATTGTAGCTCAGTGTTCAGAAATATTACTCTTTTCAGTTCTATTTTTATAAACAGCTTAAATGATTTATAATAGTTCCTTAAAAAATTCCTTATTACTGTACTACATCTTATGATGAAGGATAATTGTTTCTGAATCTTCTAATTGTTCATGTGTCAATCAATCTATAAGAAACTCAGAACAGTTCTGTGGGAATAACGGAACAAACTTCAAGTGGAGAGAGTTGTCTCAGGTCAAAGTTAATACAAAGAAATGCACATGACCGGGACTGTGGGAGAATGCACAAGTATCTGCAAAGAGTGTTTGTAGTAAATCCATACCACTTTGATCATACATTGATTTTAGTAGCATTAAGATGCTAAAAATGACCATAGTGGACCTGTAAACTGGGACTCTGGATTTCACATGAATATCATTGGTTTGGAAAAGTCATCACATTTTGGAAGATAGAAAACAAGACAGAAGATAGAAAATTTACTTCATATGCTGTTGCCACTGTTTGTTCATTTAGAGATATCATATTCAGATCCTGCTGCTTTGATACTCTTAGTTCAAAATCATCTGAGAGGAAAGACAGGACATTCTCTTCCCTGTGGAGGCAGAACTGAATTAGATTTTCAAGTTTAAACTTTTCTTTCACCTTCAGATCCTCAAGGCAGGGCCCACTGGAGGCTTGGAGGGGACTTTTGATCAGTTGTTTTGATGCCAGGCCAAGATCCTGGGTAAGTCCCGGCCATGGCATGTGACCTGACGCATGGACTGAAGGCTTTTATGTTAGAAACCTTGTGAGAATTAATTGATACATAAAGCAGAGATACCCTCTGCTTTATGTTATTGTCTAATAACATGTAAGATTTTCCACTCGCACCTTATATTGCAAAGTGCTTTGAATTCATATTGTTATTCTTTAATAAATCTCTCCGGTAGTATTCTATTACTATCATTACTGATACTTGATATTGCTTTAAAATCGGGCTATTGGCAAATCTGTATGAGTTTATTGCAATGTACTGACTGCTGCTAAGTTTCTCTGTGGGCTTTCAGGTGTGAGTTTTGTCTTTATAAAGCTTTACATTGTTCAGGACTCACTGACGTAAAGGGCAACCTACTTTTTCCAGTTATTTAATTATTATTTATTGTTTGTTTTATTGTTACACCTAAAGGCTTATTAATAGTAGATCGAGGACTTGTTCTAGGTATTGCACAAACACAGAATGAAAAGATGACCTCTGTCCTTGCCACAGCACCTCACTTAGAACAAGAGAAGATAGATGAATTCCACAGTAAGAGGCATGTGATCTGAACAGCCATTGATTTTGGAGAAATGAAATGAGATATTTCCATATTTATATGTAGACAATATTTTCTACATATATGTAGACATATTTTCTACTGAAACTGTAGTGAAAAAAACAAAATAATAATCAAAACTAAATTGAAATCTCTGTTTAAACCCAAGCAATTTTGTAATTTTTTTTTTTTTAATATTGACACGAACACCTCTTGTCCTGATTTGGAGTGGAGAATTTTTTTTCAGTTCTTGAAAGTTTTGCCCAGGTGGGAAAATTATTTCCCATCTGCCTCTTCCCCAGAGGACAGGGACATGAAGGAAGGCTCTTTGGGTCTTGTGGCACAGCCTGCACCGACACAAGAACACACACAGTACACTCTACAGCTCACTTTTCAGAACATCACACAATTTTACAATCAATCTTCCTGATTTTTACTTCTTCCAAGAAATACTTTATAGCAATTACTAAGCATGTCGCTAGCGCTTTTCAAAATTTAGAGTTAATCACATTGTAGGTGACCTCTGTTAAAGGGACAGCTTCTCTGTAGAAGCACCAAGATATCAGTGTTATGAACAACAAACTGAAACCATGGCTCACTGCATAGCATTTGAGAGGTAGGATGTGGAAAAGGCCCTGACACTGGTTCTCTTTTTCTCTTGTCAAATGTCAGGTTAATTTTAGTTTGGTGTTTGTTCTATCTGAAGCTGGTTTGAATTTGCTTGAGCATTGTAGACTACTGAACCTAAGGCAGAGCTGACACTAAGTGGGGTTGATTCTGTGTTAGCAGAAGATTTGTTATTGTTTAGACACACCATTGCGGGGTGAAATCTCACCGTCTATTTAAAAGTGACAGTGTGAAAAGATTAACACATTAAAGAGGCATAATGATTTCTGGTTTGATGTTTTAATATGTCCTACTGCAAAATTCACTGGCTTGGTTGCTGTGTATGCAATCATCTCCCAAAACACATTATGAAAGGGTGGCATCTTAGGCAGAGGTGAAAAGATGGCTCAGAAAAGCTTTACTAGTATACTAACATAACCCAAATATACTTGCCTCATGCTAGAACTACCCTAAAAAAGGATGATTAATCTTTTAAATCATAGAATCATAGAATCATTCAGGTTGGAAAAGACCCTTGGGATCATTGAGTTCAACCATCTACCCTACTCTACAAAGTCCTCCCCTACACCATATCCCCCAATACCACATCTAAACGGCTCTTAAACACATCGAGGGATGGTGACTCAACCACCTCCCTGGGCAGCCTATTCCGGTGTCTGACCACTCCTTCTGTGAAGAATTTTTTCCTAATATCCAGTCTAAACCTACCCTGTTGCAGCCTGAAGCCATTCCCTCTTGTTCTATCGCTAGTTACCTGTGAGAAGAGACCAGCACCAACCTCTCTACAGTGTCCTTTCAAGTAGCTGTAGAGAGTGATGAGGTCTCCCCTCAGCCTCCTCTTCCTCAAACTAAACAGTCCCAGCTCCTTCAACTGCTCTTCATAAGATCAATGCTCCAGGCCCTTCACCAGCTTCGTTCCCCTCCTCTGCACCCGCTCCAGCACCTCCATATCTCTCTTGTATTGAGGTGCCCCAAACTGGACACAATACTCCAGGTGTGGCCTCACCAGTGCTGAGTACAGCACTGTTTGGAAGTCCTCAAAAGTATTCCTGCATTTCGCTGTCTATACAACACAATAACCACAATATATTGTGATCACCACCCTGGTTCAAGTAAAAATAATACTGCAATTTTTTCTTACAACCCAAAATGAATTTAGTACAGGTCTGGAGGACAGTACATAACGCCGGATGGAAAGCTGCTTCTCTGTTAGAAGCAGCATGTGGGTTTTCAGTAAACCAGGACATTTGGTGATGTTTCAGCTTGCACAGATGAAAGGTAAGAAAGATTTACATTTATACATAAACAGGCACAGCATGGGGGAGGCTCGTCTGCCTCACTGCTTGCAGCAACTGTTCAGTTGCAAATGAACACTTGTTAAGAGTACTATTCTGGGAAGCGCTAAGAGTCCACGCTGCTCACTGTACCAAGGGCCCCGACAGCAATACACCGTAGCTGTATGCCACAGCACGGTCTGGCTGACAAGCGTATCCTCGGCTTCAAAGGGTTAGGGAGTTCAGTGAATTACTTATTGATCAAACCTGAAAGAGCTCAGCAGCTAGTAGTGGAAGTTCTACCGTATACCAGAAACATCCGTACTGTGTCCGAGGGAGAGACATAGGTTGATAAGGAAACAACATTGGTGCAATTACTCACCCAGCAGGAGGCAGGGAGATGGGAAGAGTCTGGGCCATGTGTCTGCCTTGGTACCAGACCACTTGTATTTCTGCTTTGAATGAAATCCTGTCCGATTTGGGACTGGCCCCTATTAAAAAATCCCCAATGGATTTGTCTTACCGGAGGCAAATCTGTCCTGGTGTTTGCTGCAGGGATGAGAGCAGAGCCACTTTCTTCCTGGGATAGATGGGAGAAATAGCTTGGTGTCCCAGATCCATGTGATGCTATAGGATCCTTTTTGTTTGGGGTGGCAGGAATTGCTTGATGCATTAAGAAACGTTTAGACATGGCTCTTCAGGGCATGCTCTAGTGCCCAAGATTATTGGTTTGTGGTGGGGTGTTGTGTGTGGGGTTGTGGGTGTGTGGTTTAGTTGGTGGGGTGGTGTTTCTGGGTTTGGTTTTGTTTTTTTTTTTATGTGGTTGGACTTGATCTCAGAGGTCCCTTCCAACCACTAAGATTCTGTGATTCTGTGATTAAACAACTTTGATTTTAGCTGGTGTCTATTTGTGGGTTTTGCCCCTGCTAACAGTCCTGGGTAGTGGGTCTCTTCAGGGTTCTGGTAGCCCAGGTGTGCTGCATGAGGTTTATGTTTGCTTTGTGTCCTTGAGGAGTTTCTGTCCATTGGGATTTTGCTCAGGAAAGAACCAAACTTTGTCGGTTTGTTGAGCAGAGGAATGGTTCCCTGACATGGAAAACCACAAATCATGAGGCTTCTTCTTAGAGCTATAACCTGTTAGAGGCAGAGCTGTGTGTTCCTGGGACAATCTAATGTCATGGTAGAGGTAACCAAGAGAGTATTGAAAAGAAATCACAAAGTTATAGTCTTTGCCTTCTCTAGATCTTATTCAAGAGAGAATCACTTGCTCTTGTGTTTGCTGTTTTTCAGTAGGTAGCAGTGAGACTTTAACATAAGAGACAGTTCCCTGACATCAGTCAGGCCATTAATTTAGTCTTACCTCTTTCTGCAAGAGGCATTGCAGCTTGGGCTTAGCCTAGCCCTGTTCATAATTGTTTACAAGCGTCTTGTCAAAATACTAGCATAATATGTCCCAGGACTGGCTCTAGGCATATCGCTGCATGAACCAAGCCTTTCTGTACTCTTCTCCAAATGTGTTGCTGAAGGCTATGATTGCAGGAGGACGATACTCCAGGAATGGTTTGCATAAGGTTAAATTTGTATCCTGTTCTCTGAAGAGAGCTTGCAGCAAGCCTGAATGAAACTTGCTGTTCATGGGATCATGGAATCACGGAACTGTCAGAGTTGGAAGGGACCTCTAGAGATCATCCAGTCCAACTCCCCTGCCAAAGCAGGGTTGCCCAGAGCACATCACTCAGGACTGCATCCAGGTGGGTCTTGAAAATCTCCAGAGAAGGGGACTCCACGACCTCCCTGGGCAGCCTGTTCCAGGGCTCTGTCACCCTCACCGAAAGAAGTTTTTCTTCATATTTGAGTGGAACTTCCAGTGTTCTAGCTTGTGCCCATTGCCCCTCATCCTGTCACTGGGAATCACTGAAAAGAGTCTGGCTCCATCCTCCCTCAAACTGCCCTTTAGATACTTACAAGCATTAATAAGATCTCCCCTCAGACTTCTCTTCTCCAGGCTAAAGAATTCTTGCCTCATTTTCTTTTAATACATTTTTGAGATCATCTGTTAGTATTACTGCATGTATATTTGCATCACACTTAATCAGTATGATTAATCTGCTATTTTTACACAGGTGACAATCTTCTATATCAGGAAAATGCCAGGTTCTTGCCTTAGATGTCACAACAACTATTCCCGTATCAGTCCTTATTTTGAGGATTAATTAAATTTGATTAAAATTATGTCATACCTCAGGGTTAACCTGCTTTTTATTTGAGAGCAGATGAATGTTTCTTTCTTTAATGTGATTTATTATTTGGCTGTGTGAGAGTTATGTGTCCAGAACAAGGCTAAAGTTTAAAACAACAAGTAAAAATGCAGCCTTTCAGGTCAGTTACTTCTC
The DNA here is from genome assembly GCA_033628505.1 of Tringa tobata. NCBI lineage: Eukaryota > Metazoa > Chordata > Aves > Charadriiformes > Scolopacidae > Tringa > Tringa tobata. Next base: position 3,875,375 of record JAHREE010000076.1, read on the forward strand.
ATCCATATAGGGCAGGAATTTGTAAGATATCCAGTTTAGCTCTCTCTAACTGGATTAAGACCATGACTTCATTCTAGTTAACAGCGGTGTATCTGAGCTGGTTTAAAACCAGATTGCCTCGGTACTGCTGGCAGTTTCAATGTGCTGGCGTGGTACCCCACGTGAGCTGGGAAACCTGACGGCACGACTTTGTGATTCAGAGTGTTTCCCCGCTGCTCTGTTGCATGCCACCAGCACTTGGCATCAGTCTGGCTGCTCACGCGTGTTTCTCAGCCCACTCCCACATCCCTAGACTATCTACTAGGGCTCCGGGGATTCTGAGGGGGAATCGGTCTTCTTCAGGACCACCACTAATTCGGGTGTATTTTTCTCTCTACTTTTCCAGCTACCCTAGAATCACTCATAGCACTATGCGTATTAATACTATGAGAACTGCATTTTTAAAAATAAAAATTAAAAAAACTATATTACACTAAAGCAGAAGATGTGAGAAAGTCATTGCTTAGTTTAAGGTCAAATGCACAGAAATATGGGAGGTTCATTCTTTTTCATTCAGCTACAAAGCTCTTAGGCTGTTCACTGAATCCAGTTCTTTGATGAGTCTTAGTCTCAGATTTGTTTGTCTCTAAATTGATTCTGGTTTGGGATCAAATTTATTCCTATGTCACCATTTTTCTCCAGAAGCCTCCAAGGAAGATTTCAAGGAAGTCCTCAAGTGAACCTCCATAAAGCTCTCTGATCTTTTGATCACAGTTTATAACTGTAAAAAGTAGCTACTGAAAATGAAATTTTACATGAACATATTCCTTGAGTGCCCTTCTGAGACAGAATGTTTATATTTACAAAAGGGTGAAAAATATAAGTCATTATTGGTGCTTTATAGATAATAGTTATGAAGATACCAAAATGAATTTGGGAGCAATAGCGTATGGTTGTGAATGACTCCTCTGCTTCCCTGTCGTCACCCAGGTCTGGATTTCTGACGCTGGGATACCGTGACGTGTGCTGGAAAGCCAACAAAACCTCAAGCAAGTAGTTCTGTGCTGTTGGCAACTCCACTGATCACTGCACCTGAAACAGCGTTTTACACTGAGCAGATGCAGTCACAAAAATCTTTACTTTGGAGGTGCCTGGTCTGGCTGAGAAAACGGCTTCGTGGTGCAGCTTCTCATTGTTCATTCCTGGCCTGATGGCACTCGTCCTGCACCCCTCTGTTGTGGGGGATGCGTAGGAAACTGAACCTTTTGGGAGGGTTTATTTTTTGTTCTGTTGTTGTAAACTACAATAACTCCAGCTGATGCTGGAGTAAAGATATCTTATGTGTGCTCGTGCATTTTTAAGAGCTCCAGCTAATGCTTGGGGGAGGCTTTATATATATATTTATCTATATATATAAAAAAAATATATAAAATTAAATACTTTCTGCATATTCATCCGTGAACTTGTTTTAGTCAGTGAGTAACAATCAAATGAGGTATGTTTTAAATATCTTTTTATTTTCGCTGGACCTTGACGTCAAGGAGGGTGGCATTTATTACCCATACTGTGTGATGTTCTGCACCTGTTGCTTGTGCTATTTATTGCTTTTGATTCTCAGGAAGTGTAGTATTTAACAGATATCTTGAAAAATTGTTTTATCTTCCCAGATTTTCCTCCCTACTTGGTGAATATG
>JAHREE010000076.1:3886404-3999329 GCA_033628505.1 Tringa tobata
GAGGGGAGCAGATTTAGATTGGAGATTAGGAGAAGGTTCTTTAGTGTGAGGGTGGTGGGGCACTGGAACAGGTTGCCCAGGGAAGTTGTGGATGCCCCATCCCTGGAAGTGTTCAAGGCCAGGCTGGATGGGGCCTTGAGCAACCTGCTCTAGTGGGAGGTGTCCCTGCCCATGGCAGGGGGGTTGGAACTGGATGATCTTTAAGGTCCCTTCCAACTCTAACCATTCTATGATTCTGTGAAATATATGATTAATTGCGCCCCAAATAAAAATGCTTTTCTGAACTGGGACGTTAGTTATCAACGCAAAGGCACAAAGGAGAAATAAAACTTCAGATGCTCTCCCAAGCTTTTTCAGCAAGATAGTAAGAGACAAGGCATAATCGTCCAGCATTCAGGGAAAGATTCAGATTGTGCAACCTGAATGTAGGGGACTGAGAGCTCTAGTGCAAAGGATCCCATGATGGGTAATGGCATCCCAGCTGAGACAGCCCTGGGGTGGAGGGAGCTGCTCAGCAGCCGGGCTCTAGAAACCTGCATGCGTGGTTGGGTGCCTGCACATAATGTCGTTTAAGCTTCTTGGCCTCCAGTGGGCCATGATTCCCCGTAGGTCATGGGGCTGTCTGCCAGCCCCGTGTGGAAATCTTGGGTGTTCCCATTATGGACCAGAACTTTTATTCTATACTTAGGCAAAACAACTTCAGGGTTATTGACAATGCGGGTGAAGAGCATTACTTCACATTGAATAATTATTTAATACTGTGTAATTGTGCTAAGATATGGCAGTCATTTTCCAGGAACTAATCTGTAACCACAGAGAATGAGAAATTGACTGACATCCATTGATTTGTTTGTGACAGTTTTTAAAAAGTAGAAGTTATTAAAGCACTGTTTTGATCAACACAACTTCACTGATTATATATCTCATCTATCTCACTAGGTTGATTTCTCCCTATATTATTAACTCTGAAACTTGGGTTCTTCTAACAAAGCGTTATTTCTAAACCCAGTATTTCCATTATGCAGTTAATTCCGTCTTTTTTTTTGCACGTGTGCTGGTTACAGCTGAAAAGTCAGTGTTGGCAACATGGTACATTATGTGAAGTGCTGAATGAATCAGGTACACAAAACTGCTGACTGATTAGTGGCAGACTCCCCTCATATACTGCAAAGATGATGGAGAACTCAATGTCACCAGGGTGCAATGTCACTTGGGACATTTTCTCTACACCTCTGAGACCCCCTCTCTGGGGTCAGCACCTGTGGAGTGTTGAAGTCATGGCAGGCAGAGTTCACCTGACTTCAGTCATCTAGAAGTAAGGTCCAGGCAAAGCTTATGAAATAGCCTCCATCAGCGTTCAGAGAGGCAGAGAAAGGGTGATTTCAAAGGGTGATTCACTTCCCCCATTGTCTAGAGAGGGAACTTAATCATTAACTGAGGCTGGATACCTACCTTTTATACAACTGAATTTATGTGACATTAATACCTCCGAAGTCCTAAATCTGTAGGAACATTTGCAACAGCTCTGGAGCCTTTTGCTCTGTACTTAGAAAATTGCTGCATCTGCTGTAATTTTAAGTAAAGGTCTATTGTCAGTAAAATTGAGACTTCAGTAATAAGCTTGACGTTTAAAATTGTATTAATGAATTGAAAGACCTGCAGAGACCATTTAAAATTACATGCCTTTCTATCTGTGCACTGAGTAACTAATGCTGGTCTGGTTACTAATTTCTGTGTAGTTTAGCAGGGTTCTCAGCCTATTATCTTACTCATTTCATCTGGAGCAGAACTCAAGACTGACAAGTACCACTGTGCATATCATTACCAATCACTGCCACTCTTTCTGCAGTTGCCTTAATTGTATTTTATTACTTGTATCAACATCTTGTATTCCAGGAGTTTAAATAAAATTATCTTAGCTTTTAAGGGGCTAGTAGAGAGGCTAGTTTGGACTTCAGCATTTCTGGAGACAGTTTAATAGTGAAAACAGATTGCCAAATGCAGAAAGCTTACAGTTTTTTCTTCTATTTGATATTAACTTTTCTCTAAGTGTGATTTTAACATTTACTTTCCAGTCCAATGAATCATATGTAATGGATTGTATTTTGATCATCACGTCTGATTTTAGAGTGAGGTTTGAGTCTACTAAAAGGACCTTGTTTTTCAGTTATATGAGCATATGGCTTCTTTTTAATGGCACCAAGAACCTTAATTTTCCACTTTGGGTTCCCTTTATACATCCAGGGTAATTTATTTAAATAAGAAAGCATAACAGAAGTGCTAAGAAATGGGCAATTGTTACCAACTGTACCCAACATTTCATTATGGTTACAGAGCATTTTAGGAGTCTTTGGAATGATGAAATACTAAAATGCAAATCTTGGCCAGTACCTTTCAAAGCTGACAAATCATTTGGGACATCTTATTTCTTAAGTATGCACCTTGACACCATGACTGAAATTGCTGGATTTGACAAATGTGCCAACTCCCAACCTCTAAAAATCAATTCCTTCCATTCAGTTGAATTAAAACTCCAGAAACATTGACCGCTAAATGTACTGATCTTATGTTTAGGAGAAAAAAGGCACGCTTCTTCCTTCCCGTGCTATTTTTCTATCAATCAGGTTAATGAGCAATTTTTGCTTAGATAGAGATTTTCTGTACAAGTTTTCTTTTGACCTTGAATATTAAATTTGGCTCAGGCAAGCAACACCAATAAGAATTTAAATAAATATACTTGGGATTTCAAGGTTTGTTTTTATATTTGTCCCTTTTATCTGGTGCCAAGATGTCTTCTATTGCCGAATTTTTTCTCATCTCCTTTCCAATGAATATGTAAAGTTCTACCGATGTCAGGGAACAATCTCCCTTTTGATAGGAGTGTTTGCAATATCTTCTCCCCATTTCCCCCTCACATCCCAATTTTAGTGACATAAGTTTGCACTTATGATCAACAACAAAAGTAATTCCAGTTTTCCAAATGCCATGCCAAGAAGTCTGATTATCTCAAAACAGAAGCAACAGGGTGCTTGTCTTCACAAACTGCATTATCAAGTTCAGAGAAGAGAGTTGTGATATTAAGTTGATTAAGGCTGCTTATGATATAATCTCATATCCAGGGTTTAAGATTTTCTTCAATGAGATGAGGAAGAAACCCACCACCTGTGATTCCAAAAAGTATTTCTTAAACAGAAATGCCTGTATTTGGAAAGACATAGAGGCTATTATTTAGTGTTCTTCTTTTGATGTGTGAGTCTGAGAGCTCCATCAGACACCACTTCTTTTCGTCACATAGAATCATAGAATGGTTAGAGTTGGAAGGGACCTTAAAGATCATCGAGTTCCAACCCCTCTGCCCTGGGCAGGGACACTTCCCACTAGAGCAGGTTGCTCAAAGCCCCATCCAGCCTGGCCTTGAACACTTCCAGGGATGGGGCATCCACAACTTCCCTGGGCAACCTGTTCCAGTGTCTCACCACCCTCACAGTAAAGGATTTCTAGTATCTAATCTAAATCTCCCCTCTTTCAATTTAAAACCATTACCCCTTGTATTACCACTGCACTCTCTGATAAAGAGTCCCTCCCCACATCTCTTTCTTTCCCTGTTGCTGCTGGTAGCTCATGGAAGCTTCACCTTCCAATGCCAGACTCAGTTTTTGGTGGGAGTGCTTTTTTTCTCCCTTGGCTCTAGGTGGGCCTCAGACAGCTCATGACTTGGCCAGCTTACTGCTTGCCTCAAAGCCTCTAGATGGCCACTACTCCTACAACACTGAAAGCTGCAGCATTCCCATTATATGCCATTCCCTTCCATACCTGAGGTGATGGCTGATGGGCCTTTTAGGTGCAGAACAGGTTGGTGGGGAGGGCAGATGTGGCAGTGTTGTTGCCCTCCGGTATGAAGAGACTCTGCTGTCTCCTAAGTGAACAGAGATTGAAAAGGCTGATGAGGTTTGGAAGATTGTGAGAGACTTTATGGGCTGGTAGGTAAGAGCGAGCTTTTTCTCCTCTTGAGCTTTCCTGCTTATTCCCACTGCCCTGTAACCTATCCTGGAATAAATGTGACAATGCAGCATCAGTCAGTCAGAAACAGCTACCCTTGGATCATCAGTCTTCCATCAGAAAAATCAAGAATAATTTTTCTGATTTTTGGAACAGGAGGCTCAATGCCATCTGCAAATCAAGTCCTGTACCCAGTTTCAAGTCCAGTTTCTCAGATACTGTCCCTCAGATACTGAGGTCACCAGAATTAGTGACTGCTCTTTAAAATTAATCCCATAATTAATCCCACAATGCTTCACATTGAGATCAGAGTATGCACGACTGAGATCCAGTGGAAGAGACTTGAATATTAAGAGATGACTTAGTGGATTTGTCTGAGTGCATCACTCTAAGTGGACCTAAAGTTTCGGCTTAGTTGTGGAATTTGCATTGTGATGTGAATGAAGAGGTCACAGAAATGGTTTGCCAGACATTGCAATGAGCACATCCCTTGGAAGCACATGTGCAGGCATTGATTCATTGACTCACTGAATTAAATTGTATTTTAAGCATTAAATTGACAGCTGCTAAGCAATTAAAAGACATGCCTGCTCTCAAGTGCTGATAGAAAGAATATAGTCAACATCTTTAAAAAAATGTACCATTACAGCATACTTTGTGACAGGTTTCAATCCCTTACACTTCACGAATTATTAGCAAGTTTGACAGCGTAGGAAGGCTTTGATCAAACCAGTCCAGTGCTTCAACGTCACCCCAAAATGGCAGACAGGAGTTCCTGGAGAAAAATGAAACAACTTTCCTCCCTGCTTTTGACCAGAGTGTGTGGGAGTGTAATTGCCATTTCCCTGTAATTTTCAGCAATTTTCCATTTGTAATAATGGAAATTTTTTCTTTTTAATTTTTTCTTTTAGTCACGAAGGAACCAGTACCACAGAGAAGACAGTTGTTTATAGGTGGACCTTTTTGTACAGGCTAACCAGGAGTCAGACTTTAGACTGCAAAGCTTCCCACCGAGCCTGATGTCCCACACTGGTACGTGAGCGTGAGCCCTGGCGTCACCCTGGGGGGGACAAATGCACCCACCAGCAGGCACCCACCAGAGACGCTCTTGCAGCTTTTTTGTTATCATAGACATTGATTGTGGAGATGAACTTCCCAAACTCAACACATCCTGGCAGCATCTTGACAAGATAATGGGTCTGTATGCCCCTTAGGTCCAAGGTATGATTTTTCTACTCCTGTTCACAATGCCTTACAATAATTGTCCCTCTTCCCTTCTCTCCCCTGTCATTTCTTTGGTGAAATAACAGGGTCTGTAGCTGTCTGTTTGAAGAAAGCCCTTTCCCTGCTTCTGAAGAAAAGCAGACAGTACTTTTAGGATTATTTTCCACTGTTAAACCCTGGTTTGAAGAAGCTTATGATTCACAGGACATGTATAAATGCTACCCACTGTTCACCACCTCTTGCTGTTATACAATCTCTCAAATCTGATAAACACTTCTAGGGCTTTGTCATATTCTCTTTGTTCAGGTACACGAACAGTCTTCTGTAGGATAACACGTAATTGATATAGTTTGACTTTCATTGTACTGCAGATTTAAATCCCCATGGAGGATCCTAGTTTATCAGAGGCAAGAAGTCTTCCATTTGGGAAAAAAAGGGCTCAGTTCAGTACAAACTGCTCTCTAGTGAGACTAAGGGAAAAAAGGAAACCTATTTTAGTGAAAAACTAAAGCTGGAAATAAAGGGGAAGGCTCGTCATCAAGACTTTGAGGCAAATAATAGAAAAATCTCACTTCTGGGCCAGCAGACCCAGGCTGCTGCAGGAGAAAAGAGTTTAATTGCAGAAAGGCAGCAAGAGGGGGAAATTTTCCTGTAGGTAGGTCCCTTCGGCCCAGTGAGGACTCTGTATCCACTTGCAGTGGAGATAGTCCTTTGGGAGTGCCATGGGGAATTTCTCCCCATGGATGGGAAGAGGCAAATTAAAATGGAAGATACTTGGGTTGTCAAGTGTGTAGATAACTGGGTTTGTGATGCCAGCTGGATGCAACAGTGGGAGAACTTGCAGACCTTTACAAAGGCTTGTAGGGAGTAGCTGCATGGTGGTCTGCCTTTTGCCATTGACATCTTTGCTGAAATGCTCCCAGTGCCGCATTTCAGAAAGGCTGTGATTTAGGAAATGAGGAAAAGAAATGATGCAGAGCTCACACTCATCCTAGAATCACAGGATGGTAACTGTGTCAAGGGGTATGTGCTCCGGTTGAAATGTGAGCAGTTTAAAAGCTGAAATCAGGGAGCAGGTACGTTGGCTTTTAAATTGGGAAATTGACATAGCAGACACCTCAGAACTGGAAAGAAAAAAGCCCACTTCTAACAGTCAAATCAGATAAATAGGTTGTGTAACTCAAAACACAAACTCACCGTGGATAAAAAATCTGGAACTCAGGAGTTCTCTGGTTCAGCCTCCTGCTCAAAGCAGGGTCAGGCCTGAGATCAGACCAGCCTGCCCAGGGCTTCATCTGCTCTAAAATTAGTAGAGAAAGTTTTACAACGTGGTGCTTAATTCAGTGGAAGCTGCTTAGTCTTTGTGAAAGAATTTAAAGGGCATTTTTGAAGTTGCTAAATAATAAGTTGTTATGAATGTCCTTTTGATTAAGGCTGCCTCAGTGACAGAGAAGCTGACAAATGTGGCTCTGATTTTCCACCTGGATTCTGCAGATACCCTCAGCAAGCTAGAAGGAAACTACAGTAATGAGAAGGATCAGCAGATACATGGACAAACATGGACTTCTGTAGAGTTCTTCTGTAGAGTTTGTAGCTAAGAGCCAGTGAGCATGGGAGCTAAAGCAATCTGGTTCAGGTAACTGGGTTTCCAGAAGGCTTTCAGGAAGATCTGCCACTAAAGACTCTCAATAAGTTGCTGAGGATAAAGGTACATGTTTGCTTATGGATTAATAACTCATTAAAAGATGGGGAAAAATGATGCCATAGATATAGAGGTATTGCAAAGACTTCTGAATCTTCTGTGGGAGTTACTAAATCTCTTGCTGGAGTTGGGGAAGTGTCAGGTAAGTATTTTGGGCAGGTCATAGCTGTACTTTCATTTAATAGCATTTCCTTCTTGAATGATGTGAGAAATGGAACAAATGTCTCTTAATTGCATAAAAGCAGTAGCATGTCAAGATCTCACAGGGTTTAATTCGGTTTCTTCTTTTCCAGCTTCGGTCCAGTCAAGTCTTTCTGTGAAAGCGATTTTGCACTGTAAAGATTGGTGTTTCTCCTCAGCCGTCTAAAATCTTCACTTCCTTGTTTTTGGGTTTTTTCTTCTTCAATTTACTTGTCTAATTAACTTATAAAGAGGCTTTTATGTTGTAAAAAGAAACTCTTTTCATAGAATCATCGAATCACAGGATTATTTATGTTGGAAAAGACCCTTAAGATCACCATGTCCAAATGTAAACCTGACACTGCCAACTCCACCACTAAACTGTGTCCCTAAACACCATGTCTCCATGTCTCTTAAATACCTCCAGAGATGGTGACTCAACCACTTCCCCAGGCAGTCTGTTCCAATTTGAGGTGCGACCTTACCAGTACCGAGTACGGGGGATGATCATTTCCCTACTCCTGCTGACCACACTATTCCTGATACAAGCCAGGATGCTGTTGGCCTTCTTGGCCACCTGGGCACACTGCTAACTCACGTTCAGCCAGCTGGTGACCAACACTTCCAGGTCTTTTTCCAACAGGCAGCTCTCCAGCCACTCTTCCCCAAGCCTGTAGCGCTGCCTGGGGTTGTTGTGCACCCAAGTGCAGGACCTGGCACTTGGCTTTGTTGAATTTCATCCTATTGTCCTTGGCCCATTGATTCATGCTGTCCAGATCCCTCTGTTAAAGCCTTCCTACCCTCAAGCAGATCAACGCTCCAGCCCAACTTGGTGTCGTCTGCAAACTTACTGAGGGTGCACTCAATTCCCTTGTCCAGGTCCTTGATGAAGATATTAAACAGAACTGGTCCCAAAACTCAGCACTTGCAAACACCACTTGTGACCAGCTGCCAACTGGATTTAACTCCATTCACCTCAACTCTTTGGGCTCAGCCATCCAGCCAGTTTTTTACCCAGCGAAGCACACACCCATCCAAGCCATGAGCAGCCAGTTTCTCCACGAGAATGCCATGGGAAATGATGTCCAAGGCTTTACTAAAGTCTAGGTAGACATCATTCACAGCCTTTCCCTAACCCACTAAGTGGGTCACCTTGTCATAGAAGGCAATCAGGTTAATCAAGCAGGACTCGCCTTTCATAAACACATGCTGACTGGATCTGATCACGATGTTGACCTGCACATGTTATGTGACAGCACTCAAGATGATCTGCTCCATCTACCCCAGCACCAAGGTTCACAGGCCTGTAGTTCCCCAGAACCTCCTTCCAGCTCTTCTTGTAGATGGGTGACACAACAGCTGGGACCTCCCTGGTTAGCCAGGACTGCTGATAAATTATTTTGCTTCTATTTTGGCTCCTGAAGGTACATACAGTAATTCTAAAAACTGACCTGGCTGGGGATCACAATAACAAGCATGCAGATATGCCCCCTATCTCAGGACAGGAAAGTTCCCTGCAGGACAGCCTCTGAATCTGTAGAGTACTGTCGCTTCTGCAGCTCCACTCATGATGGAGGTCTGTGCTGCAACCTTCTCTGGTGGCCTCCACCCCTTTGCATGAAGGGTGCCTGGGGCCTGATGTCTCTCAAGGTCCACATTGATGTCCCAGAGACAGTGTGTCCAATTTGTTGGTGTACATGGGGTTTAGAGGTTGCTGTGATGGGCACCCTGCTGCACGGGCTCCTTTCAGGTGGGTGCTGTGCTGGGCCGGGCCAGTTGTGCCCCAGGCACAATGAAGACATGGTGCAGAGGCCCCCAGTGCTGTGGTCTGATAGCTACATTCCAATGCCTTAGGACCTACAGGATAAGCACTCATGCATGGACCTATGCTGTCCTCCAGCTGAGGGAGGAGTGGCAGGAAGACACTGATTCAGGTATATGGGACCTGTTGGGCTGACTGGTGATGCAGCGCTCATAAGTATCATTTGGACCTCTTCCATGGGTTGAAACAAGGTTCTCAAATTCTGCTTTGTGTCCAAAAACGATGAGGGTAGGGGACTGAATTATCTCCTTGGTGATGAGGAGGCTGCAGTGGGAGGCAGAAGAGCTCAGGCTCCACTGACTTCCTCACTGTGAGCTACAATGAATGCAAACCAATCATCACTCAATGAAAATTTTAAGAACAATTAAAAAAAACCAAAACGGATACACGTTTTGTTATTAAAATAAACCCATGAAAAATTAACGTAGGTTGTGACGGAAACTTTCAAAATATGTTCTCTTATTTTATGCAGCCTACATCATGAAGCTAAAAATGATACTTATATTTTAGTGTTGCTATGGTTACTGATACTATTCTTCTGAGTCTTCAGAGGAAATAAATTGATTGTGTTAAGGAGGAAGCTGTATACAGGAGATAACCTCTGACCTTCATGATTGTTTCATTTATATGGTCTGATTTGAAACTTTCATGGCCCAATCTGCTCTTAGCTGAAGTAGCTGTAGTTTCATTTTTCTGTCTATGTACAGACAACTTTAAACTCTAACAGATAAGGTTGAAAGTTTTGGCCTGAACTCCCAGAAGACAGAATTTGTTGCTCCCCAAACTATTCTGTGAGATAAACAATTTGTTGAATGTCCTGGTAGACTTTCCCATTTAATTTAATGAATTCCAGATATTTTAGAATGCAGAAGGTATTTTTTGTAGTAAGGATGATCTTACAACCAAAAATGTTTTTTTATTTGAAACCTTTCTCCATCCCCTTTCTCCCAACCCCACACTGACTTCATGTGCTATTTGCTGTGAATCACAGCACCCCAGGATAGCTCAGGCTAGAAGATCTCTGGTCCAACCTCCTGCCCACAGCAGGTCAGCTCTGAGGTCAGACCAAGCTGTTCAGGGTGTGATACAGTTGTGGCTTGAACACCTACAGGGACAAAGTTCCTGCCCCAAAACACCTGTGACATCCAAGTACAGAAGAGACAGAAATGCAAAGAGTAGCCAAGTCATAGGGTTTAGACCAGGGATTAGGGCTATACGGAGAGCTGGGGGCAGAGCCAGGAGCAAAGACCTGACCTCTGGTACTTGGGTCAACAAACTGTTCTATAGACACTGATTTTATGTAGTTTCCAATTCCTCCAGAAGCAACACAACTATGCAGCCCTTCACCGTAAGGCAGGCCTCTCTCTGGGGTGGTGTCTATCATCGGGGTATGCAGTCACGCGGAAGTTAAGGAGACCATCTCATAGCTTTGGTGCCAAAACCATTCAGGCACATTTAGCTTGTGCCCATGCTGGGAGAGGCTGAATTCATTAAAGCAGACGTGGTTCTGCATTAATCCTCCTACCTGGTTCTGCTGGATGGAGTGGCTTAGGGCTGTCAGCGCGTGATGGTGGAGCAATGCCCCAGGGAGGAAAGGTAAGAGGTGCTGCTGCTTGATAATAATGCCTTTCAGCAATGAACTGCGAGTGGTTTGAGGGGAGTATGTGGATGACTTAAAATAAGGAGGCATGCAGAATTCGCATTATTCTCAGGACGTTTGTGCTGTAATTGCACTGCGCTGATGACACTCAGCTCAAGTTAACGTGTTACCTGCATTCAGAGCCTACTCATGGCAGCTTAGAGCTAACACACACCTTGTCCTGTAGTCTCACTTAATAATGAGACTGTTTCTCAACTGGAGAAGGTGAAAGTATATGCATGATTTAAGACTAGCACAGTATTGTAGGGGCAGCTTAACTAAACCTAGTTTAGCTTAAATCAAGTGGGTAGTTTTTTGAATTCACACACACAATGCTTGCGTTGTTTTCATTAACTCTGTTTGGAAACCACTCTAGCTAAATCAGGGCATCCCCTGGTGTGATATAATGAGGTCTCTCCTCAGATGAGTTGCACTGATATAAAGAAGCTATACAGGAATGGTCAATGCAGCATAAAACTGCCTGTAAACAAGCCTTAAGACATAGCAGATTAAGACAGCCTGCTCAGAGATTTGCACTGGTTTAATTAATTTGGTTTGTTAATTGAATTTCATCAAACTACAGAAAGTTTTGATTTTAGACAAAGCCATGGGCCCTGATTTTCCGTTTGGACCTTTCAGTAGCACTGGCTGAACTGCTTTGGGCGAGAGCTTCATTTGCAACAGTTCAGTGTTGGTCATCGCCAGACTATTAGTGAGTATGACCCAATTTGCCAAATGCTTTCCCTAAAAGCAATTTTGGGGGCTGATGATGGGGCAGTCTCCTATTTACGATCTCTAAGCTCACTAGCTACAGCACGACTCAGGATGTGTAAGACCCAAGTTCACTTTGAATCCTCTGTCTAAGGGGATGTGAACTGGTAGCACCTCGGCTGAGCAAAAAGGTTTTCTTCCTCCTCTTCCTTGAGAGCTGTGTGCCCTGTGCTCACTGCAGCAATGCCATTTCTTGTAGGGCTGGTTAATGCGGCAGCTTGGAATATCCTGGTTGTGGCTGCTCTGAGACCATGGAAAATTCGAGGGAAAGAGTGGGAACATACTGGCTGAAGTCAGGGAACACAGATTTGTCAGTCCCCCTTCCGGACACCGTATTAGTTACGTGGCTGTGCCTTGTCCGAGTGAAAACTACAGCTTATGCTGGCTCCTCCTTAGGCATGGGGTGACACCGTAATCTGGACCAAAAGAGCCATAAAAGGGTTTTTTTGGGTCTAGAAACTAATGTGAAAACCTGGTATGGAGATACAAACATGTTCTAATTCACTGGGTCACTGTTTCCATCGCTATTGACTTGAGCCATGTTAAAAACCAACCAACAAACCAGAAAAATGAGAGTTTTGGACAAGAGGGTAAGGCACCGTACCTGGGACCGACGTGTGGTACAGAGCACAGCAGCTGTTTCTGTGAATTGCATACTTATAAAAATGCAAGATTTTTACACCATGTAAAAGCATACAAATTTAATGGAACACAGTTAAACTTCGTGTAAATAGTATGTATTTTCTTAGAGTGCCAAATATGAGCAAAAAGAACCCGATGAGTAAAGTGAAGGATTTCCAAGGCAGTGCTGCCGTACACTGGATCCCTAGTTCCTGCTCTGGGAGGTTTCACTGACAGTGGTGATGGCATATCTTCTGAGGGTCTAGAAATACCACTGGAAAACCATTTCTTTGTTTTTCTTTTTTTTATTTTATTTTTATTTCATCCCTCCCTCCCCACCCTGAACATTTTTGTGCCAAAATGTTGCCTGAGGCACATTGCTTGTGCCTCACAGGAGTAGCAATTTGGGTGACTAATCCTCCCATTGTCCTTCTCAGGTGGTGCTCTCTGGCTCTCTGATGCCTTCCCAGGGCAGCACGTCTCCTGGGATTCCTTGTGGCAGGAATATGGTCTCTTTCCACTGGGAAAGAGACGCAATACCTCCTGGGAAGCACAGCTTCTCCAAACAGTCTGGTTCAGGGGAGAAGGGAGCAGAGGACCTTCATCCTGGGGCAGGACCTTCATCATGGCATAACATGGCATGCCCCATGTTACATCTTGGCGTGCCTGTTTGGTGCCAAGTGGGAAACACCTGGCACGACATGGCTGATCACCATGTTTCTTGTGCTCACAGCTCTGAGGTGCTGTCGGGAGGAGGTGAGACCCTTTCCCTGGGTCAGGGGAACCAGCGTGAGGAGCGAGAGCCCTTCGTTTTGTCAGTTGAAAGAGGGACGGGGTAAGATGCCAGGAGGTGTGTAGCACATGGGCAGCTTGGGTATCTCCTCACACGGCTGGTGCTGGCTGGCTTCCCCTGCGTCAAGGGCTGGGCTACATGTGGGGCTGAGCTCTGCACCCTGCAAGGGGCCTGAGGTTAGGTTTGAAGGCTTTGGCGTGGGCTGAGCTCTGCACCCTACAAGGGGGTTGATGTTCGATGGCTTTGGCGTGGGCTGAGCTCTGCACCCTACGAGGGGGTTGAGGTTTGATGGCTTTGGCGTGGGCTGTGCTCTCACCCATGGTACGCAAGCACAGCCTGGTGAGAAAATACAGCAGCACTTCCTTGGAAATTTTGCATTTTACTCATGGGGTTCCTCCTTTTTGCTTGGGTTTTTTTGTTTGTTTGTTTTTTGGTTTTTTTTTTTTTTTGTTTGTTTGTTTTCAGAAAGCCTGAACCCAGGTGCTGTTGCACGGGACTGGCGTTGCTTGTGGGGCCACCCCGGCACCCCTGGTCCCTCTGGGGCAGGGACAGGGGCATTTCTGCAGCGGGGCCGGTCTCACGGGTGGGTGCTCGGGTGGCGACCTCCGGCCGCAGGGTGTGCGCGGCGGGTCCTCCCGCGGCCGCGGGGCTCCGGTGCACTCGTGGGGCAGCTCGCAGAAAAAGCAGATTTGGCGTCTAACAGGGTGGGTTTTTTTCAGCTTTTAGGACGGCACCGTCTAGCGGGCTGTGTGAGTATTACTGCCTCCCCGAGCTCAGCCTTTCCCACGGCCGCAGCATCCCTCGCACCCGCCGCCGGCCCCGGGGATGCTGCGGGACAGCCTGGGGGCTTTGTGACCTCAAAGCCAACTAATGGCCTGGTGCAAGCACCGCTCCTCAGTTTGCTGCAGGGCTTGCTGCTCCCTGTGTCCTATATCCTCTGGGAAACCGTGGGGATTTTAATCACAGAATCATAGAATATTTAGAGTTGGAAGAGACCTTAAAGGTCATCCAGTTCCAACCCCTTGCCATGGGCAGGGACACCTCCCACTAGAGCAGGTTGCTCAAAACGCCATCCAGCCTGGCCTTGAACACTTCCAGGGATGGGGCATCCACAACTTCTCTGGGCAACCTGTTCCAGTGCCTCACCACCCCCACAGTAAAGAATCCCTTCCTAATATCTAATCTAAATCTCCCCTCTTTCAGTTTAAAACCATTTCCCCTTATCCTATCACTGCTTTCCCTGGTAAAGAGTCCCTCCCCATCTTTCCTGTAAGGCACCCTTTAGGTACTGGAAGGCTGCTATAAGGTCTCCTTGGAGCCTTCTCTTCTCCTGGCTGAATAACCACAACTCTCTCAGCCTGTCTTCACAGGAGAAGATGCCCAAGCCTTCTGAACATATTCATGGCTTTGCACTGGACCAGCTCCAGCAGGTCCATGTCCTTCTTATGTTGAGGGCTGCAGAGCTGGACGCAGTACAGCAAGTGGGGTCTCACCAGAGCGAAGCAGAGGGGCAGAATCATCTCCGTCAACCTGCTGGCCATGCTTCTTTTGATGCAGCTCAGATTGCCTTTCTGGGCTGCCAGCACACATTGCTGATTCATGTTGAACTTCTCATCAACCAACACCCCAAAATCCTTCTGCTCAGGGCTGCTCTCAGTCCATTTTCTGCCCAGCCTGTAGTTGTATTTGGGATTGCCCTGACCTTGCACTTGGACTTGTTGAACCTCATGTGTTTCACACGGGCCCACTTCTCAAGGTGTCAGGTCCCTCGGGATGGCTGGAGGTCCCTCCGCATCATTCATAATTGAAACTGGCATGGGGCAATATTAATAATTCTCCAACAATATTAGTAATTCTCCCCAGTCATGTTTTTTCTCCCGCTTGCTTTCTTGCACTACTCCCCACTCAGCCCAGCTTCAGCCCTGTCCCAGCTCAGGCAGCTCTCCCTAGTGCCCAGAAAGCATGGAGAGGAGAAGAAGAGGGAGACAAGACACCCAAATCGTTGAGATGTACCAATGTGGATGTTGCAGATGGAGGGGAGGGAGGGCCACAGAGCCCCATACAGTGCCCGTGTGCCTGCCGATGTGTTCGGCAAGATGTGGAATAGTTATTTCAGGGTCAGAGAACAGAAGAGACAAGATTTACTGACAAAAGCAGTCTGAAAGCCCTGAGCCACCTAATGTTATTTTGACGTCTCTGCTTTGAGTGGACACTGGACTATGTGGCCAGCACAGATCCACTGCAGCCTAAATTATTCTGTGATTCTACAGTTTGCTCTATGTCTGCATTTTAAAACAGCAAAATTCCCCTTCGGTGGTGTATGGTCTTTTGGGAATCATATTACTGGCATTAGCCTCATAAAAACTGACCAGTTACTTGCCTGAAGTACTGACACATCTTCCTGCAGCATCAACACATTTCAAATGTTACTGGGGTCATCTCCCTTCCTTGGAATTACAGGATGTTTTCTGACAGCTTCGGAAAAGAAAAGACTACATTGGAGGGTCTGGCTGTCAAATTAGGACTTTGCACATTGACTGCATTCTTGAAAGTATAGTTTAAGAATTAGGACAACCTATTAGCTGATCACAAAACTGAGCCCATGCAGGACAGAAATGAAATGTTTTAGATTTGAGGGAGAGGGACACGGTGGAGAATTCTCGGCTCTGTAGAGTTCGTAGCAGCAGTGCTATTCCATACAAACAGAGAGAAGATACACATATTTTCAGAAAGGCAGCAAGTGCATGTTCCAGGAATACCTAAGGTGAGTAAAAGTTGAATTTCTGAAGAAAAAGTGCGAGGTCAGTGGGTGCCTTCTGTTAGCACAAGCGGCATGCGGAGGAAAGTCTTAGTTAACTGTTGAAATCAGTTGGAGTCGAGAGCACAAAGTGCGGGTGACATTGTTTCTCTCCCCCTCCCTGCTGGAGAAGTGATCCTGCCGGCGATTTTGTCCCCTGGCAAGGGCTCAGGGTCACACGTGATTTTCTGAGGGTGCAGTCACCAAACGGCTGTCAGTGCAGGCAGATGAGAGTGAACGGCGGCAGAGCTGGGCCGTGTTGCACAGGTCAGGATGCCCTGCTCAGTCCCACTGCCCTCCCCCCTGCCCGCAGCAGGTATGGGGTTCACTGCTCCCCCCCTATTCACAGGCATGATCTGGAATAGCTGCGTGTGCTTAGGTTTATAGACACATCAGAAAAAGGCACTGTAGTGCTTGTTCTGCATAACCAGGATATATGGGCAGGGAGAAGGAAAAGAAATCCCTAGAGGAAGACCACGTCTGTAGCTATCTGCAGCACTACAGAGCCGTGGCACTCCCTGCTCAATAAAAGCACGTTTGCCCTTCAGTAGTTTCCAGGTTATAGATGCTTAGGAAGAAAAGGATGAGCTTTGCAGAGATTAATGTGATTTGGGGCACAGCAGGTGTCCAGATGTGAGACCACACTGAGGACCACATCAGTCCGGTCTCCAGCAGCCAGCTTTTCCTTGGGGTGACATGTCGAGTGTCCCCCCCCCCTGCCCCGCGTGCCCCCCAGGGCAGAGCAGCCCCCCAAGAAGTGGGTTGGGGAAGGGGCTGGTGCAAGATGGGAGCCAGTACCTGGCTGCCAGCGATGGTGCCAGCCCTGCTGCTGCACCGGCCGTGGTCCCACATCCTCTGTGCGCTGCCACGGCTGGAGAAGAAACAGAATTACTTAATTAAAAAAAAAAAAAAAGAAATCCCCTCAGAAGCAATATAAAGAAAGGATTTGCACTCCCCCGTGCCTTCTAATATAACCCGAGCAATTTTGGGTATTTATACTCTTATTCTCCAGGCACCTGCTGAATATTTATTACTGTAACGTCCCTTGTGCCTTTCTGTCTGTTCATAAACAGCTCAATACCAGTGATTTGAGCATTCATTGCTTGAAACTGAAGCCAATAGTTACTGAAAGAAAGTGCTTATTCCACACAAGTTCCCCACATCTTCCTCAGAAAAGGTGATTAAGGGACAACTGTAACTCAGGGGCTCTAGAATATGGTAATGATGCCCTGCCTTTGGGAATGAGCCACAATTAATTACCTGCCTTGGAGTGATTTGGTTGTTTCTGGCAGGTTTCAGATAAGCCAGCTCCCAGGTGCAGACCTCCTTTTCCTTGTCAGGGGGGAAGCATCTGCGTAGTGGTACACAGCATTTCACAGCTGGGGGTCCTGGAGCTCTGCTGGTCTGCAAGGCGTCAGCAAGTGCTCTGCAAGTTAAGAACAAGGACTTTACATGTTTGCGTGTAGGCGAGGAGAGAAACCAAATGAGTGGATATAAAAAATAGTAAATTGGTCGATAATAAAAATAATAAAAATAATTCAAAGCTGAAGGTGTTTTTTTTTTTTTAATTTTTTCAGTGGAAGTAAGAACTGCACAAATACGTGCAGGTTTTTTTCCCTCCCCAAAACGGCAGTTGGCCTTGAGGGAAATGTAACTTTATGCTCAGTCCTTTGCTTAGGCTTCACAGTTTTGTGAACATGCATCATTAAGTCCTTCTCGGTCAGATCTCTGGGGTGTCGATGAAGACACCCAGATAGCGGAGAGTGTACTTAGAGCTGCAGCTGAGCTGGATACCTGCCCTGATTTCCCACTGATTCCCGGGGAGGCAGCATTTGAGTCCTGGAGCCAAGCTGGCCGCGGGAGCACCCCCTGCTCTGGTTCTTGCCGGCACAGCTCCCACAGGATGCTCGTGCAGATCACTCCTTCACAGCTGAGACCTGTGTTAGAGCAGGGTCTGTCATCAGAGCTATTCTTCTGCACCCATCCTGGCAGAACTTCTGCCTTCTCAGAATGCATTTAGTTTTTCTTTTGGAGTTGTTTTACTGGGTTTGTTTTTGTTTTATTTTCACATGGTGGTTGGATTGGCGTAGAAGACAAGGCCAGTGGATCCACATAAAGACTATGAATCACTGTTTCTTGGCTTAATTTCGTCAGGAACTGAGGTTTATGGGATCATGCCATTGCTTTCTCCCTCTATTATTGTCCCTCTAGTAACTTTGGGATCCAATTTGAACCACGCTGGACAGGAGGGTAGAGGTATCAAATAATATGAATTGTCAGCATGTGTTGAGTGAAAACAGCTGGAGAAGCTCGGTTTCTTATGGAGGGAAAAAACAAGGAGGTCCTGCCTTATCAGACACCAGAGAACATAGCCCAGTGGCTGGGACTGAGAGGGAAATGCTGAATACTGGGACAGACTGGTTCTGCTGCTCACACAGGCATTGAGTCCATTCAGTAGTGGGGAGACACAAGCCAGACCACCTCCAGTTACTTGCCAGCAGGGCACTGGTCTGAGCACTGAGTCCTGCTCTCTACTGCAGTTTGAGGATGGGTGCTTTGGGCAGTCAGCATTTAAAGGAAGGTCTGGTCCCACTGCTTCAGCAGGGATGGTCTATGTCTGGGCCAGCAGTACCTGCAGCACCTTGTGGGAAAGACTGCTGGACCTCTCACAAGGTGGCTGGATGGTGCAGTCTTGGCCCAGCCACCCCACCACAGGTGTGGTCCATGGTGGTGACATGGCACACGGGCTGGCTGTACTCATTTTTCCTCGAAGAGGGATGGAGGCAAGTGGTGGGAGAGTGTCTTTCTGGGCTCCAGAGGAGATGGTCCAGTGTGTGCAATTGGAGAAACAGAAATAGAGCACCAAGCTCTTAATACTATCACCATGTCCAGAAAAATGGGGTAGGGTTTAAATATGATGTTCATCTTCTTTTTCATCAAGCTGGGTGCAGTGCTGAGCCCGATCGGTGCAGCCTGTATTGACAAGGGCACTCGCTTTCTAAGAAGGAGTTTTGTTTATCCATCCATCTGCTTCGTATCCATGCAACAGTGAAATGAAGCAGCTTTTGCATATTTATACCCTTGTTCAGCCTGCAGCACTATGAGAACCAAATGACACGATCACAGGGAAGTTTGCCCATTTAGAAACACTCCAGCAACCGCAGGAGAGCAAACGCGAAATGAATGTTATCTTTTAATTATTTTTAATCAATAGTAGAGCTTAGCAAATTCTGGAAAGAAGTATCCATCAGTGTTAGCTCAAACAGAAATTGTGCTTTTACTTTGGTATTCACTCCCCTTTTTAATGGTGCTCTGGGAATGTGCATACAAATGATTTGTGCTCAGCTGAATGCAATTGCGGTGTGGAGAGGCTGCCCTTCGAAGGGAGGGTGATTAAGGAGCTCAGGGACAGGGACTTAGTGCTGCTGCAAACTTTCTTTGTGACCTTGAGCAAGTAATTTAGGGGAAACATTTTAGAGCGTGTACTGGATCAGGCACTTGGCCATCAGTTAGAATTTGGGTGCTGGATCCTACCTTGTGAATTTTGAAAAAAATTTGCCCTATATGTATCTAAATAGCTTCAATTCCTCTTGTGCAAAATTTGGATAATCGTATTTCCTGTCATCTGTAGTTTGTCTTGTCTACTTGCACCACAGACTGTTGCAGGCAGGGGCTGTCTCTGCCTGTGTGCTTCTGGGGCTCTGAGAGCTCTGCAACCACTGTGCAGAAATCAATATACACAGAGTGAAAAACCTTACCAGGGTTCCTGGAATGACCATTTTAAAACTACTTTGATTTCCTTCTAGCCATGTGTCATTCTGGGCAGGGAGCAGAGAGCACAGGAGTGTGTTCTGCCAGGTCTCTATGGTCCCTGTTGGCTCCTCCTGGGGTGCAATGTCTCAGGCACCACCTCCAGGGTATGCATCCACCACGGCTAGATGGTCTGAAATCCTGGAGGTCAAGAAAGATCAAACGACTTCACAGAACAGTTTTTCACCCCACTTGAGCACAAGAAGAAGCTCACACACCCTGTTGAAGAGGGAACTACAAGAGCAGGCTTAAGACAGGACAGCCTTTGGCAGGGTGAGAGTGACTGTGAACAGCTCACCCACAGCGCAGAGATGGCCAGGGACAGTCTTGGGGCTTTTGAACCTTTCCCATTAAGTGACAGATTAAAATGACTTCTGTGGATGGTTCCTAGGCACAGAAAAGGGCTGTCGTCACCTGATAAAATATTGGCTACTGGCCACTACTGTGTAAAGGAACACCACAGCTAACTGGAAAGTATTTTTTCTTCATGCTGCAGCAGGATACGTATAACACACCTTCATATATGCCCAAGATACATGCTCAAAAGAGGTTATGTTGGACCGAGGAAAACATGGTATATAGAGGCAGAAATGCCATATTTTTTTGAAAATTCTGTGTTCTCAAAAAAATTTTCAAGAATTATCTCCCAGTTCAAACAAAATCTGTAACCTCTCCTTTTCTCTGCAGGTTCAAAAGCCAGTGCAAGTCAAGGCTGAATTGAGGTGTAAGGGTTTCCCCCAGCAACACACTCTGAAGACAAGATCTACTGTGCTATGGAGGACAGAAGACCTGGGCTTCAACAAGGGCGACCTCAGCCCGACTGTCACTTCTGTTGGCTGCTGTTATTGTCCCTCCTGCTCACCCTGCTTGGACAGCATTTGGCACACGTGAAGAGGAGCTGAGAGCAGGACATACGCATCTCCACACCTTTCCGTGTTGGGGTTCCCCCCTAACCTTTGAACTGATAGTGATGCCATGTCAACACCCTGCCACTGTGTCACCTTTATGTCCTTGCCAGGCTCTGCTCTGAGGATGTCTCATGGTTTTTCCTGATGACTGACCACAGCCACCTGAGCTGCAGCCATGCAACCACAAGGGTGTATCACAGTTGGGCTTTGGAGCCTTGGGTGCAGGCATTTGACCCTGGCCATGGATGAGGAGGTGACATCTGGGGTTGTGGAGAGAGGTTGTAGCTCCCAGCATCTATGGTCTGATACCATTTGATTGTGGATAACATCACCCCCTGATATCACTTGATCGTGGATGCCACCCCCATGTGTGGTGTCAGGGCTTCGTACCAGGCTAAGCCTCTGCTTGCACTTCTGACAAGTGGGCTGCAGTCCCTGGCAGGGATAAGGGTCTCTGCAGGTCCACAGGAGCCAGCCTTGCCCTGCTCCCTCATCCGTGCAGGGCGTGATGCTGCTCTGCCCCCAGCCTGGAGCTGTGGTGCTTCCTCATGCTCTCCGCAGCCAGACAGTGGTACGAGCTGCTGCTGTGACGTCCAAGGAACTGCCACATGGCAGATGACACTGCTCAAAGTCGCATTAGCTCTTTGGGGGGTGTCTGCCAAACCTGACAGTATTTCTTTACCTGACAGTGCAACCTTAGTGCTAGCAATGTGAAGACATCAGCTGGGAATCTTTCTCTCCAGCTTGAACGCATATAAATCAAAGTATCCATATTGCAAAGCATTGCACCACATAACAACTTCAGACATATAAAAGTGGGTTTCACTGGTGTTTAATACTTTCTCTTCAGTGACAGCAATATTCACATTTGTGTGTTTTCTAGTAGACATATAAAATATTTTTGTCTCACCTTATTATAATCTATGCAAACATCAGTAATCTATAAAATCTCCAGTAGCTTGTAATGACGGGATGGCACCAGAACTGATCATACACAGAGCGAGTTATTCTACTGTAAGTTAATTCATGCAGCAGAGAAAATATCTTATTCTAATTTATTAGCTAATATTTCAGCCAACAACTATTTCTCTGTGATCTTTTGATTGCTTTTGTTCTTTATTTGCTTCATATCCATCAGTTCCATCTTCTTCCACTAGTAAACAAATTTTCTTTGTATTTGGCATAAATAAGCCACCAGTAGCACCAGGGTGACATTCTAGTGTAACAGAATGACAGCTACTGAAATCCTCTTGCTTTCTAGGCATAGTTAGTCTTACTGCAGAGATCTGTTAACAGTGATGTTTAATGCTTTGTTGCAGCTTGGACAGAAAAAGATTTTTAATGGCTAGGGTGTTCAATGCTATTAAAATTTCGTGTCTTTAGCTTTCTTTCCCTCTAAAAGAGATGTTGATTTAAAACTGATTAAGGATTAAGTTTACAAGCTACCAATTAAGTTTTTCAGTTAACCATCTGCATTTGAACCATTATATAAATTAACTTGGTTAAGCCCTGGTTACTAGACAGGTATAAATTGCCTCTAATAGCTCTCTGTATCATCTGGGATTGTTACTTCTGTCCCAATTCTATCACAATATTTTTATTATTTATTACTCCCCTGTCCCAGATTCTATCCCAGCTTGCGTGATAGGGCTTACTGGAGTCAAGAGTAATGTCAGTAAGTTGAGCTGCTTCCCTTTGAGTTCTGGTCTCACGGTGGACCATCCTGTAACACAACCCAACAAAACCCATTGAGATGGTTATTATATTTTTGAGGACATTTTCCTGAAGCTTGAACTAAGGTTGATGAAATCTCATTTTCCAAGATGCGTTTGCTGTTTGTTTTGGTATTTCTGTGTTCTACACTGTAAGGCTGACAATTTCCATGGATACAACTGGATCTTGCCCTTTCCCGGAAAATCCCTGTGGGGGTTCACTGCACTCTTGGTAGTTTTGGGGCTTTCCAAGTCCTCTGCCTTTTTTAATTTATTTATTTTTTTTTAAGTTGCTGCCTACCTGAATAGCTATCTTTTGATTTATTTTTTTTTTTTTTACAATTTGTTTTATTTGAATATGTAGCTATTGAATACTTAATATTTTTAGTTGATATTCAACTGGTACTTCATTAACATTGCATATGACTGAGATGCCTGATTTCTTGACCAGTCATTGCAATGTGAGAAGAGACTCTGTGTACAACAGGGACAGAACATAAACCATTAGAGTGATTGGAAGTTTTTCATCCCCATCTTTTCCTGTATTGTTGGCCATCCCAAGGCTTCCTGTAAGGTTCAATTTACGCTGCCCACTGAGTTGGAGATGACTCCTAAAATGTTGTTCCATTTTGGAGCAACTGCTCTAGCTTTTTATCTCTGTGTGCTCCACGGCTCTTAGAGCTGCAGCCTTTACTAGTGCATCAACTTTCTTAACTCAATCTCCTCTTTTATTCTGATTTTCGATAGGCTTTCACATGCATACTTGTTTATGACCATTTTTTTTCCTTAAGGTTTGGACCACTTTGTTCCCAGAGGGCAACACGTGGTATTAGCTTGCCATCTCCTGAACGTGTCCCTTTGTTCTCCCATGTTGGCAGCCAGACAGCAATAGCTTGGCAAATCTATGAAAATAGCAAGTAGTTTTTCCCAGTCCTCATTTTATAGTATTCCTTTAACAGGCCAAGCTTTAGCTGCTTGAGCTGAATGGAGGAGTACTTTCATTTTTATGTGGTTTTGTGCTTATCCAAATAGCTGCAAATCCTCTTTCAGCTTCCAAATATTTACAGTCACTGGATCAATCAGTAAACAGTCTTAGCCATTTCCTTCCCTTCTATTTTTTAAGTCTGAGTCTGGATTTAGCAGTGAAATTTGCTTCCTGATATTTTTGTATTTGGTAGCTCCTCATATTTGGTAGAGGTCCCAAAAGCTTTCCTCTTTCCAGTGTTTTCCCCTGATTCATTAAGGCCTGTATCTGCCCACTAGCTGTGCTTTGCTACCCATTGTTTTGAGCTTTCCCAGTCCTGTGTGTTTGCTCGGTCTGTGCCGGGGGGGAATTCCCCATGTCCCCTGGCCTGTGTCCCTGGTGTGTGCTCCTCCACACGATGCTAGAGCTGGCTGCAGGGCTGTCAGAGCTCTTGCCCCCACACATAATAATTCTTCCTTTTGCATCAAGACTACCTCACCTTGTCAGTGATGGGTCACTGAACACTCAAGGGGTCTCTGGCCCCAGGACATGCCAGTACAGTTGCCTGAGCAAAATCTTCCTTCAGCCATTTTGGTGCCCCCGCCTGGTCCAGGCCCCATGGCCACCATCTCTTCTCCTTGAGGGTCACGGTCAGTGTCTGGCTTTTGCCTGTTAACATGAGAATAAAACGTCTGAAAAGTTAAATATTCCTTACAAGGCCCATAATCCTGATATGATTGAGCATGGGTGTGTTTCAATGAGCTCTACCTGTTGTTTATCAGCAAACTGTCCTCTTGACCTGAAATTATACCCAGCTCTTTAAATTCCTGCTGTACCAATTGGGCCTTTGGTCACCTAAACTGAAAACTGGTTTCCTTGGTTACCTGCAGCACTCTCTCTTTATTTATCCATACAAGAGGGTCCATGGATCAAAATACCACCTAGAGAAGGTGTAACTGAAGCTCAGCTGTTTTCCAGAAAATTCTTCCACATCTCCATAACACACACAGGAGAGGTTGCTGGACCATTAGGATCCCTAAAGCACTGACTGCCCCATCAGAGTATAAAACAGTCTCAAATCTGTCCAGTATAGATGCTTTGCTTGGGGGGTCTCTGGGGTCCCCAGGAGGCTCTTGCATTGAGCCAGCTGAGGGTCCTGGACCTGTCAGCATCTTAGGGCTGCTTGTATTCACTGTGTTGTGATCAGTGCTCTAGTTGCTGGTTGGCCCCGTAAAGCATGGACAGGTCTGGGCAGGAGCAGCTAGAGGTTTTCATGAGGTGTGCATCCCTACTGTGCAAAACCAGGTCTGTCCATGTCACACTTTACTGCTCGTTCCTTATCCAGCTCTTGTGGTTTAGTTAATTTGGGTTATTGTTCCAAAAAAGCTCTAATGGGTGCCCCTCTCCCAGCATTTATGTTTTAATCTTCAGTCCTCAGCTCCATGACCTGCTGAAATTCCCTCTGTCTCCAGCACTCCGGCAAAACCACTGGCCTTTGCTTAACTTTGAAACACTGTTTTTTCTCCGTTAACCTTGTTTTCTATGGAGCAAACAGTGGCAAATGTTACTGCTTCTTCTTTCTCTTTACATTCTGCTTTTCATTCTCTTTACATTCTCTTTACCCTCTTCTTTCTCTTCACATTTTCTATCTATCTGTGCCCTGTAAAATTTTTCTGCCTGGATGACTTTCCTCTTAAGCTAGCGCCGAGTCAAATGCTGTTGATTTACTGGTTCAGTAATTGCCCTAGCAGCTGGTACCAATCCATCCATCATTGCAGGTTTAATTTTGAACCTCAGCTTTAGGTTGCTGTCTTGGTCCCTCCTGGATGAAATCTGATCTTGTATTCAGTACCTGCTTTCTTGACTAAAAAAACCCCTTCTGGTCCTTCCTCAGTTTTCTCTTCTTCCAAACTGAGCAACCCCATCACAATTAGGGAGAGCAGCAGTGCCACCATAGTCCTCTGCAGAGGGCCGTGGCGTTTTCCCCCAACTTCCTCTCCTGGTCCTGTTGACACTAGGACAAGGTTGGACAGTGCTGTGGTGGGGTTACAATCACTCACGGTTGTTTCTGGGGCTCCTGTGAGTCCCACCACCCCTATACAGCAACAGCCACCCAGGGTCCTAGCAGCTGCTGTGCAGCTCTGGCTTGTTCCAGGCTCTGACTGAGGTCTGGCTCAAACCTGCTCCTGCATCCTTCCATCAGCAGCTGTGTGCCAGCGGTGATGGGAGACACGAGGAGGGCCAGGACTCCAGCGCTTTGCTGAGGAGCACTCAGAGGGAGAGGAAGTGTAGACCCAGTAACTTGGTGACTCCACGTGAGCCAGCCTGGGATCAGAATAGCCATCCCGGGATCAGAATAGCCAGCCCAGGATCAGAATAGCCAGCCCCCTTCCGGGCCTAGGGGTCAATATCTACTCCCAGGACCCCCTCTCAGAGGGCTGCAGCTACAGCCTGCTGCTGCATGGCTCTTCCAAAGAGTCAGTCATCCTCTGACAAACCAAAGCATCAGATCCATGATGCTGAGTCTCTTTTGCCATTGTCCTCACAGGTCTCATTGCCAATCTGGATCCTGATCTCAAGTTTCTGCTGTGTTAGCTCTTGTAAGCCATCCATTGCATCCTGCCCAGGTTCCCTCTGCCACTGGTGTGGATTGCGGGCTGTCTGCTGCAGAGGCACACACTTTTCTGCCTCAGTTGCTTCAGCAATTTGGTCACTTATTTTATATCCATTCTTCCCTTTTCTAGACCTGCAATTTTCTCTCCAAGCCCTCCCTTTACCACTTTCACTAGACTAGTCAATGTAGCTGCAGCTTTCCACAATGGCCATAGCCAGCAACCTTAGTAGGTCTTGACTTTCGTGCTCTCCTGTCAGACTGTAAATGCTTTTCCTGCCTCCCCCGAAGCACTGTCATCCATGCAGTTCATCAGCTGGTGTGGCTGGGCTCATACTGCATGACCCAAATCCCAGACTTTGCTGTGGAAGGGAGAGTCTGTCTTTCCCCCTGCAAGCAGCCTTGCTTGTATCTGGGTTGTGGTGCTTACTGCAGGAGCCCCAGTGAGATCTGAGCCTCCCTCTGGGGCCACTCTGTTTGGGGGACACTTCAGCACATGCAAGGAGGTGCTGTAGTCAGGACACACACAGCTCCAAAGAGCAGAGCTAGTATTTGCTAGCTAACATACACAGGATAGCTGGAGCTTGATGTGGTCCCAGCTCAGGGAGCTCATCACCCTGTACAGCGCCCAGCACCTTTGCTGGCTGCACAGGCACCACTGCAGGGGGAGAACAGTTAGTTTCTGCAGCTCCAGGACACATCCTTGATGGTGCTGAGTTTCCTTATTTCACTTTGTTTGCTTCTTGAAGGTTTTATACCTTCCTATGATATTTTTTTTTTTTTTGAGCTGGTAGTGATGCCATCTCAGCCACCCTGCCTCTGCCTGTGGTGTCACCTTGTGTCCTTTCCTGGCTCTGATGTACAGCTGTCTCACAGCTCCTCCTGATGACTGTGCATCAGGCCTGCAACAGTGTAAACCATGGCCATGAAGCCACAAGGGCTGTATCAGAGCTGGGCTTTAGGGCCTTGGGCACAGGCGCTTGGCCCCAGGAAGATGAGGAGGTGACAAGTGGGATCACAGACAGAGGATTACATCCCCAGCTGCTGCCGGAGACAATGCAGCAGCAGTAGGAGCTCTGGTGATCCCCAACTCAGCTCCTGTGAACAAAGGGGCGTTGCTGGTACTAGGTCTCCTGGACCACGATGTCTCCCTCCTGAGTCCAGCAATATCAGTTTTAGGATGAGTGCTGTGGTCTGCTGTGCAAGCTGTAGCACATTGAGCAGGGACCTACACTGGTGACCATTAGGAATGTCATTAAGATTTTTCACTCCTGCACAGAATAAAAAGAACTGGCAGTAATTGGGGTGTATAAGTGGGATGTTTGAGCAGCAGCGACTATGGGAGTGCAATCAATAACAGGGGTGAGTTGCAGTGGTGTGGAGAGAACTGTAAGTGGTATGTTTTGTCTGTGTATGCAGGCTGGCACATTGCTTTTGTAGCCACAAATTGAGCCCATCTGCATGATTTACTTTCTCCTCCTACCATCTCCCTTTATTAAGTTAAATCAATCATCCCACTGCTCTGTGATTTATGGCTTAATGTTTTGCTGGGAATGTGTCACAAAGTGAAAAGCAGAAGTTTTGATGTATTAGTAAAACCAAACTTTTCTGCCTAGGGTGAGATTGGAAGAATTTAGTTTCCTCTTGGGTAAATTCTGATAGATGATATAAATTTCCATCCTTCCCTCATCTTCCTCCTCCTCCTCAACCCACACCTGGCTGCAGAGAAAAGCCTTGAAATAGGTGATGCCAAGGCTCAGCCATTTCCCCACCTGTTTGTGTGTCCTGGCACACCTTGACCTGCACCCTTCAATAGCTGTGGCACTTTAAGTCTCTGTGGCAGCTCTGCATAAAGCCTTGGATGGATGAATGGATGAAGCTGAAGAACTCAGCCCCACCCCAGGTTGCTCTAATGAACTCCAACAGCAAAGAGTGGCTGGCATTGGCCATGGCCAACTGAGGGTTCAATGACTCCAAGGATGGAAATGCCATCAGCTACCTGGGCAACATTACATGATATGGTCAGTCTTTGTTTTCACAAAGGCTCATCCAAGGAAAATCTGATCAATATGGGAGACCTTGTGCTGGGAGGTGATGGAAAAGGAGTTTCCCATTCAAGTGAGGGGGAAATGACTGGTCAAATACCAAGGCCACAGTCTGGGGAGCGCTGCAGTCCAAACATGCTGGCTTCCCCACCATCCCATGTGCTCTCCACTCCAAATGTGGACATAGAGTTTTATTTTTGTGTTGGCAGAAAAGGCAGAGGGGGAGGTATGGCCCTACCATGGCACTGTTCCCTCTTTCAGAAATGGAGACATCATCTCTCCCCATCTCATGCCTTTAACTGAGCTGAGCAGCCTCTATCATGCCTGCTCTCTCCACTATGACACGGGGTATGTGTGGCCACAGGCCTTTAGAAGCCCTGTCTGAAGGGTTTACACCTCCCTAGACCTATTAAAAAACCTTTTTTCCTGAGGGAGAGTCCACTGGGTGTCTAAATCTCCTCTCCTTGCCTCTTGTTCTTCCCAAGGGTGGAAAGCAGCTACTCCCCAAGTCCAACTCTCCTCCTTTGAATTGGAGGATTGAGAGGTAGCAGACTGAGATGGTAATGAAGTTTATTAATTAAGAAAAACATACCTCTAAAAAGCTTGTAACACCTTAACTACATTATAAACATGCCACTTTTTATAGCATAATTCACAATTATGTCACTGCAAGTAAATGCAGAGTGACAATTCTGTTGCTTATTACTCGTATTAGTACTGATACATAATTCTATTACTACAAAGAAATCTTATAAATCAAGCACTTCTTAAGCTGCAATTCTATTGCCTTTCTTCCTGCACTTAGTATTAAGGTACCAAGTCTATCTCTCCTTAAAAGTTTATGGATCTTTGCTGTACCCTCCCACACCAAGTCTTCTGGATCAAGCCGGTGGGGAGACCAGCATTCTCTCCAAGAGGGTGTTCCCTCCAGCATCCCTGGTGGTGTTGGGTCCACAGCTCAGCTTTGGCATCTGCACTCCTTTTGTCAGAAGCTTCCCACGTTTCTTTGTTTACCACCTGGTCTTATACCTCCCTGCCCAATTTTTTCATTTTCCTTTTGCCTCCCTTGCACCTTTTTTTGCCTTTCAGACTCCTCCCAAGTAAACAATCCCCAATTACTCATTGGTATCATCTCTACTGCATTCATACCCCTACGGTTTTTGGGGCAGAATTATCTTACTCTAGCCTTACTCCATTTCTCATCTTGGGCGCAGAGCTTTCATACCACAGAAACAATATTTGCACATTTTGTTCTCACATCCCATCTCTGTACTGGAACAGTTCTCAGCACACTCCCAGTTCCCATCAGAGGTCTTGGACAGTTTTGGAGCCTGGTGTCTGTTCCAGCAGGGCCCCTGGCTCTCAACACCCAGCCCTATAACAGGCTCTGCATCCAAGTCTCCACAGATGTGCTCCATGAAGACATCACTGTGGGTGAGCCCAGCTTGCTTACTCCTGCAGAGGCCTGGCTCACCATCCCATGTTGTCCTCCAGTGGCTTGGTGGAAGGAGATGAGCCACTTGTTCTACCTCTTGATGCTCGACTGCAAAGTTATGGTGGGGAGAGGGGGAAGCCCAGGTTTCACTTTGCACCAGGGCCAGGAGGACCGATCTCTTCCTTCCTTTCTCTGTGAGCTTATAGCACCTAAACTTCCCTGAGCTTTAGTGCAGTACGACTGTGTGTTCAACTGTTACAATAGTTTTTGTGTCTTCATGTGTGTATATATATTTATACATGTGCATGTATATGTGTACATATAAATATATGCAAGCATATATACATATGTACTCATATGTACATACCCATCTATATTTTTATATATACACACACAGACACACACATATATGGTGACTAACACTAGTAACAAAAGTTACTATATGCAGAATAAAGTATGTATGACCCTAAAATAAAAATGCCAAGAGGAGTACAGGCATGGGATGAGATCAGAGGCCTTGGAAATGCAGGCACAAGATGATATTCGAAGCTCCAGAGCTATTAACTGCTCACTGATTGTCAATCACTTGTCACCAGAGAAATTCAGTCTTGGGAATTGGGATACCAAAGAAAACAAAGTTGGGACCAATAACGAGTACAGCATGTACTAGAAGGTCAGGATGAGCAAAACTGAAGATCTGATCCGGGCCAGCTGAAGAGGTGACTTATCATTTCTCTCAAGGTGCAGACTCCCCAGATAGTGTATAAAATGGGTCTTCACTGCAGTTGGAAAGCATGTCTTTATTGTGGAAGTATCACTGCTGAGCCATGCTGAGTGCCACAGCTGCTCTAAGTTTCTTGCTTTTGCGTTTATTTCTAGGTGTATTTTTGCTTACATTGCTTTTGGTACCTTGAATATGCTATTGCAGCTATTAGCAAAAAAGCGCAAATACAGTACTAAGCATTAAAAGAGGGTTCCCTTTCACTCCCCCTTTCCAGTTGATTGTGTTTTGGTAACCTACTCTGAAACCTAGATGCAATAAATTGAAACTTCAATGGCAATAAACTGAATGGTTGGTGGGGAGACTTTTGCTAGGGAGCAGCGGGCGTGGGGTTGTTCTAGACAGGAAAAAGATCTGGAAGCAGAGGTTGACCCCAGGAGATGAATGACAGTGTCTCCACTGACCAGACACAGTCCCACAGAACCTGGGCTGAGCCAGATTCTACTGACTGCTCAGTGATCATCAACAAGGTGAGGTGGAGACAGGTCCAAGGTCAGTGCAGAAAGACTACTGAGCAAATCAGGATTGTCAGGACGGGACACTGATGCACCTACAACACAGCTCAAGGAGGCCCAGTGCTGAGCTTAAGTGGAGCTCCTGGACCAGTGGACAGTGGGTGCATGGGTGGAAATCCTGGGTGCAGTCGGTTAGGACAGTTAATGCACTTGGGGCACTGACAACTGGGTTGGAGAAGCTGCAGGTGAGTTAATTCCTAGGGGACTTAGCAAAAGTTAGGTTGGTCTCTCCTGGATGTAAGTAGGGCTATGAAGTTTGCTGGTCCTCACAGCTGTCTTCCAGACAGAAACAACATCCTTCAGTAGTAGATCTGGACTCAAAGTGTCTGTCAGTTTTGCAATGGAGGCATCATCTTGCCTGTCTTCGAGGAAGGTTCTGAAAGTTTCCTTTAGCCTGTGGGTGAGACAGATCATAATTTTAAGTGTCTGGAGGACTGTTTCCAAATGCCTTGACCTCCAGCAGGCAATGCTGGCAGTCAAAGACACTCCACTGTGGTACCCCTGAGACAGCCTTGCAGCTAGAAGACAGGCAGTATTCTCTGGATTATCACTGATGGTGTCAGACAACAATGTGGGCAACTGTTGGTCAGCATTGCCAAGAGCACCCAAATAGAGGTGGTGGCCTTAAAGCTGAGCTCTCTCAGCTTCACTGACTGCCTCTCCCATCTCAGGTATAACACAGCACGCTGTCTGTATGCAATTTGATACAGTCCCAGCTCCCCTTTTCATGGGATCTGTCATGATGTCACTGTGGCATTAGGACACCTTTCTCATGCAAGAAATAGGGAAAGGGAGGTGGTGTTGCCATATCCTCATGTTGGGGTTTCTCATTGTCCTGTTTAGGGGGCATATTTTTGTTTCTCCTACATGATTTTTTTTTCCCCAAGACACATACTAAACTGTATTAACAAGAATGTAGCCAGCTGGTGATTTTTCTCCTCTTTTGACACTTGTGAAATCATATCTGGAGGATTGTGTCCAATTTTGTGTTCCCAGTATGAGAAAAACATTGACCTTCTGGAGTGAGTTCAGTGGAGTGCAACCAGTATGATTGGGGATCTGGAGCACAGGACATATGAAGAGAAGGTAGAGAACTCAGTTATTCAGCCTTCAGCTGAGAAGGCAAAGGGGAACTAGAAATGCATCTTTAACTATGCAGTAGGAGCATGTCAAAAAGATGAAGCCAGAATCTTCTTGGAGTGCCCAGTGAAAAGACAAGAATTAACAAGCACAAGATGCAGCAGTGGAAATCCTGAATAAACATAAAGAAAAAAGGTTCACCAAACAGGTGATGCACCCACAATGCAGAGTGGTGGTGGCATTATCTTTTGAGACAGTCAGAACACAACTCTAGCTTTGAAGTCAGACCTGCTTGAACCAAATGGGTGGACTAGAGACTTCCAGAGGGCCCTCCCAACCTATGTTTCCATGATGGTATGATTTTTAGTGGTTCTCTTGTTTTGCCATGAGATGTCAGATGAACTGAAGGGGCTGGGGTTTCTGCTGTATTTTACTTCCACTTCTCTTTACAACACAGTGAGAGTTGATGCTCATCACAGCTGCAGTAACTCCCACTTTTGGAAAGCATAGCCATTCTCTTCAGCAAGTTTCAAGAGCCAGCCTTAAAAGGGAATTCAAGACCCATACATCTGGGTCTATGGAGATGGTATCTATCCCTAGAACAAACTAGGAAAAATCTGCTCTTACCCCCACTGTGGATCAAAGCTCTCCAGAGGCACAATGATCATCTCATGAAGCTCAATGAGGAACAAGTCCAGGTTAACTGTGGAAAATGCAGTAGTCAGAGCCTTCTCCTCCTCTGCACTCAACTCCTTGTGGTAATTCTCAGAAACCAGGCAGAAGGGATTCTGCAATGACAAACAACATCAGCAAGAGGATGGCCTGGGACTCCCCAGAAAGACCATCTGGTGGCTACATGTAATGAAAGTGTTAGAACTGGGACCCTCTTTGTTCCTGGCTCTTAAAGCAGGGCCTCCAGAGACCACAGCAGCAGATGCTGATGTGACCCATGCCAGAAAGCACCACTGCTTCTAGCAGAACATCTTGTGGATGGTCCTTTTCCAAGGGTCTTACATGACTGAAGTAGACTTGCTTAGCTCTTGCTGAATGGTAAGATTAAAATTTAAAAAATACCTTATTTTTTTCCTAAAAAATTCCCAAGTTTTCCACAGAAAATCAACTTTGTCAAAAAGTTTCTCTTTCCCCCTAGATCTTGTAGACAGTTTTGTGAACTGGGCTGTCTCCCTTACCTGATTCATCTGCACCAGCAGCACAGATCTCTTTGCCGACAATGTCTGCCACAGAGACAGGATGTGCTTCAGCTGAGTGTTTGGTACCACCTGGAGGAGGAAAAAACAGGTAGGCAATAAGTCAGCCAGTTCTTGCTCTTTAGAAAGGCCATGTCTGAGTTTGCCATGTTCTGAGTTAGGTCACAAAAAAAGCGTGTGACTTAAAGGTGATGTCTTAATCCTTAGGGAAGGGTACGAGGGATGAAAATGTTCAGCCAATTTCCCATTCAGTACAAGTAAAGCACCTTGCTTACCGGCATATCTTTGAACTGTTCCACACTTGCATCCATCTTCAGCTCATTTTTCACATACTCGGACAACTGGCGCTCTGGGTCCCCACCAGTCACAGCCAGGAACTCAGCAGCCACTTTCAAGGTGGCTAGAGTCTGGGAAATAGCATTCACTGAGCGGGCTTCTTCCATGATCCGTTTCAGCTGGTTCACACTTAGTGATTCCTATCAATAGGAGAAATATAGCCAGATTGTGACTCTGACACATGAGGTCCGGGTCCTGCAAGTGTGTCTGTACAGCAAAGTGACTGTATAACCTTTGGAGCCAGTTCTGCTCTCTTATTAGAGGGGCGGTTAAGAGATACCTGGGTGACGTCCACGGTTTACATGGGAAAGACACAGACTCTACATGGACATGGGTTCCCCAGCCTAGTTGCAAGCAGTAAAAATAATCCTACAGTTGCCAGTGTGGTCACCACATCTCCTTGGTTTTCACACCTGTACAGTTGGGTCCATCTGAGTGAGTTGCCTCGATTCTCTTTAGAGCCAGCAAAGAAAATTGGCTCTTTGTGAGGCTCCAGCCATCTGCCTGATTTGGACTTGGACCTTTCTACACATCCTGCAGGTCTTGTATTTTCTGTTGAGCATTCTGTCCAATTGATAAGCATTACAAGGAAGAAGAAAGCTTGGCTGGAAAAAAAAGGGTGGTAAGCTCTTTTCATACCTGTGGCAGCTGTTCTCTCACTTTTGCTTTTGTGTCCTGCAGGGTCTTCATGCTGTTCAGTTCAAAGGATGGAGCAGTCTGGAAAACAAATGGTGGCTATGAAGACAAAAAGTATCACTTGGCACAGGCCAAAGGGGAAGCCCATGACCATGCAGTAGGACACAGCTACCCGTGTCCTGGCTGTGGGGCCGGTGGCTATGACAGCCTCGTATAGGAGGTACAGGGAGGTGGAAGGAAGAAGGGGCTACCCTGGTAGCATATAGAGATGTTGCTTGTGCATGCAAGGATGGAGTTAAGAAAGACAAAGCTCATCCGGAGCTGAAACTGCTGAGGGATGTGAAGGCCAACAAAAAGGGCTTCTACATCAGTCCATCAGTAGCAAAAGGAAGACCAGATAAAAAGTGGGCCCACTGCTCAACAGGGAAGGGGACCTACTGACAAAGGACATGGAAAAGGTACTCACTGAGATACTCAATGCTTTCTTTGCCTCACATTTTACTGTAAATGTCTGCTTTCAGTTTTCTATGTTTACTGGCAAAGTTTAAAGGCATGTCACAATAAGAAGAGGACCAAACTAGGGACTGGTGAGATAAGTTACTGTTGTGGCAGCTACAGACCACAGAGCTGCTCACTCACTTCCCCTCCTTACCCCCAGTGAGATGGCAAAAGAGGGAAGGAAGAATAAAAGTGAGAACAAAACAAAACAAATGATGCAAAGGCAATCACTCACCACCTCACATGGGTAAACTGATGAGGGTGTTAAAACAGCAGGACAGAGGGCCAGAGAACTAGTGAAACTCTATCCTTGGAGAAACTCTGTTCTGGAGATTTCCAGAATTAAACTGTACAACACCCTGAGCAATCTGGTCTTGCTTTGAAGTTACTCCTCTTGGAATTACTCTCCTTACTTGGAGAAAACAGTTGCACCAGAAACATCCAGAGGTCCTTCTAGCCAAACTCTTTCAGTTTCTCTGTGACTGTGTTTCTTTGCTTATCCTTCTCTAGTACTGGACAAGGGTGTGGACCTGAATAACTATGTGACAGCCATGTTATAATACCCTTAAACCCCATTTTCCCACTCCCTCGTGGCCAGATTTTCACATTTCACAAATGCAAACACCCAGTCAGCCCTTCTTCTGAAGGAAATAGCTGGGGCAATGAACAGTCATAGGAGAACTGCAGGCGAAGTTTATGTAACCACCTGAGGGTTATAGGAAGTTCTGAAGGAGCTGAAGGGACTTAGGTACCTAAATTCACTGCTGTCCTGCAAGACTTAATCTTTGAGGTACGTACCTCTGGCCTGCCTTTTCAGATGGGAATAACCATTTGCAAATCTGGTCCCCTGAGAGCTTCTGGAGGAAAGCCAAAGGCTAATGTGAGTAAGTGAAGATGAATACCACAGAAGAAGACCAGCTTCTCCAACATGGTTCAGAGAGTCATGTTAGACTCCAGTCCTATACTATGCCCAGGACTCAACTCTCTTGAGTCTTTTTAGATGGTGTCTGACTCCTCCTTGGTTATAAGAAAATCCAGGCCAAGCTCCCCTGCAGCCTTTGAAAGGAAAGGCTCACATTGCCTTTTACAACACCAAGGTTTGCTGAGCGCAGTGTGGTTTTTGACCACACAACTGTTACAATCAAAGGAATGCAGGCAGATGCAAAGTGGTGGGCTTCCAAATGCACAAGCACCTTCGTGTGTGTTTGCTCTAGCTCTGGAAAGGTAAGTACCAGTTACCGCAAAGAAAATCCTACACTCTCTGCTGGCCCGAAGCACTGCAACTTGGCTTGGGCCGAATGTGCATTGTGCTAAGCTCACCTGAGGTTTGATGGTGGGTTTCCCACTGATAAAACGTTGGATCACTTGCCGCTGCAGTGTCTGGAAGTCAAAATGGGTTGTCTTGGTGCCATCTTCCTCTATCACATATTGGCAGTTGGCCAGTGTTGCAGTAATCAGATCATTCTCAGTTATCTTCAGCACCGAAGATGGTTTCACCTCTGCTGCAGAGATGATTCTGGGAGAGAAGAAGTTACCTTTTGCTGTTAAGGATAGCAACTTACTTCTCACCTCATTCTACTTTGCAATCAGTGACACATGCAGCTCTAGACAAGTCCTGATTTGCTCCAGGGAGATGGTTTGAAACGTACCGTTGCTTTTCCTTTGTGATCTGTGTAGCTGCATCCACACAACTGTTCTGGAGCTGTATGAGGAGCCTCGTCACAAGGTAACTGATAGAAAGCGGAGTTGGGAGGAGTTTCAGGACAGCAGTGTTAGCGTTGATGTCCTCTGGCAACTGGTCCCAGGGGACTCTGACATCTGTAATAAAATGGAGGGTTTCTCTTCTGCCTTATGTGGTGGTAGGAAGAATTCTCTCAAGCGAAAAACTCAGGCTAGCTTTTGTTAAAATCTTTTTGGAGGGTTTTTTTTTTATTTGTTTTGTATTTTTGGAAGGGTTTTTTAACTTACTTTCACCTAGAAGGTCAAAACAAAGCAAGCTCAGCAATTGGCATAGGTTCCAGGCTTCATCAGTGGCTTAGGAAATGGAAGTAACAATACCTGGGAAGTCAAAATACCTGAGCACTGTGGTTTCCCTCTGATATTGCTCCAGACTTTCTGGATGGTCCCTACAGCTCGGCAGAAAGCTGAGTGCTGTTCCTCTTCAGGCGCAGAGAGGGAAGAAAAGCAGCAATGTCAGTGTATGCTCCCAAGAGAAAGGAATCGAAAAAGATTTATTTTTGTCTCCTTGAAAGATATAGCTTATGGTGTACAACTGCTCAGTAAACTGTGTTAGGCTGCACCTTGGTTGCTTTTCACAGCTGTGGCTCCAAGCTTAACCAGAGTTAATTTTTTTCTAGCCCATATTATGCCTTATCTGGCATTAAGGGGTGCTGAATCCCAGCTCACGTGCACCATGCTAATACACTTGCTTACGATCTTAAAAATCTGTCTCATGTATGCTGCCCATCCATTCGTGAAACAGCAGGAAAAATCTCTACAAATTTTTCAAGTCCTACTTACTCTGAGAATAGGAGGTGATCTGCCCAATACCCATTCCAATGTTTCAGAGATCATTCCAATGTCTCAGAGATCTCCTCCAAACCCCAAAGATGGCCATGAAGATGGACATGACTGAGAGTTACCCCTGTGAACTTGTGTGAGGGCCCTAAGGGCACTAAGAGACCTTAATAGCCCTGAGCAGCCTGACCTTTGGACTCCATCTCACCCCTTCCTCATGGGCCCAGGAGGCACATATAAGCTCAGGCCAGTGCCTGAGTTGTAAGCAGTTGTAAGTAGGAGCCCTGTCTCCTGCTCTCACAACATATTGTCAGAACTTCCTCGTGGACACCTTGCCTTGTGTTATGATCACTGAGCTGCTGACAGAACCTGGCCTTATTGCTACCCTGGCCTTGCCCCGATGCTGTGGGACTGCACCCTGGTCGCTGCCTGGTCTGTGCTATGGTCACCTTTAGCTCCTGGCTCATCTTCCCTCACAGAGCAGTCTTGCGTTTGCTGCTCCCTCACAGCTTGCAACAGAAAACACAGGTCCTGCTGCAACACCAGAGCAGAGCATATGGGTGTTGAGGACCAGTAGAGGCCAGCTTACTGGGATTTGAATAAGCCCATGTCATACCTGAAAGCTCATGTTGGTCTAGGAACTGTTGTACTGAGTATATTTCCCCTCCATGGCTGTTCTGGAAGAAGTGGATCAGGGTTTTCTGCAGGCTGAATATGTCAGGCAGGTGCTGGACATGCTGGATGTTTTGGAGCTGAAAGGGAAAATTCAGCATGACTTTGCTATCCATGCACTTACCTGAGGAACCAGGATTGTGTCTGGCATTGTGTGGTATTCAGGAGAAGGGCACTGTACTGGGAAACACAGGGAAATAAGTCAACTTTGTGCCCTACTGACACAACAATGGTGAATCCATGGGGTGCTTGTCTCTGCTTTGAAGGAGGAGGAATGTTTCTACAGCAAACCTGAGACACGAGCTCCAGAAGAACAGGGTAGTGGTTTCCTTCGCCTTCTCTGTGTTCTTGCTGAAGGAGATGCATCAGGGTCTGGATGGACATTTTCTGTTCAAATTTCCACATGCAGGACAGGCCAATCAGTCCAAGGTTTGGACGGTCTTTGAAAGGAGTCACCTGGCCATAAGCTATTTGTAGGAGCAGGTTGGAGCCCTCAGGATCTCTCATCCTCTCCTGCTTGACAGAATTAAGGCTCTGTTCCAAGGCCTGTGGAATTTGAAGGGTTGTTAGGAGTTGCCTTTTGTTACAAAAGGGTTTGGAGTTCTTACAAGTCTCATGAGAGAAGATAATAGTGGCTCTGAAGAAGAGGAAGAGATGGTAAAAACTTCCTGTTAAAAAACAAGGCTGAGGCGAGAACAAAATTGCCCATGAAGTAATCAACAGGGAATTTTCTTGCCCTCCAAGGCACAGAGCGATTTTTTTTTCTGAAAGAGATTTGAATGAGCAAATAAAAAGCATTTAAAAAAAGAGGTGATAAACCTGTTTATTGCATGTGGGAATGTGCCAGCTCCCTGGATGTGCCTGGGTATTCATCAGAGCCCACGTGGGCTCTGCACTTGATCCCTAGCAGAGTGGTAGTTTGTATATGGAAACGTGATGATCGGTCCCTTGCATACCTGGAAGAACGGCTGAGTCAGAGTTTTAAAGCAGGTTTCCCACTGCCTTCGGTCTTCTTGCCTAGGCAAAATGTCCAGGGCCATGTTTTCTCCTGTAGGAAATGCAAAGCAAAATAAGGTCCTTCTGCCAGTAGACACTCAAGTCTGTGCAGAACAGCTGCAGTCACGAGATATGAACCACCAGTTCCAGTGGCCATGTGAAAACCAACCTGATGTAAGCCTGCTGGTACTCTCCCAATGTGTGGAATGTACCTTTACCTGCTGTACTGTTGCTTAAGTGCTGAAGAAACAGATGGACAGTCACTGTGGCATCCTCCGTGTTTCTGCTAAGTGCCTCTGCCAGACATTTAATATCTTTTTCAAGGTGGTCCCAGAAGAATTTTGTGGCATCTTTTGGCTTCTTTGTCATCAGACTCAGAGTCGCCTAGAAGACAGGGTGTTTTCTTAACTTATCTCTCAAGAAAGCTTCCTCCCAGAGTGGAGCAGAAGCTATTCATCATTAGGAAGCTGCAGGCTAAGTGAGGTGGACAAACAGACAGAGGTAAGGGAGAGAGAAGCAGCAGAGGCTGTCTCACCTGTTTATCTGTATAAATCCCCAGCAGCATGGATGAATGCAGGAGAGCTCTTGCAAGACAGACAGAGGCAGGGGACAGGTCCCTTTCCAATTCAATTCTCCGTATCAAAGGGCTCCCAAGGATGTATCCTTTTCCTGTTGTATCCTCTGTGCTGTGATAAGTAAACATAATTCAGTTTACACTCTGAATGGCTGGAATCATCTTGTGGAAGTTAATGTTGACAGAGGCTTGACCATGACTGGGTAAGAATAAGTATGAGCTTGGGGTAACATGAGACTTTTTGGAAGGGAAGAACTGCTGAAGAAATGCCCTTTCCAGCTGTTTTATGCCACTTATGCTTTCTTTCCTCTCCCCCAATTCTATGTTTCCAAGTTTTCCTCCTGTGATTGGACCCTGAGTCACAAAGACTTTGCTTTGCCCAGGTACAGTGTTTTGCCTGTGCCCAGAGAATGGAGAGAGGGTCAAGCGGCCACAGCCCTGTTCATCTCTCTTGGGCTGTAGGGCAGGGAGCATCAACTTACATTTTCTTCCTCTCAAAACCTCTCTCGGGTTTGTGATTAATTCCTCCAACTTTAGCACCACATAGGCATTGTTTGACTTCCCAGGGATGCCCACACTGTAGGTAAAAAAATGACAGCAGCATAAGATGTAGGGCAGAAAATTTAACAGCAGACAGAAGACCCTCAGCATCACAAAAAGCCAAAAGACACTTACATTAGTGATGACCCAGCATGATCCACACTGACAAGCTGTGTATGGAAAGGAATTAAATTAATCAGTCAATTGTCTCCCAATTACAATATCCTCCATTATGTAAGCATGGCCCAGAAATTCACTGGGAGTGCAACAGCCCAGGCCCTTCCCAAGTAACACCTTCTTCCCATCTACTGGGATCTGGTCTCACAAAATGGTTCTCACAGAATTTACCGTAAATGGACCTGGAGTTGCTGCAGCCAAAAGGAGATCAGTAAAGTACACAACAGAAGCACAGAGGTATCTTTAAAGAAATCCACTCTTCCCTGCATCCACCTGTTCCTCCTTTTCCTCCATCCCCATGCCAGGCTGTCTCAGTGCACATTTCTAGTAAGTTCCCTGTGTCTGCCAACAATATAGGAGCAGGTGGGCTGTATTGACATAAAATTTCCCCAGCACTTACTCCAGAGTTTATCATATGGACCAACTTTCCAGTTCTTCTCATCAAAAAGCAGGTCTTCAGGCATGGTGGGAAGGTAGGACCCCTTAGAAAGGAAACATAGGTGTAAAGAAGGATTTGAGGAATCGTAACCATTTTCCAAGTTTGCTTCTCATGTACTGGAGAAGTAACAGTTCTGGGGATAAACACATTAGGTGTAAATGGATGCATGAAAAACTTAACTAAGACATAGGCCAAGGGACATAGCATTATGTCAACTGGGGATACACTGGGGATGGCTGGGCTTACATGAGCAGTGATACCCAAGTTAGCATCTTCATCACTTATTTGATATTTGCCTATCAAGTTGAGGATTCAGAGGGAAGGAGTGGGATCATAGAATCATAGAAGGGTTGGGGTTGTAAGGGACCTTAAAGATCATTGAGTTCCAACCCCCCCAGCAGGTTGGACAGGGGTCTAGAGGAACACCTCCCACCAGACCAGGTATTCAAAGCCCCATCCAGCCTGGCCTTGAACACTTCCAGGGATGGGACATCCACAACTTCTCTGGGCAACCTGTTCCAGTGTCTCACCACCCTCACAGTAAAGAATTTATTTCTAATGTCTAATCAAAATCTACCCTCTTTCAGTTTAAAACCTTCACCCCTCATCCTA
Organism: Tringa tobata; assembly: GCA_033628505.1. Taxonomy (NCBI): domain Eukaryota; kingdom Metazoa; phylum Chordata; class Aves; order Charadriiformes; family Scolopacidae; genus Tringa; species Tringa tobata. The sequence continues at coordinate 3,927,019 of JAHREE010000076.1, forward strand.
TTGCTACACTCCCTGATAAAGAGTCCCTCCCCATCTCTCCTGTAGGCCCCTTTCAGGTACTGGAAGGTTGCTATAAGATCTTCCTGGAGCCTTCTCTTCTCCAGGCTGAACAACCCCAGCTCTCCCAGCCTGTCTTCATAGGACAGGTGCTCCAGCCCTCTGATCATTTTCATGGCCCTATCTGGACACTGGCATGGTATTCACAGCCAAGAGATGGGCAATGCACATCTCGATTACTTTCTCCACTCCTCAAATAACAGGAACAATTTATGCATCATTATGTGCAAAGGGGGGCCTACTCTAGTAAAAATTTTGTCTTTACCTGACAGCTGGCATATTTGTGGTCAGAATGAAGAAGCTTGGGCTAGGTTTTGAGTCATATAAGCTCAGTCAACAACTACTATTTGGCAGGCCCCCAGACTCCCTTAGACTCACTGGAGATAGATGGGCATCTCCAGCAGGCTGTGTCCCCCACCTTCAATACAGATAGTGGTGGACAGTCTCAGTTTGCTCTCAGTGGACTGTCTGGTTGGGAGAGGAAGAGCTAGAAGGCTCCATATGGAGTTTGCAACAACCCAGAAAGCTGCAAATCCGGCTGTAAGTTGACAGAGCTGGATGTGTAAAGGGAGATCTCCCCCTGACACTGTTACCGTGAAAGGAAGTATTGGTATCCGTACTTCTTGACTCACCTTCATCACATGAGGCTTAAAGCAGATATTTCTGAAAAGTTCAGTGAGGGGACTTTGGGATATGGCCAGAGTAAATGCAGTGTGAAACACCACCTCCATCAAGACCTTGTTTTTGTGTCTGTGCAGAGCAGCCACCATCTTATTAATCTTGTTTTCCAGAAGCTCTTCTGGGAGCAATGGTGTCTGGAGAATGTTTTCCATTTGTTTTATGACAGGCTAGAAAAGAAATCAAACAAACCAGATTAAATCTAAAGAGACCCATAAGGCACCTCTTGATGAGGTGCTCACTGTTAGGCTTCAAAAGTGGTGTTTTATATAAATGTGATGATCCTTTTTTCTCCAACTCAGGAGGAAATTCCTTTAACTTTCTAGAAATACCCCATAGAAATCAATGGATACTCACCATAAGTCTCTGGACTTCCTGGGGATCTTTGTTTTTCATTTGATTTTGCGCTCTGTCCAGCACCGAAGTCATCAGTTCTATATTTGACCAGGCACTTATTTGCTGTGAAATACAGATGTAAGTTACATTGTCATAATGAAGATACCACCGGTATGTAGAAGGCTCTCTCAAGCCCACCAAACCATTCAGATGGACCCCTAGAATCACAGAATCATATGGGGTTGGAAGGGACCTCTGGAGATCATCTAGTCCAACGCCCCCACCAGAGCAGGTCCACCTAGAGCAAGTTGCACAGGAACTTGTCCAGGCGGGTTTTGAATGTCTCCAGAGAAGGAGACTCCACCACCTCCCTGGGCAGCCTGTTTCAGTGCTCTACCACTCCCACAGTAAAGAAGTTCCTCCTCATGTTTAGCTGGAACTTCTTATACTTAAGTTTGTGCCCATTTCCTCTTGTCCTGTCACTGAGCACCACTGAGAAAAGACCAGCCCCATCCTTCTGACACCCTCCCTTTAAGTATTTGTATGCATTAATTAGATATCCCCTAAGCCTTCTCTTCTCAAGACTAAAAAGACCCAAGTCCCTCAGCCTCTCCTCATAGGAGAGGTGCTCCAGGTCCTTAATCATCTCTGTGGTCCTTTGCTGTACCCTCTCCAGCAGTTTCCTGTCCTTCTTGAACTGGGGACCCCAGAACTGGACACAGGACACCAGATGGGGCCTCACCAAGGCAGAGTAGAGAGGCAGGATGACCTCCCTCGACCTGCTGGCCACATTCTTCTTAATGCACCCCAGGATGCCATTGGCCTTCTTGGCCACAAGGGCACATTGCTGGCTCATGGTCATCCTCTTGTCCACAAGGGCACATTGCTGGCTCATGGTCATCCTCTTGTCCACAAGAACTCCCAGGTCTTTTTCCTCAAAGCTGCTCTGCAGCAGGTCAGCCCCCAACCTGTTCTGGTCCCTGGGGTTATTTCTCCCCAGGTGCAGGACCCTACACTTGCCCTTGTTAAATTTCATCAGGTTCCTCTCTGCCCAACTCTCCAGCCTGTCCAGCTCTCTCTGTATGGTGGTACAGCCTTCTGGGGTGTCAGCCAGCCCTCCTAGTTTTGTGTCATCAGCAAATTTGCTGAGGGTACATTCTATCCCTTCGTCCAGGTCATTGATGAATATACTGAAGAGGACTGGACCCAGTACTGACCCCTGGGGAACACCACTTGTTACAGACTTCCAGCTGGATTCTGTGCCCCTACTCACAACCCTCTGAGCTCTGTCTTTCAGCCAGTTTTCAATCCACTTGACTGTCCATTCATCTAACTCACACTTCCTAAGCTTACCTATGAGGATGCTGTGGGAGACAGTGTCAAAAGCCTTGCTGAAGTCCAGGTAGACAACATCCACTGCCCTCCTTTAATCTATCCAACCAGTCATGCCATCATAGAAAGCTATCAGGTTAGTCTGACATGACTTCCCCTTGGTAAATCCACGTTGACTACTTCTGATAGCTTTCTTTTCCTCCGTATGCTCTGAGATGACACCCAGGATGAGCCGTTCCATCACGTTTCCAGAGAGAGAGGTGAGGCTGACCGGTCTGTAATTTCCCGGGTCCTCCTTCTTGCCCTTTTTGAAGACTGGGATGACATTGTCCTTTCTCCAGTCCTTGGGCACCTCGCCTGTTCTCCAGGACCTCTCAAAGATGATGGAGAGTGGCCCTGCAATGCTGCAATGACTTCTGCCAGCTCCCTCAGCACTCTCAGGTGCATCCCATCCGGACTCATGGACTTGGGGATATCCAACCTTCTTAACTGATCTCTAACTTGGTCCTCCTCCACCAAGGGAAGATCTTCCTTAGTCCAGACTTTCTCCGATTCATCCAAAGTCCATGGCTCCTGGGGGTTGGCCCGAGCAGTAAAGACTGAGGCAAAGAAGGCATTCAGCAACTCCGCTTTCCCTGCATCCTCTGTTAACATGGCACCCGACTCATTCAACAGTGGGCCCACATTTTCTTTAGTTTTCTTTTTGCCTCCAATATAATTGAAGAACCCCTTCTTGTTGACTTTGACATCTCTTGCCAATTTTAATTCCAAGGAGGCCTTGGCTTTCCTTGTTTCTTCCCTACATAGTCTAACAGCATCCCTGTAATACTCCCAAGTGGTCAGTCCCTTCCTCCACTCGGTGTAAACTTCCTTCTTCCACTTTAGTTTTTTCAGAAGGTTCCTGCTCTACCACACAGGTCTGCTGCTTACCTTGCTTGATTTCTTGCTCTTGGGAATGCACTGATCCTGAGCTTGGAGAAGGCAATATTTGAATATTGCCCAGCAGTCTTGAGCACCCTTGCCTTCCAGAGCCCTAACCCATGGGATTTCGCCTAGCAGTTTCTTGACAAGGACAAAGTTAGCCCTCTTGAAATCCAAAGTTTCAGTCGTAATTGTTGTTTTTTGTATGTTACCCACAATTCTGAACTCTATCTTTCCATGGTCACTGCCGCTGAGGTTGCCCTCAACCTTGATGTCATCCACCAGTCCCTCTTTGTTCATCAGTACTAGGTCCAGTAGTGCCTCTCCCCTTGTTGGCTCAGGGAGCCAGGCTGAAGGCCCTCACTAGCACCCTGTCCCTCCAACCCTGGTGTGGTACTCCAAAGCTTATCACCCCCCTCCCCCTTCCCATCTAGTTTAAAGCCCTGTCAATCAAACCAACGATCTCTTTAGCAAGAACCCTTTTCCCCCTTTGAGAGAGGCACCTCCCATTAGATGTTAACAGGCCTGGTGTTGTACAGGCAAAGCTATTGTCAAAGAACCCAAACTTATGGTGGTGGCACCAGCTACGGAGCCACGTGTTAATTGACTGAACATTTCTGTTCCTCCCAGCATCATTGCCTGCTACAGGAAGGAGTGATGAAAAGATAACCTGTGCCCCAGATCCCCTAACCACTCTTCCCAACTCCCTGAAGTCTCATTTTGTTGACCTTGAGCTGTGGTTTGCAGTTTCTTCTGTACCTACCTGGAAAATCAATAATGGGTAGTAGTCTGAGGGATGCACTAAGCCAGGAAGTTTCCTGGTGATGTCCTTAACCCAGGCTCCAGGGAGACAACAGACCTCCCTCTGTGGAGGGTCCACCCGGCATACTGGGCATTCTGTCCCCCTTAGGAAGGAATCGCCCACAACTCTCAACAACTCTCAACAACAACTCTCCTTTTTCTCTTTGTGGGTGTGGTAGTGATCCGAGGTGTACATTTTTTTGACTAATGCATTTGTTTTGTAGGTTGCTCATCATCTACATTTTCACTCAACTGGCCTTCCTCAACGAGAGCCTCATATCTGTTCTTGAGAGGAACTGGACAGGGTGGAGTGGACAAGGGGGGAGTTCCTCTGATGCTCCAGCATGAACTTTTCTCCATTCATTGTTATTATCTAGGCTTCCATCTTTAGCCTGACTGACGCTGGATACAGGATCCTCTTCCTCTCGTAGAGCCTCTTCCTGTTTCTTTTTCCCTAATGATGGCATTTCCTCTTTGCATTCCCTAATGCCCCTCAGTCTTTCCACTTCCTCACAAATGATGACATTATTTTTCTGTTTTGCGAATATTACAAACTGTTTTTGCATTTTTTCAAATTTTTATCATGGGGGAAAGCTTGGGGTGCTGTAGAGATATGGGGTCTGAAATCTATTCTGCTTTAATTTTACTGTGCAATTGTTCCATTTCTGCAATCTTACAAATACACAAATAGGTCTCTCCAGGAGAACAGTCATGTGCTAAGCAGGTATGAAGGAGAGATGAATTGTTCTCTAGAGGAGATTATATCTCTCTGCAGACTGGAAGAAATCCCCCCAAGAAGTGACTTTTCATGACTGAAGTTGTGTGATTCCTATCCCATTGGCTACACGGGTTATAATACAAGATGTATTTTACCAGACAGGGCGGAAGTCAGACAGCTGTACACCCTCAGAGCTGTCTGCAAAGAAAAGTCTGTGTGTATCTGTGTGCTTGAGCGGCACAACTTCAGTGACCTGTAGATGAGCTTTTGGAAGATACCCACCTGTGAAATTTCAACTCCTCTGGGTAAAATCCATTTTTCTGTTTGAAGGATCTTCTGCATTGAGACGAACCCGTAGTTGTTATAGAGATTTCTAATGAGGAATACTTGAGGCCATGGTGTCTCTGCATTCGCCACTAGCTTCTTCATTGCATTCACCAGGTCTTGCTCTTCTTGTTTGTTCCCACCAGGAGATGGTATGCTTGGATCTGCAGCTACCAGTGAGATTTCTCATTAGGGTCACTCCCATGCAGTTATATAACATAGATCCTTTTTAAAAGCACTTAGGCTGCAACAACACTTTCCCCCCAAGAGTAGAAATATGGCCTGCAACCACAGTATCCTGGGCTTCTTAATACCTACAAGATGCAAGGAAGTAGAATACAGGGTAGTGAATATGGGGACTGAATGGTCCACTGTTTTTCCATTTTTGCCCCATATAGGATCTTGATTAGGTATTCTTCTCTAGCTTCTGTCTTAGGTCAGAGAGGAAAGCTCTCAAAGGCTGTCCAGAAGGCAGGGAGCAATCTCATGGCTCTGTTCTAGGTAGCTGAGAGAAGTGGGAATCCTCTGGCCTATTTTACATCTCAACCTGTACCTCCATTGATTAGTTGAGGTAAGATTGTGCCCTCCAGTTACCTGCAGTTGAGGTAAGATTGTATCAGTCTCTTTACTCAGACTTGAACAGCTTCAAAGCTGTCAAAGATGGAAGGGAGTCAACAGAGCTTAAGGTGCAATACATCTGCTTCTAAAGCAAGAAACTCACGTGTGCTCACGTTGTGAGCTCTATTGACTCTGCCTGTTATTTGCAAAGGCTAATGGGAGAACAGAGTCCCAGCACATGCACCAGCCTGTAGACACCTAAATGATTATTGTGTTATACTGCTGCACACAGCCCCTTAGGTATGGAGAACTTCAGGGGAAATGGTAGTATTCAGTAAAATTGATTCTAACTCTGAACAAAAATTAGATGTTTCAATACAGGGAAAGTAATCCAGAAAAATAAAAATGGTTTCAGAGCAAGTTCTAGGTAATATATACATTTTGGGTGCAACATACACACCTTTCGGTGCAACCTGTTTATATACAAAACTCACCAACTTTAACTTCATTCAGTTTCAATGGTGCCAAAAAATATTTTTATAGTATCAGAACAAGAGGGTTAAAAAATGATCTAGATTTAAAAGAAATAAATTAGCCTTTCTGATTCTGAATCACCTCTTGAAAGTTTGTCTATTAAACCCCTTAAACTTAGACAAAACTGCCTGTTTTTCTCTTCTTTTTCCTCTCCCCCACCCCAAGAAACCTCCTATACTAGAAAATGTTTGGCTTGTCCTAAACCTGTTTATGAGAACACAATTCTCATGCTCTCTGGTGCTAGCAGAAGGACTCACCACAGAGCACCTGTCTGCCAAGCACAGTGGCCACATGGCTGATGGAGAACCGGAGGCGGGCTATGAACTGGAGGATGTCAATTTTTGAGATCTTGAGTGAACAGAAAGCAGAAAGGTCTGCATTGGAGAGGCAGCTTTCAGCAAACTGGTTGATATCATCTTGGGAAGAAGGATACATAAAATCCTGTTTAACAGAAAAAGAGAGAGGAAAAGTTAAAAGCCCAAAGCTGCTGTAAGTTCTGGGTAGTACCTTCTTCTCTCCTAAGCCTTTTCATGAGATGCAGAGCTCATTTTTGCTGTGATGTTTTACCCTGTCAATCTCAAATCCCCAGTAACAACCTGCTTTGCAGGTCAACTGTTTCTCATTGTCTTTGAGAGTAGCACCAACTCTGCTTTTTTGGCAGGACTGCCTCCCTTCTTGATTCACTTGGTGGAGAATCACGTTGAACAGATGTGCTTGTGTATATCTGTAGTGCACCAGCTCAAAACAAAGCAGAGAGCAGGGGCAGTTCTGCTCAGAGTATCAGCTGTGCTCAAGGGAGGCTCTTGCGGCTTACAAATCAGGCCACGGCCACCTCCAGACTCCAGGAGCTCCAGCTCCAAAATTCAGACTGTATATTGGACCTTATTAACTCAGGCCTGGGTTATTCCAGACTATGTGATTAGTCACATAAGCAAGGGAGGTCAGCAGTTTGTTCCAGACAGTTGCAGGATCCAGCAGGGTGAAAGAGAGGACAAGTGTGGTATGCAAAGGGCAGGACAGGAAACAATGGTAGTTTGATTCAAGAAATGTGTCAAGCACATATGCACTTACCTCCAAACAATGCACCACCATGAAGTAGAAATGGTTCCAATTCTTTTTGTTGAAGGATATCTTTTCCTCCATCTCAGAAAGATATTTTTCCAGGTGAGCCTTTATGTTGTTGAACCTATGAGAAAAAAAGACATAGGATGTGAGTATCCATGTAGCCCATGTGGCTCAGTGACCAGGCTGGGAGCTAGCTCATGCTAACCCATGTCGCAGGAGCAGCTTCAAGAGGGAGGACTTGATTGTTGGACTGGTGTCCATGCATTCTTCAAAGGGCGACAGCTCACTTTTTGACTTGCACACTAAAAATGAAGGATAACATTCATTATTTTTCTTCAGCACAAGATCAGGTCAGGGTCCCAGCAAAGTCAGGCTCTTACCCCTTTTTACTGCCTGGTGCTCAGGGCTGGATGGCTTGTAGGCCACAAACTGGATCAGTTGAGTAATGACTTCTGGGGATGGTGTGCCTCTGTCTCCCAAGACAGAGGTGGTGACAAACTCCACAAAGAAGGAGTTACATTTCCTCCTGAATTTGTTGTGACATGCAACAGCTTCTCTGTAGGGAGGAGTAAAATCAAGATCTACCATCAAAACGCAACAAAGCAAAGAAACAAATTCTCTTTTCTGCCTCTCTGAATGTGACCAGGAGACCAGGTACATCTAGACTGTGGAGAAGAAATACACTTTTTAAATAGAGAGGGGAATTAACCCCCAGAAAAACCACTCACTACAGCATTTTTTCTTGAATATGGAGGACAAACTTTCTTATTCCCTTGTATTCTCCCTCTCTCCTATCTCCGCTCGAGATAGCTAAAGAACAAAGTAAAATGGATTCTCATGTAGTATGTATGCCTGGACAGACTGCCTGTTGAGACAGAGGCAAAGGGGCTAGAATTGACCCCAGATCACATCACATGAATCCTTTCACCACCGAGGGTTTTCTGCATGTGGTAAATACTAAGATTTCCATAGAGCTCACATGTTAATGACCTTTGTGTAGCCTCTGCTCTGGTAACTATTCCAGTGTTTTATACAAAACGATAGAGACTGAAACAACAAAACTTGTTGTTATACTAGTTACAGGGTACCTTGTGGCTGCTGTAGCTGTAGGTATGTAATCCTCTGGGAAGCTGTCCTTGCAGATCTTACACTGTTTGCTTCTCCACTCACGGATGCACTGTGAGCAGAAAATGTGGCCACAGGGCAGCTCTGCTGGGTCAGTGATCTCCAGTAGACAGCTCTTGCAGTCCTTCACACCCTTCCTGAAAGATGCCACCAAAGGAAGACACCACTCAGGACTGTTTTTACACTGGTGCCAGACTTGAGAGTGGGTATGGGATTCTCATGCTTAAAGTTTACCATGGGCATCAAAACTGGATGGTCATTTTTAACTAGCTTTACTGGTGAGCAGAGAATAAGGGCAACATCTGGTAGTTTAATAAGGAAGTGGCTTCACCAAGGACCATCTCATCTAAGAGATGTGGCCCATCATGCTAAGAGTGACTGGTTGAGAGGGACGGGCCTTATTCACAGTCTCACTAGGCCAGTAAGTACTGACATCAACTGCACCACATTCAGTTCCAGGGTTGCGTCTGTCACCAGCCAGGTACAACACTGCATGGGAAAGACTTTGCTCCATGGCCTTCTGAGGTTGGGCATTAAATGCCCTGGCATTAGGAGTCTCCAGGAGGAATCCTTTGGCCTGAGGAGATTCATTCCCATTGACTAGTGACAATCTTACCCCAGTCCTTACAAAAAACAGTTTTTGTGTAAATGTCTCCTGAACAGCTTTTTCTGGTTTGGTTTTTTTTTTTTTTTTGGCTTTGACTTACACAAGGTACACAGTGTCAGCATTTTTGTTGCATATCTTGAGCACTTTTGTCACCGACTCAAAAGTTTCTGATGGCTCCAAATTTTGTTTTTCACTCAGGCGCTGTAGGAAAGAAAGGATGGTGAAAGCTCAATGGAAATATCTTCTTGACATAAGAAAGAGGAACAAGATGAGATGTCAGCACCACAAAACTACGTAATAAAACACCAAATTAAACAGACCCACCAAGTACCTTTCCTCATGTAATGCCAGGGATAATTGACCTCAAATGTCTTATGTTTTCAAGGAAACCTTCCTTTAAATAAAATTCTGATTTTAGGGGGCTTTCAAGATGATTCTGGAATCTCAATGGTTTTTTGCACTGGATGTGGTTTCTGCCCTCTTCCCATCCTCTTCCTGTTTCTGTGCCCTCCCTCAAGCTGGGATCAGAGGAATCCCTGGAAGATAAGGCTCCTTCCAAACTCTGCTGGTCTCCAGGGCTATAAATTGTCCACTCAAGCACTACACTGAACTCATACCTTCCAGATAAAGATGAACTGCTTCACAAGAAGTCTCAAAAGCTTCTCATCTATTTCTGTCTCATTGTGCAGCAGGTGGTCAAAGAACATGTAGACAATGTTGGTGCAGGTCCACTGATGTCTGGAAAACACACATATACAGATGTTGAACTAAGCTTCAAAACTTGCCAGAGAAAGACACAGGTGACCTACTCTACTGTTAGCAATGGTGCAACTTTAAGTGGAAGACTGGCCTACAGACCTCTGAGGTGTCTTCCAACCAAGATTTCTATCACAGGTCCCAGGTACTGTGAGATGATTTGAGGACACAAGACCTCCTGGGCTAGCTTTGGAGGACTAGACTAAGCAAAGAGAGAAAGTTATGGCATGGTCCTGTCCACCTCACTTGTTGGAGCGTCCCCAGACCAAACTGAGCTATTGGATTTTTACTGGGTTTTGTCTATAGAAATACCTACTCTACTACAGCAAGCATCCTGGGTATGATCAAACATGCAGTCAGATATTCAGGAAAACAGGTCTTATTGTCAAGGAATGATGGGTGCTTGATCATGATCAAAATGCGTAGTTTTTAACACAGCTTTTTGGAGTGATTTTACCAACGCCTTTGTGATAATCAGACAAAAGAATGAGCTTCAGACAAAAGAATGATTAGGAGGGAGTGAAGAGGTTCAGGGACCAAGCTTCTCAAACTAATTACAACGGCCTCCCAAGGAAAGGATGGACTAAGGTCACAGTGTAGACACCTAGCTCATAGAAAATATAAGATAAGGCTCCATGTATTTGTCTAACGTCTTTCAATTTGTTGAAGCACCGGCTTAGGAACTCCAGGGAAAAAGGGTTGGCTATGAGCAATGCTTCTCCACAGACTGTATTTTTAAGCTTCAATCATTTTAGTTTTCAAATCTTTTGGTGAGATCTGGCAGACTCTTTCATTGAACACGTGCCAACAATTTGAAGGAAAAAAAATTGACTTGTCTGAAAGAGGACCTTTTACTTGAAAACAAAGATAAGGCTGTTAAGAAGAGTTGGACTTACAACACACTCCTCAGGAGTTCCCTTTTCGTGTAGTAAAGATCAATCTGGTAATTGTCTGTACTTATCCACTCCATCCAGGGCTTAATGGATTTGACTCTTCTAAGCCATTCTGTACATGCCTCAAATGACTGAAGATCATCTGTGGGTTGCACCTTCTTCAGGAGAATGTTCAAGGTGTCAAGAGTGACAAACTGAAATTATATTTTAAAAGAGAGAAGAAAAAAATAGCTTTTATAGCTGACTGAACACTATTGTACCTTGGTGAAAAGAAAGCTTTGGAGGCCTTGATAGGGAATTCTCTGAAAACCTTAGCTTAATGCACACAGCAACAAATACCAGAGTGGGAACTTATTAGGTAGGGAATTGAAAACAGTACACAAACCATAATTGTACTATAGTGTAACTGTGTTGCACTTGTGTCTTGAATACTGTTTGAATAATTGAACCAGAGCACTGGTTCCCCTCTACAGGGAAACCTTCAGCTCTAAGCTTCTAAGATTTCTGTCTTCAGTCCCCTTGATATTCAAGAGGGAGAAATAGGTATCTCCAAACAACAGTTCTTCCATTTCAAAGAGACATGTTTAAGGTTACTGAATAATTTGTTCTTTGGAAAGACATAGATATTTAAGTGGGATCCAGTTGCCCATTTGCTGTCAGTGGAAGCACCTTTGGATGCCTGAGACATCTATACAGAGCTAGCAGACAGGGCACAGGGCCTACAGGAGACTCATCCCCTGCTGCAGCAGGAGCTGGAGGCCCAACAGCGTCCAAAATGTAAGTGGATGCCTACTTGTGGGCAACTGGACAGCACCTCTCCACGTGACTTCAGCCATGAGTCACTCTTCACTATCTCTGTAGCCCATGTTTTCACTAGCAACAACAGGAGATCAAACAACCATTGCAAATATAGACACAATGCTTAGACATGTAAGTTACAGTGTCTGAATCCAAGTAATGACCCCACCCCAGAAGTTAAATCCTATGACCCTCACCTTTAAGGTCTGAGTGCCTAAGAAGAGATGAATTTTATACCTAGAATAACACAAGCAATAGGATGTATAATATTTTTCTACACAGTGCAGATTAAATTACAGAAGTTTTGAAGACCAAAAATTAAAAATGGAATTAAAAAGTGGTTAGAGGAGGATGAAGGATAGGTCCTGTGGTGGGGGATAAGCTGGATATGACTACTAGCTCAGAAACTCCCTAAGATTCACAGGAAGCTGAAAAATGCTTCCAAGGAAAGATACTCTGAAGTCTTCACTCCTTTCTTACACACTTGCACTGAGTATTTGATAGCGACCATCGTTAGAACCAGGATGTGCCGCTTTGCTCTGCGAAACACCAGCTGTTCCCTTTTGCTCACCATTTCTGGGGGGTCCTTCTCGTACATTTTTTGCAGCTCACTTGTTACAGTCTCATCACTTTTTACCAAGTCAACAAAGAGTTGATACTCCTCTCGCAGGTAATAATAGTCCATATGAAGCCAAATGGGGGAAAAGCTTATCTCCTCCTGCCCCACAGAGGAGCAGAGCTGTTTTGCATTGACTAGGAGAGCTTTTGACAGAATCTGCAGATAAAAGAAAAGGTGTTATTTCTGCTTCAAACAAACAGCAGGTAACTGAGAATGGCATTCAGCATTGCTGAAGCAGCTGAGTCAAGCTTCTACATCAAAAACCCCAACTTTCCTTAAGGTGGAATTAAGACTGAGCACTGACAGTTGTTGGGAAGTGTGCAGAACACCAGAAGCTATTATTGTTTTTGCCAGTTCTTGGAACCATAGATATCTGTAGCCCTGTGACTCAAGCTAGTGCCATTTAAAGCCTATATGCCACCAAATTCCTTTTACCTCATAGACAGAAAGATCTTGCCCTGGAAAAGTCATCCTTAGAAAGTCATTGGTGTAACGCTGCATCATCTCTGGGTTACTGCCATCTAGAGCCAACACATTCTTGATCAGTGTTTGAAACAATTCGGCTGGTTCTTTCATAGGCACTTTTGGATGACCTAGAGGAAAGGACAGAGATGTCAAGTAACCAGAAAATCGAAGCTGACAGGAAAACAGATGTTCTACGTCATTATGTTTGTGCGGGAAACAGAACTGCTATGGTTGCTGCTACCACAACTTTTGGCTATTGTGGGAAATTTTTGGAGATCAGCTTCAACTGGGTTAAAAAACCAATACCTTCTTGAAAAGTCTGACATTACCTTTCATACTATAGACTCTCTCCCATAGTTCATCCAGGTAGGCCTTCAAAACCCAGCTGAATGGGAACTGGCAAAACACAGATGTCTTGGGGTCTTCGGTCATTGACAACACGGAAATCTTAGCATCTTGTTTCCTTAAACAGCACAGAATGAAACAATCACGTAATATGCTCTATACGTACTGAACTGAAGCACCACTGAGAAATTTCTGACTGCCACTGGTATATGTTATGCTTAAAAGGTTAAAAAGCGCAGAAAAAATGTCGTAAAAGCTCAGCAATAGTGAAAACAAGGCAGGAGCAGAAAAAGTTCCTGTCACTGGGAGCTCTGAAGGCTAAAAGAACTGCAGCAGGGGAAAGGCAACTGAGTCAGACAACATCTCTTTTTGTCTCTGACCACAGTTGCTGTTCAGAATAAGCTGACTGATCAGTTAAAATGTGATTGTTGGACACCAAGTGCATTTTGTGCCGGGGAGTGGATTAATATGCTCTGACCTTAGGGAACCCAAATTCAAGTTTCTAAATCCTGGGCCTGTTGTTTCTGACTTTACCCTGTGTTTATCACTGCTCCAAAGATCTGGAGTTCCTCTCTAATGTTCCTGAGCTGGTGAAGGTTTAAGTGAACAGGAAGGTTTTGATTCCAATGTTATCACACAAAGGACTTTCATGGGTAAGTTATAAGCTCTATGACCTTATCTTAGGTTCAGACTTGTTTTTTAACCACAGAGGGGTGAATTATGAAGGCAGGTTTTTATTGTCCTAATGTACATACTGTGTTTTTCCACCAAATCTCTTACTTGCTGGTATATTTAATTCTCAAGAATGATTCTTCTTTGAACATCTGAAGCCACAGTTCTGAGAGTGGAGACAGTGGAGAGAGATGATCCAGGTTGTTGTTTGCATCCGCCACTGCGAGAATTTGAGCAAACAGATTGGCCACAATGTCTTCTAAATGCATCCAGAGTGCATGCCTAGAAGTGATAATATGGCTGGTCAAGTGTCTTCCTTGTACGTGACCAATCACCTATTCATCAGAAACTCCTGTCTACTTCTGTATACTGGATAGCGATATCCCTCTAGGTTATCGTATCTGAGCCCCATTAAGTATTGTGCTTCACTCACTACAACTCTTTTAACACTCTCAGAAACAGACCTGTTAGAATTTTTGAAAGGGCTGCACAGATTCAGTACCTGAATGAAGAGTCTTCAAGGATGAACTCACTGGAGACAGCTCTGCGGAAAACCCACTCCCTTGGCTCAAGGCTTATTTTCTCACGTTCTTGCAGGAGGTGGCAAATTCTCCTTTTCAGCACACTCATAAAGTGACTAGAAACTAATTATAATATGATGTTTATTAAAATATTTGAATGAAAGGTGTTTATATGCAAAGTTTTCAGTCAAAGTAAAGCCAGTCATAGAAAGTGATCTCTATGAAAGTTCATGGATTTCCTCCACAATAAAATACAGGGGCTTTATATTCTACCCTAGTCTTCCCTTTCCTCTTTTTTGCTAGTGAGTTGGGGCAACATTTAGTAAAGACATGCCATTTTTGATCGAGGAAAGAAAATCCACTTCTCTCTGTCTCAGTCTTTTAAAAATAATGGTGTGAATTAGGTTCTTTGGTGTAATAAATACTATGATATTCATATTGATATGGAGAAATGTTTAGAATTGTATTTATGTCACAAGAATAGTCACAGTGCTGCAGAAGGGTTGACATCCTGTTCTTATCTGTATGGCATTGGTATCAATATAAAATAAAATTGATGGGATTGTTTTTATTTCAGCACAGACATAACTACAAGCAAAATTCATCCTGCATTATGTTGAGGCATGAAGGTGTCACAATGCAATCACAAGAAAACTTTTTTTCGTGAGTGACATTTTCTTAAAGTCAAAATTTAGTACAGAATAAATTCTGGTTTTGCCATGTGACTACAAGGACTTCCAAGACCCACCACATTTTTGAAGTGGCAGCATGGTCTATTTTGTTTTTCAGTCATTAACAAACATCCTGGGCACCTGACAGGAACCTATTGCTCAAAGAAGAGCAAGTCATCCACCACAGTGACAAAGTTCCCATATGCAGGAAAGAATAATTTCCAAACGCACCTACAAGGATTTTGGTACTTGGTTTCTGATGAAACCAGACCCTTTCCATTTTGCTGAAGCCACAGTTTTTTATCAAGATACCATATCACCTCCACAAATAATTTGTTATCAATTCTATGTAAAAATCGTTTGGGTGGGTTTGGACTCCAAAATAGTCATGGGGGTATAAAATGACCTCTGCTGCAGGTTTTTCTATCAAGGTCATCAAATCTCATGCAAAATACTGGACGTTTCAGTACAGACTCTGAGAACACACAACATGGAGAGCAGAACAGGCCGTAAGCAAACCTAGTCCCCATTGGGGCCCTCCCCCCATGCTGGCCTAGACAGGCACCAGCACAGATCATTAAAACACTCATTTCATTCCCCTGTTCCACAGTTTGCTATGTGCAAGATGCAGTCATGCATAAATAAAAAAAACAACCCACTCTGGGCCTCAGTTTTTACTTACATGTTCTACCATGATCCTGGAAAAGCAAGTTGTGAATAATTGTAATTCTCTCAGTGGCACGTCGACTGTTGTCTGTTTTGTCTTCCAGCTGGATCACGGCTTTCTGGATGCTCTGTTTGATCATAGAGTCCATGCTGAGGAGCTGCACATGGAAAAGATGGGAGGTCAGTATATTGCCTAACACTCCATTGCATTTGCTCTGTCAATTCCTACTTAACTTGACACAATGGACTCCCAGGTATATGTATACTTCACTATCTCATCCCTAGTAAATCAATCCCAACACTGCAGAGAAGTGCTAAAAGCCCTGGCAAAGGATGGAGAAACAGGGAAAGATATTTCATGCTTTATGAAAGTTCACAAAAGTCTTAAATGTGCCTACTCTGGCTTTGTGCTAGGGTGGGGACCACTTCACCCTCACTGTCCAACTCACAAAGACCTGCAACTAGTTTTTTCTGTGGCAAATGTAGTATCCGAACCAGGGACCAGCATAACTGGAACCTTAAATGCCTATGATTTTTGTTGTTTCCTAAACCAGTTTTTGTGTAATGTCAGGCAGCTGAAATAAGAAAAAATAAATAAATCATACATTTTCTTCTGGAAGAAGACTGGATTTGTCTGGATGTTCAAGAGCAGCAGATTCCTCTGGAGAACCTGAAATCACAATCACTCATAAGACTCCTTTGTAAAAAGTGTAGAAACCTGAAAAATAGATACCTCTATCCAAAGGAAGCATCTGGAGTCCCTCAACAACCAACAAAAGGTTGCAAAGCTGTCAGTCTAAGAAATTTCAATCTGGACTTTGTGCCCTCCAGGGCTAATTGACCATTAACCAGATCTCAGTTTTCATTGGCACCCTGTAGCAAATGCAAGTGTGCCAGGACAGGATGTGGAGTCCATCTCAAGTACTCCTGCCTCCCTTTGTCCATACATCCTGAAAATAATGGCAGGGATGTACTGAGTTGGCTTTGAACTCACCAGATCAGGAGCACTTAGTGGTTTTATTTGGGCAAGGTGAGCAGAAAGACTTGCTGGAAATCAGAGTGAATAAGTGTGTGTCTACTGTGTGCTGAATGCCACAGCAGTACAATTTGCTATTGTAACTGAAGAACAATTTTAGGTACCCTGTTGCAGATTAGGAGGAAAAAAATGCAGTGCTGTGAGGACTCCAGAAACCACAAGTACAGTAAATCCTGTTGAGACCCAGGGCCAGTGCCTCCACAGACCACTTAATCTTGCCTCCAAATACCACTTAATCTTGCCTCCAAATACCACTTGATCTAGCTGTACTTACAGCTATAGATGGAGCAAATGCGATTCAGAGGAAGGGCTGTGCATGTAGTGGGTGAAAAGCAAGTGGCTGGTTACCTGTTGCGAGAGGCCCCTGCAAAGTGGTCATGAAAATCTCAGCAATAGTCATTTTGGCGAGCTGGCCTAGATTGGCTGTAAAGTTGTCTGGGGGCATCAGTTCATCCAAGTGGATCGACATCCATTCACCTGAGGAGGCAGTAAGCATGACAGAAAAAGTAGTACTGGACGTAACTCCCGTGAAGTGTTGACCCACTCTCCTTGGTGCACCACACCCACCCAGAAAAATCAGTAAACATTGGCTGCCCTGGCCTACCAGCAGCCTGAATAACAAGATATTGAGAGATGGGAGATTTACCACCTCCTGTTTCTTTTTGCTCTGAGGGAGGACACACTTCTCTTTTATCATTCTGTTCCCCCCTTCCTAGTGGTAATGGGCACAAATGCCCTAACTGTTATTCTCATCCATTGACTAGGGAAGAAAATGATCCTATAACTCAAAAGGTGTTTGACCACCTTCAACATAAAGATATTTTTTCTTATGTTTGCATGGAATTTCTTGTATTTCAGATTGTGCCTATTGCCTTTTGTCTTGTCATGGGACACCACTGAAGCGTCTTCATGATGTTCCCGTCAGCCCATTTGTCCAGTCTGTCCAGGTCCCTTTGGATGGCAGCATGACCCACTTGTGTATCAGCCACTCTTCCCATTTTTGTATCATTAGCAAACTTACTGAAGGTACATTTTGTCCCATGATCTGGGTCATTAATGAAGATGCTAAATGGTATTGGCCCCAGTATTGATCCTTGAGGTAACACCACTAGTGACTGACCTCCATCTGGACGTTGTGCTGTTAAGCAAAACCTAAGTGCAGCATGTCAGCTACTTGTCAATCCAACTCACTTCCCATTTATCTAGTCCATACTTCATTATTTTTTCAGTGAGGATGTTATGGAAGACAGTGTCAAAAGACTTATTGAAGTTAAGATAAACACCATCCACCATTCTCTCCTCATCCACCAAGCCAGTCATCTCATCAGACAAGGCTATCAGTTTGTTCAGACTTGATTTCCCATTCATAAATCCATGCTGACTTATTGCTTTTCATGTATTTGGAAAAGGTTTCCAGGGATCAGGGTGAAGCTATCTGGTCTGTAGTTCCCTGGATCCTATTTCTTGCCCTTGCACAACCTTTTCTTTCCCTCCCACTCTCTCCCTGATCCAAAGTAGCAATTTCAATCTTACCACTGTCAAATGCCAGGTAGCTACAGCCTCCCAGAACTCGTGGGACTTGAATGGTCAGGACAACATGTGATGGGCCTGTGCCTGTTGATTTCCTTCTCTCATCTATGATGCAGTACCTAGAATCAGGACAGAGATGCTAAAAAGTCCATTCTTTCTGTCAGTTGGGCAGAGAACCTCCCAAAGCCATCCCCCGCCTCTCCAGGTCTCAGGCAGAGCTTTTAGAAAGACCAACAGCTCAAGGTGTGGCTGCTCTGCAGTGGTGGAAAGGGAAGACAGAAGCTCAGCCCAGCCCTGCTCTGGCAAGGCCAAGAGCCAAGATGTTGTTGGCTACTTCAAGACATGTGCCCGTCTATCTTCCCTACCCCCTCTCCAAGCAATGACTTAGTCACATGCCTCAGCAAGTTCTTTCATGACAAATTTCCCTCCCTGCTGAACACTGAATTTTTATTTTAATCTGAATTTGTTTTGTTGTAAGTATGGGTCTCTGCCCAATCATATGTTCTTTCTGG
Organism: Tringa tobata; assembly: GCA_033628505.1. Taxonomy (NCBI): domain Eukaryota; kingdom Metazoa; phylum Chordata; class Aves; order Charadriiformes; family Scolopacidae; genus Tringa; species Tringa tobata. Next base: position 3,945,559 of record JAHREE010000076.1, read on the forward strand.
CAATCATGGGAATAACATTAGCAATATTTTCCACAAATGTACAGACAAATTAGACAGCAAAAGCCATAACACAGACCAATCCAGGACTTGCTGGGAAACAGGCTAAAATCCAGCATAGCTTTCCTAGAAGTACGACCAGAAAAGTTCAAGTGTCTCTCTAGAAAAGCACAAATCCACCCAGAACAAAGCATTTCAGGAAACAACATGCACATTAGCTGACATGGTGAAGAAAAGATACTAACAAGAAATGTAGGTGAGTGAGAAATGGGGTAAGAGGGATCATATTGAGAGACGATGTGTCTGTTTGGGGGAGTGTGTCACTAATGTATTTCAAGGGTTTGAGATCAACCTCATATAATGCAACTATTAATGACTTAAGCCCACACTGTTGCCCAGAAAGGCTTAGGTCTCCTGAAGACCAACCCTGAGAGGTGTCTTGGATCCCTCTGATGTCTCAAATGGCACCAGATGTCAGTTTAAGTCCTTTGATTTGATGACTAAAGGGAAAAAAGTCACATGGTGTTCGGTGCCTGTTTGGAGTAATTTGTGCTGTGTGAGTCAACCATGCTGGAGGAAGGTGGTGTTAATGTGGGAAGGATGTATAGAGCATGCTCGCAGAATAAAGAAGATGCTCTTTCAGACAAATTAAAGCTGAGCTGTTAGGGTTCTTTTATCTTAACAAAACACAGGCTGGAAATTTAAGCTACAGAACATAGGCATAAGCACACACACACAAATATACGCATAAAGACATACGAGAACAACTGCAATGACTCCACTCAACAGGTCACTAAAACCAATGCTATATCCCATGGCTATTTGGCCACTGCATCTTCCCTTACCGTTGCACTTGACCAAAGAAATACATAAGGAAAGAAGAAAGAAGGAAGAATGTTTACTTGGCACAAGCTAGAAGCCTTTTGCTGCTTTGTGGCTCCTCAAAGTGAAACTGGATGAGGAGCAATTTCTCTTCTGATGATTGTGCAAAAAAATTCCTGCAGATAATGAAATGGTCTGTTATTGCTCTATTTATAAAAACACCTCTGTTCTCTGCCCTCCCTGCTCCCCCTTGCCCCCTCTCCCCAAAACCCCAATCTATGAAATTAACAAAGATGAGAGTGAAGTCTCTCCTCACCTGAGTTCCTGGCGGAAAGCGTATTCAGTGTCGAACTGGCTTAGGAAGAGGCAGTGGATTTTATCTTGAAGTTGAAGTGTCTTCCTTATCTTTTCTACATCTCTCTCATTTAGAAGTCTGGCATGTGTAGAAACCTGCAGTGAAGGGAAAATTAATTCCAGGGAAATATTGTGCTGTTGTATTAGCAATTAGGAAAATTGAAGTGATCTCCTTATGGACCTTTTCAAGTTCTTCCTAAAGGCAATACTCAAGAACGTGCCCTACTTACAGGGAAAAAGGGTGGGAGAGTTGTTAACAACCAGAAAAACCCTGATTCCTTGTGCTACAAGTAATTTAGACTTGAGCTGCATCCTTAGGAATGACTCAGATGCTGTGAGACAGTGACTCCAAAGGAATCCTGCTAGGAGATTTGCATGAGCACTTCAAACCTTGAGGGCTAGAAGAGCCTTTCCATGCAAAGTTATGGGCCTAGCACAAAAGCCCCCATATGGGACTCTACTGAGCTGACTCTCTCCCAAGGCTGTGGGCTCCCAGTACTGTAGATCATGTTTGGGGATTCAGCTGCTACCCTTTTAGATGCCTCTATGCAACACAGGTTCCTGAGTTCCTGTGACAGTCACTGCAGAAGTGATTAGGATGATTTCTTTGGCATGAACAACAATTCCTAAAAATAGATGTCGGGGCAGTAGGCATGATCCAGGACTTGCAGAATTGCCAGAACCACCTAAAGTCCTGCTGGAGGCTTGGTGGGATCCCCACAGCATCACCAGTGGTGCTTGTCACTTGTCTGCAGGCAATGAACGATGCCCTGTGTGTCTTAGCCTTAAACCTCCAGAGCCCTACAAGTTAGGAGCTAGGACCCACTGCCTTCCTGTTAGCAGATCTACCATATCAGGGTCAAAAGGAGAAACAGAGCTCACCCTGACTGCAGAGGACCACAGGGCAGAAGCCAGGCACACGTGTGATACAACTGATGGGGCATGAGCCAAAGAGGGCAGGTAGAAGACCACTACTGTTCAATAGTGGAACTTATCCAGTGGCTTAATAGAGGTCATGTGGCAACTTCCCTCACCAGGAAAATAAAGATCACTCTCACTGCTCTACAGTGAAGCACACGTACCTGAAGGCAGAGCCCAGTGGTCCTCTCCTTCCTTGGCTGCCAGTTCACTGTTTGTCCCAAAACACTAAGAAGGCTGTTGTGCTTCTGCTTGTGGAAGTACAAGTCTTGGATCTGCTCAGGATCATCCAGATGGGAGTACTTAAGGCGCAAGATGGAATCTGGGGTTGCACACTGAACAAGTTTCCTTTTGGCAATAGAGAGCACTGGCTCTTCATAGGGCTCAAGGTCTCCCCAGGACCTGCTCTGAGTGCTCTCCAAAGCAACAGTTGCAGATGTGTCACTGCTGAAACCGATGAAGACATCATGTTCCTTGGGGCTGGATTTGTTGGACCAAATATTGGAGAACTTGTTGCTGTCAATGGAGACAAATTGCTTGGCCCAGGACTGCAGGTCCTTCTTCAGATCTTGCTGCTGCCAGTTCAGAACAGTGTTCATGTCCAAGCAGTGCTTCTCCAGCCGGTTCAGTAGTGGGGTGGGGAACTGGGTGTAGACTATGTTCTTCTCCTCTATCACAATGAGTCTGAACTCATCCTTCACGCGGCTCTTCACTCTGTGAGTGCCAAGACCCAGGTCCACATAGTAATTTCCCCCCAGGGTAACGAAGCACTGGTTGAGTGCATCATAAAGGCTCTCATAAAGGTTGTGTATATTTAAAAGAACAACAGGCCTGCCTGTCTCCATGCAGGTCTTCACTCTGCTGACAGACCGGCATACCTGGGAATAATCTTGGTCCTGTGGAAAACCAGAGCCAAATATGATTTCACAGTTTTCAGTGTCTATAAGTTGTGTCATCTGGATGATGTGGAATGCTGCGTGGTTGGTAGTCAGCAGCAGGAGGTATCGAGACATGAGTCCTGCCCGCTGCTTGCCCATATTTTCCTTCAGCAAACGAAGTGTGTGGCTGGTTTCCAAGTTGGGGTGAAGATACACCTCATTGATGCAGTTTCGGAAGAGCTCAACAGGACTGATATCACTGGAGCCTCCAAAGTTTCTCTGAATGGCCTTTATAATGATCTCCTCTTGAGAGATGCACTTTTTGTCCTGGGTGTAGGACAGTATCATTTTGATCAAGCTGTAGAAATCACGGAGCCCAAAGAACTCAGTTTTTTGGGTTTTTAGGACCTTGCAGTAGAATTCTGCCAGAAAAGGGAATAAATACTGAATGCTTTCAAGGTGAGGCTGTGCAGCACAGATGCCTTCTGCAGTTTTAACTAGCTCTTCTTCGCTAGGGTCAGTTCGAATTACAAGAAGACCCCTGTTCATTTTAGCAGGGTCTAGGGCCCAGTTTGAAATGCCCAGAAAGCCAACTTTTTTGTAAGGTTCTGGGTTTTCATCATCAACACATCCATCTTCAAGAAGAGGGTGCAGTGTCTTCAGTGGCATCTCTGGTGAGTCTTCCGCAAGGCCAATCTCATCCAAGAGGACCACGGATGCAAATTCATCCAGATTCTTCTCCTTCTGGAACTGTGCACATTGTCGGAAAGTGGAGATGATCCCTTCTGGCTTTGAATGAGGACTGCACTGAAAAGACACCAGCTGGATTTCCTTGCATCTTTTGAACAACTGGCTTTTGGACAGCCTGCCCTCCATGGCATCCACAGCAATGGTCTTAGACAGGGATTTTGAGCTTCCTGGCTTCCCAACCAGAAAGAGCGGAACTCGTAGGTCCATGCATATGACTATCATGAAGATGTTTTCCTTCAGAGCATCATTGCGGGCTGTTGCCTCGGGAACAGAGATGTTATCGAGAAATACCTCTTGGCAAAGCTCAATCTCTTGCTGCAACAAGGATGCAGGGACAGAAAAGCATTTTGCGATCTCCTGCAGGTAATCTTCACGGCTCTCCAGAGATACATAATAGCAGGCTCCCACTGAAAGGACCAAGGCCCTTTGTGCGTCACTTAAGATTGGCTCCTCTTTGTGCTTCTTATCAATCTCAGGAAATAGCAGGTCTCTTAATTTATAAAACCAAAGCGTAATACTCATGCAGCGCTCTATATCCCGAAGACTGGCAACTCTGCATTCATCTTTTTTGTTCCTGAGGTACTTCTGGGAGGCTGAAATGACACTGGTAAAGATGTCCAAATTTCCAATAGGGATCTTGCCCTTCATGGTGGACTTTATAATCTCTCTGATATACAGGCTCTGTGTCTTTTCATTCAGCTCCCCAAAATCCCAGACAAGGGGCAATAAGCTAGGTGGAAGGGGCTTGACCCGATATACCAGCTGTCTCAAAGGAATGTAGCCCAGTTTCTCCAGTGTGTCTTCACTCTGGACTCGGTACCCCAAGCCAGCTTTTTCAAGTTTCTTTACAGTTTCCTTGGTGTGCCTTTTGTAAGGGTTGCAAGCAGTTACTACTTTTAAACTGTCAATGAGAATCTTCTCTCCATTTACACTGCGATCGCACAGCACCTCTTTGATTGCAAAGATAGCTTCTGATGTGTTGGCTTCATCAAAAAAGAGTACAGTGTCCGCTTTGTGCCTTTCTTTATTAATATACGCCAGCTCAATTGCCTGCCTAACTTTCTTGTGGATGGTCTTGGAAGTAGTGCCACCATGGACACGTACCACCACCATGTTCTGAATGTCCCTGCCTGCCCTTTGCAGGCTGCACATAAACTGCACAAGCTTTGTCTTCCCGCAACCTGTTTCACCCATGATGATTACAGGGATCCCACACTGGAACCTCAGGTGAATGGCAAGCATCTTCATGGTGTTGTCCAGTGTCAGCTGATATGATTCATCTGGATCTTGGGTGTAGCTCACACCAAAAACTCTGCATAGGGCCTCCAGCTGCATTGTTCTGGGCAAGTCTTCAAACTTCTTATTGAAAGGAACATGCTGGGCTTTCAAAGTGCGGTATAATTTCTGTTTGATAACATTCCTTTCCAAAACAGCTTTAGAATGGGCATCAATAGCATCCAACTTATTGCTTATGTGGAAACCCAAGAACTCCATGGAGTGATTGTCTGCATGGAAGACTATATAGGGGTGGGACTCTTGTTCCCATTTTCGTCTTAGCTGGTACTGTCTCATAATGCTGTTTTCCTCATCATCACTTTCTGCACTTGCCACACTTTCATCAGAAATGTCAAGAGAGGGCACAGCAAAGTCCTTGGACATGGTGATCATGAACTTTACCACAAATGTTTTAAACCCCTGGAAATCTTCTCCGACTGCTGGACCACAGAAAGCCGATTTCTCACACTTGCTTAGCTGGAAGTTTAGGAAATGAGTGAAGTTGCTAAGCTCAGTCCAGGAAGGGTTATGTCTTCCACAGAACTCCAGTAAGAGCTTCAGCCACTCTTTCTCTGTCCCCTCAGTCCTCTCAGAATTGAAAAAGAAATGGTCAAGATCTTCCTCCCTCTTATATCTGCTGAGGTACTGGTAAGATCTCTGGAAAGCTTCACTCTTCAACTTGTTTCGGTCAAACTGCTCCTCTTTCATTTCAGAAAGGCGACCAGAGCAGGGGTTTTCCAGCAACTCAAGTACCCGCATTGGTGATACACATTTCACTGCAGGGAAAAGATCCAGGAACTTTTCTTCTGTTTCACTGGACATCTAAACCAAAGTCAATAAGGAGTGCACAGGTTACAATGAGGACAGTTGCCCAAACTTCTGTATTTGCCTACAGTTGTGTCAACCTGTCAAAGGGGGCAGACACAGCCCTATTTGGCAGTAACCCTCACAGGTTTATGACGCATACCATGAAGAATCACCCTCTTTTCATTTGTTCTAAACTGATCTTGTTAATATTGTTTAATGCGCCTCGTTCTTGTGCTGGAAGAGAGGGTAGATGCTTGCTCCCTATTCACAATCTCCAGACCACTCAGAATGTTCTAACTCTCCATCGTATCCCTAATTTCCTCTTTTAGAATGTCCTCCCTCATTTCTCATATGGGACATTTCTATTATTTTTGAACATGTGGGATGTGTATGTTACACATATACATACACATACACTTAACTGAAGAAGGCCTGAGCCCCGCACAGCGCCTTACATTTTGTTTCCAGAGTAAACATATGGTGTGACTGCTTGTTTCTATGTAGATGAGCCACCACTCCACTCTTTTAAAAACATTTTGGATTTTAGCAGGTTTACTGCAGATGAAGATCTGGTTATGTTAACAACCTGCACACCATCCCCAAAGCAATACCTCTTGTTTCCTTGTTCTGCTAACACCTTTCCCTTTTGCCAGGTACTCAATCAAGTAAAGATGAGAGGATTTGCACTTCCAGACCAAGCCACTGGGACTCTGGATGTGTCTTAGGATGCATAGCTCAATCAGCAGCCGATAGAGACCTCTTGACACCTGGCAGGGAAGAAACATTTGAAAAGTGGTGAAAGATATGTCTATCAAAACACACTTACTCCATTACCCAGAGCAGGTGGTTGTACCTGCAGCCAGGCTACAGCTTTGCTCCCATTCTTGTGCAGAATTGCTATTCTAGCACACACTGAGACAGCTGTAACTGTTAATACATTCGAATGCTTGGTACTTTGCAGCCCTCCAAGGTATGACTAGGTCATCTGGATTCACTCTTGGCCCTAAGCCCACTACCATTTCTCTAAATAAAGCCTTCCAGAGAGGTAACAGACTGGATGTGAGCTGGAGAATCCATTACTTCTTCTCCCTGCGTATGGGGGCTTCTATATCTGACCTGATTGGTCAGCCAGCCTCCAGTGCCCTGCACTCTGACTGATACCACTGTAGGGGGAAAGACTGCTTTTATGAAATGGGACCCATTTCACACAACTTTCACATCTGTGGGCATGGAACAAGGAACATGCAGGCACCTGAGCTTCCAAACTGTACCCAGAACTCTTGCTGTGCACTTTAACTTTTAAGCACCTGATGCTACTACTGTAGAGGAGAACAAGCCAGCACAAGAGGCTGTGCAAATACTCTCCTCTAAAAAAAACCATGAGGTCTTGGACACTCCACATTAAACCACCAAGACAAAGACTCACCGCTGGTGACACATCAATGTGGAAGACAGTGGGCTGAGTTTCAGTCGGGAATTCCTCAACAGAGAGTAGCTCCTCCAGAAGGAACTGGAAATCAATTTCTGATTCCATCAGCCTGATGGTTTTGTGAACCACTGGTAAATCACCCAGCTGGGCACGGATCTTTTGGAGGGTATTGTCCACAAAGAGAGACTTCCCTAAGGAACAGAAGAGACAGCCAAGATTCACCTTCAAAGTCAGTCTGCCCTTTCACATGCATGGGACAGTTATTCTCCAGACATCTGAACTCCCTCCAAACTCAGTGGCCATCTGAGTTTAGATGGCCTCTTTAGAACGATACCTGGGACCTGGTCCCAGTCACAAGGGATATCCTCCAAGTCTGTGCTCACAATTTTAGCAGTATGGCTCATCACAAAACAGAACTCATGTCCCCACTCCAGCCCCTTGAGGTTACCAGTACAGATAGACAGAAGGCTGGATCCTGACCAACTTGCCTCAGATATGCCCTACAAAATGTCAGAAAACCTTGCTGTCTAAAGAGACATGTCTTTGGAAATGGTAGTAAACATGAGACATCCTGCTGAGGCTTGAAAAGGGCCTACAGAACACTTGTTCCATTCTGGAATAGCAGGTGAAAGCCAGCTGGGCTAGCCTATGGTCTTTCAGAGGACATCTGGGCTTGTTTAAGCAACTGGCTCCCATTCCTATGGGAGTCTTGTTTCTTGCTCTTTCCCAAAGTCTCAGACTATTATTTGTTTCTCTCTGGATTGGATAAACGTAGCTCCCTGAAGTTTGTGTTTTCTAGACTGCGTTGTCATTCCCCTTTGGACTCTTTCCAGGTAGTCTAAAATCCCTCTTGAAATTCACTACCCAAAACTAAACACATGAGGAGAGTGGAGGGCTCTCCATTGCATGCCACTTTCCTCTCAAGGCCTCTTGGTTTGAGACATGACTGGCAGTAAGACTACTAACACCTACCCATTCCTGCTTGATTTGAAAATACGAACTTCACATTCTGCTGATAGGGCTCTTCGAAGGCCTGAGCAACAGGGGCAGTTCCACAAGGCACTTTGAGATGTGTGCTCAGATATGCCTGGATTTCTGTCTCAGAGTAGCATGGGATAGTAACTTTGTAGGTGTCGAAGGCTGTGATAACATAAGAATTGTGTGCTTTGGCATTGCAAAAGATAATGAACCTATAGTCAGGGACTATAGAAGATTGCAGCAAGCGGAAGAAGTGGGACTCCAGTTGTTTGGAAACTTTGTATACTAATTTCTCAGCACCCAGCAAGCAGTAGATTTTCTGGTTCCGAGAATCAGATGAAAGAGCTCTCCTAACAATCAGCTCCACTTCTTCCTCCTCTGTGTCTGGTGTGCACACCAGGACCTCATCATATGTTGGGAGAGGTTCTGTCTTGGTGTGTCTGTAAATGGAGAGCATGTAGAGTAACATTTCTTCTTCTTTACACATGATGAGAGAAGGTTTCGTGGCTTCAAGGCTTACTGGTAAACTTCTCTTGATACGTGTGGTTTCAAGAGCTGCTAATTGCTTCAGTGTTTCACCGAAGACATCCAGGCTGATGTACTTGTCTGACACAAGGCCACTGAATTTCTTACAGTAAGCATCCCAGAGCAGATTCACCTTGTCACAGATGGATGGCAAACTCTCAAAGGAGGTAGCCAGTTCATCTTCAGCAAGGGTGCTAAAAGTTGCCTGGTCAAAATTTCTGTTCTTGTTTTTAAACTTCCTTGACTTCTGCAGAAACGCTTCTCGTTGCTCATCATACAGTTTGCTCAGGTTTTCAACCTCTTCCTTGTTATCACCCCGTTCAAAGGCAAAATTCATCAACTTCTGCTCTGTGATGTCAGAATTTTGAAGGCAGCTCTGCAAGGCTGCCTTTGCCACTGACGTATCATAGCCAGATTCAGCCAGGTTTTTGATAAGCTGGGGAAAACGAATGACATAGTCATGCCACGTAACAGACTCCTTGCCTCCTGCTGATGTGTTGACAGAGTCGAGTGGAGTCATGAGGGCTTGCTCCAGGGCTTTTCTAATATCTTCCGCTTTAATGTCATGCTTTATGACAGAAAGCATATTAAGAATCTGTGGCTCTATTACACTATTGTGGGCTTTGGCTAGTTGGCTACATAAGTAGAAGAGCTGGTGTGCAGTGAACAGGTTGAGATGATAGTAGGTGTCCCTTTGAATCTCCAGATATTTCTTCCACTCTACCAGACAGTGCTCCATTGCTTTGCAAAGGCCATCCAACTCTTCCAAGACAGGCCTGGTGCTCTGAACAAGGATGCCAGCAATTCCAAATTCTGTGTAAACTTTTATTCTGCATTGAGGATTGCAGTAGATGTCAGCCTTCCAGTCAATGAAAAGGATATTGCCAACACTGAGAAGCTGCAAGTACAACTTCCCAACCATTTGAACTTTTTCCAGGATCTGTAAGATGCCACAGACAAAACAGGGAAATGGATTATTGTGTGTTTTCAACAACTACTGAATACTTTTCACAATACATTTTCTTCCAAAGATCTATTTAAACCTGTTAACCAAAAAAAACCCCAAACCCATTTGGCTCAATTTTTATGTCCAATTTCTTCTCAGGATACATTTCTTGGCCAAGAACATGATCTAGAAGTGCATGTTTTCCTGGAAGACTTCTACTACTGTTCAAATATACCAGTTCCACATAGCACATGTCTACTGGGGGAAGGAGCTCAATAGATGAAGGACAGCTCCATTGTCTCACTCCTAAAGAGTATGATGAGCTGAATTGCAACCTCAGAATCACCACCTTTGAAATATTTGGCTCTTGTGAGGTTTCTTCACCTCTGACTGAAGTATTGCACTGCCTGCAATTGATAGACAACAAGCAGTTGTAGTGGTTCCTCAGGTATGTAAGAGAACACCTCACTTCAACCAGCTTCCAAATAAACAGCTTGTATAGGAAACAAGGAAAAGGTATGTGAAGCAACTGGCTCGCAGCGGGTGCCCACAGTGGGGTGACCCCCATCACCCCCCTGGAGTTTCCTGTTTCTCTTCATTCACTGCAGCAGGAGGGTAGATGGCTTGCTTGGTGGACATATACACATAATTAACATGCAGGTGAGGCCAAGACATCAGAGAGTCAGACTTCGACACACTCCACCATCATCACATTGCAAGGGAATGTCTGTATTTATAATTTGCCTTACATGTGAAATCTGGGAGTCTGCTACCTCTGTTCCTGAAGAGTCAGAGCTAAAGGTGAAGAATGAGTCTCCACAAAAGAATTCCAGCCAAAAATCGCAAGCCTTGTGGACACTGTTTTCCAAGCACATATTGGTGTTGCACTGTGGCTTACCTCCAGGAAGCGGTTTGCCTCCTCTCTGCCTTGCTCAATTTTTGTGGTGATCAACATAAGCTTGTTCTGGAGCTCTGTGAGCTGAGCCAGGTTGTATTTTTTAGCATTCTGATCTGTCTGAGATTTCTTCTCTGTGGAGTCTTTCAGCAGTAGCACTGAAACACAGTCCTCAAGAGCAGCCTGGAAAGCAAGTAGGAAGATCAGCCCCACTCTACCTCTTCTCCGTGTAATTCCCCATCCTTGTGCAATGGGTCTTCAAGAATAATAATAGTACATCCCTGCATATCACAGCCAAACATAAAGTTTTCCCATGTGCTAAGATGTGGATCATTCCTTTTCCCTTCTTGTTGTGCAGGGCTCACTCTTTTAGAGTATGTTACAAGCACCACTCTCCTTGAACAATGGAGTGGCATTTCTCATTTTAAATCTTTCCCTTTCCTTTTTTCACTTTCTCAGTGATCATATGACTTCGTTTTCGTATTAAAATATTGCTCCTCCCTGGGGACAAAAAAAAAAATTGCCTGTTTTGCCTTGAAAACGACCAAGGCTTAATGGAAAATGTGACATGAAGTTGTGCTTCTTTCAAACCTGACTACAGATAAATTGGCTAGCTGACATACTCCTTGGAAATGGATTTCAAACATGTTAAATTATTTGGGCACAATCCCCTGAAAAGCACTCTTCAAATTGTGAAGAACCATTACCTTTAATTTTTGAGGTGCTGAGATGATAAAAATCCCTCTGCTGTTGATGTCTTTGGCTTGAGAGATTGAGGAACGCTCTATGGAGCCATGAGAGTCATGAACCATCTGGATCCACTCTCTGTTATCACAAGAAGCTTTCTGTTAAAGAAAAAATCCAACACAACAGAATGAAACCTAATAACCAGTTGCCAGATCTGTAAGGATGATTTTGGTAAGAGTGGGGTTTCTTGTGCCTGCTGCACCTGAAGAGACAAAGCATAACTGTTGCACCCAAATTTACATCTATCTTACTAGCTTTCTGAACACCAAAGCCAGTGAGCAAGTATTTTGTGAAGTTGCAGTTCTCTGCCAGTCTTTGGCAATTTGGAGGAAGGATGTCAGTGGAATGGTACCCTGAGGAGGATGCTATAGTTTCTGTGGAGAGGATTATGCAAGTCAATGCTAGACTAGTCTTTAGTAAAACACAGAAGATTGGATTCACTTTCTTCTGCACATGACACCTAATGGGTCTCCTCCATTTGCCCTCACATAGAAATGTGAGGTCTTTTAAAGCATTCCAACTGGACATCAGTCCCAAAGAGCAAAGATTTCGTATAGGTCTTACGTCATATCCACTACACCCACTTGGATGTCTTGACTCCCCTGTGGCATGGCACCAGACTTTGACAAGTCATTCTTCTAGTACAGGTCCAATTAATTTTGGAACATGGGATTTGTAGACTCACCAGCTTCTTGGGCAAATTATTGTCTTTTGCAGTGGCTTCACTGATGAATGACAGGGCTTCAGAGAACTGTTCAAATCCAGATGTGGGTCTCAAGTCAAATATAATGGGTGCTGAAGCAGCTATGGCATCACGGAAGAATCGGACTTTGTCAATATCTATGTCACTTTCACCTGCAGAAATTGATGCCAGCTCCACAAATACAGGGATTTCTGTTTTATCTATGAAAAAAAGAACAAATAAAAAATCTAAAAATGAAACACAGTTGAGGAGTTTCATAGTTGACTCATGGTTGAGGAGTTCACATAGTTGATTCATACAATGCCTCTGGCTGTTGTGACAAGTAGGGACAAAGTGATCCCTATCTATTGCCTCTCATATCTGATGACTATTACATCCCAGTACAACTCACCTTTTATTATGGTTTTGATCCAGGAGACAAAGCCTTTCCTTGTGCATTCAAGAAGTACCCTCAAAAAGTCCAGCATCTCTTCTGGAAGGTTGCTCAAACTATTTTTCACCTTCATTAAGTCCTGGGTGATATAATCGAGTCTCTGATTCCTGAATTCCAACTCTTCCTGCAAAAAAAAAAAACCCAAGACATACTGGTGTGTGTCTCTTGGTAAGAGAAGAGGGAAGGTAAATTCTGCCTCTGCCCCACACATCAAAGTTTCATTAGCCACTTAGGGTCTCTTCTGAAGGGCCAGCTCCTCAGAGACCTCTATTCCTCTTATCCAATCTATTTCATAAGCCTGGGTTGGTTATTTCAGAACAAGTCCCTGCAGCAGAGGCAGAGTCATGCTATAAAACTTGTCTAACATCTCATTGAAGTCCTGATCACCAAAAGGACCTTTCCACAAAATTTAGGTCAGCTCCAATTTTAAATTTTTGGGGAAACCTGTCCAAAACATGCAGAGCTATGCAAAATACAAGAAGGTACAGAACACCCAGCTGCTCCTTGGGAGCTACCCATGCAGTGCCCCATCATTGCTACCATAATAGAAAGCTTATAACAGTATAACAATTTAGCTTTTACAGGATTGGAGCAATCAAGTTTGGAGACCTGCAGAAAAAAAACACACATGTGGGAGACAATGAAGAATTACTGGAGCTGGTAGAGAATATTAGGTTGGGATCTACTATTTAAATCCTGGAGTTTTTAACTCCTGGTTCTGCCAGAAGTTTTCCATGGAGGTTGGGGATGATAATACTTCCCTGTCTGTTCCAAGTCACTGGATGCAGAATTTTGTTGCTGACACACACAGATGTCTGCATCTGTCAGGCTCACACAGTTGCCTCAGATGCCCTTGGGCATCTCTAGTGGCACTGGGAGCTCATTTGCAGACAACCAGGAGTCTGATTAAGGGTGAGCTGAATCACATTCCTGACTTATAAAGGTGCCAGGCTAAAAGAGAGACTGGTACAACAGTGAAATTTATATTCCAGAAGAAAAATTCCACCCACTGTGTCCAGTTTGATTTAGTTAAAAGTTAAGACACACAAAAACAGAGGTTCCCCATTCAGACCTGCCAACAGAGAAGACACAAGACCACTCAGTATAAGCCATGTATCCATGTGTGTCCTACATACATATTTTGTTAGGTTGTTGAGAATCTGAAAATTTCCATTAAGCTCAAGTGTCTTCCTTAGTTCATCAATCATCTTGGCAGTGTGCACAACTGTAGACAGGGTTAAGTAGTTTTTAATCTTCTCCACGGCAGCATCCACCCAGGCAGCTCTTCCACTCGCTTTCCCTTCACTCATCTCCATAATTGTAAACTCCTTTGTGAGTTGACTCTCATTTGCTAGCTGCTTCTCAAAATGGCTGCACACAGTCCCAAGGGTGATGGAAAAATCTTTGAGGGCCAGATAGGTACTCTGAAAATCAGCAATGACTGGCTTATAAATGTTTTCTTGTACATCTTCTATCAAGAGAATTTTGTCTTTAGGGATTGTTGCCTTGATTTCCTCTGCTTTTTGCTTCCACAGTCTCTGAAAATAGTTGCTTTCCTTTAAGATATGAATTTTTTTCATCATGTCACTGTATTTATCAAGGAAGTGCATTTGAGGAATTTTCTTCTCACCATTCAAAGAAAATGTGCTTACAGATATCTTATCTTTAAAACTTCCTCTTTTTGTGATGATTTTATTCACAGCTCTTCTATCCACTAAACAAAGTGGAAAGAAAAAAAAATATTAGTGCATTTCTCCAGCTAGAAAGACACTTACCCTCTAAGCACGGAAATATTCTGAACCTGTCCACAATGCCAAAGGCGGGGGGAAGGGAGGGCTGTGTGTGTACAAAGTTTGCGACAAAGTTCTTGGGGAAAAACTGAACCCAAGATCAACACAAAACCAAATAGTGGGCAAAATAAGTTACTCCATGATGAGGAAGGGAGCCTTCAAACAAAGGTCTTGAAACTGTGATAGTGTCTATGTTGTTAGAAAACAACTTGGGCCTGAACTAGAGGTTAAGGAGACTTACCCCACCATTTGGCCCACCCCAGCTGGCGAACCACTTCTATTGATTCTTGCACCCAATCTGAGAACGTCAACAGTGGGATGTGTATGTTCTATTGTCCAGCAGGAAGAGATGACTGGGTGAGTCTTCCCAACCAATATACATTTTTGCTCCCTTTTCCTAGTTCTGTCCTTCTCTTCTAGGTCCCAGATCTTGTCTGAAATTGTTCGTCCTGTCTGAAATGCACTTACCCCCTACAAACATTTGTCAAAGTAGGTAATCCAACCTTACACGTTTCTTAGAAAAATGAAAAACCTGGCACTATTTAATCTTCCCCCTGAAACAGATTTTCCTACTATACTGAATTCCTTCCAAATATAAAACCCTACCAGACTTTCCCCATTCCTTTTTTCTTTAAAGAGCCCACTGCTTACTCTCTCCTCCAAGCTACCTCTTGGCACTAGACAGCTGTGCAACACAATTTCCCAGTGCTCTTTATTTTGAGAGACAGGTCCCCACGCAAGAACCACACAGGAAATTCTATCCTTTCAAAGAGAATGGGACAGTACCTCTTATCACATCCTCTATGCCTTTGCACAGACGCAGAAATGAGCATGTCTGCTGCTTCTGCTCTTCCAATTGCTTGTATTCCTCACTTCTGACTTTCAGCACTGTTGCTATGCAGCTGGAGACAGAGGAATCTGGGGAAAAAGATAAAGAAAAACCCCATGCCTAGACCTCAGATATAAAGTATTCTTGAGAAAATCACTTGGAGAGAGGGGAGAGCTACAGGAAAGTCTCATGAGGGACTTCAATCACTCTGATATCTGCCGGGAAAGCTACAAAGCCAAGCATGTACAGTCTGGAAGGTTCCTCCAGTGTGTTGATGATAACTTTTTGATGCAGGTGGTGGAGGAGCCAACGAGGAAAGTTGTACTACTGGACCTAGTACCGATAAACAAAGAGGCACTGGTGGAGGACATGAAGGTTGGGAGTAGCCTTGGCTGTAGTGATTATGAAAAGACAGAGTTCAGGGTCACGGGTAGAATACACAAAACAACAAGTATGATTGCAGCCCTGGATTTCAGGAGGGCTAACTTTGAATTCTTCAAGAAACTGCTTGGAGAAATCCCACGGGTTAGAGCTCTGGAAGGTAGGAGGACTCAAGAGAGCTGGTTGATATTCAAATACCACTTTCTCCAAGCTCAGGATCTATGCATCCCTAAGAGCAAGAAATAAGGCAAGGGAAGCAGGAGACCTGTGTGGCTGAGTGGGGAGCTTCTTAAAAAGCTCAAGTGGAAGAAGGAAGTTTACACTGAGTGGAAGAAGAGAGATATGGAGGTGCTGGAGCGAGTGCAGAGGAGGGCAACGAAACTGGTGAGGGGCTGGAAAACAAATCATATGAAGAGAGGCTGAAGGAGCTGGGACTGTTTAGTATGAGGAAGAGGAGGCTGAGGGGAGACCTCATCACTCTCTACAACTACTTGAAAGGACGCTGTAGAGAGGTTGGTGCTGGTCTCTTCTCACAGGTGATTAATGACAGAACGAGAGGGAATGGCTTCAAGCTCCAACAGGGTAGGTTTAGACTGAACATTAGGAAAGAATTCTTCACGGAAAGGGTGGTCGGGCATTGGAATAGGCTGCCCAGGGAGGTGGTTGAGTCACCATCCCGGGATGTGTTTAAGAGACGATTAGATGTGGTGCTGAGGGATATGGTGTAGGGGAGGACTTTGTAGAGTAGGGTAGATGGTTGGACTCGATGATCCCAAGGGTCTCTTCCAACCTAGATGATTCTGTGATTCTATTCTATGATTCTAAGGGACCAACCACTTGGGAAGATTATAAGAATGCCGTTAGAGTATGCAGGGATGAAACAAGGAAAGTCAAGGCCTCCTTGGAATTAAACCTGGCAAGGGATGTCAAGGTCAACAAGAAGGGTTTCTTCCAGTATATTGGAGGCAAAAGGAAAACTAGAGAAAATGTGGGCCTGCAGTTGAATGAGACGGGTGCCATGGTTACAAAGGATGCAGAGAAGGCAGAATTGCTTCAGTTCCAAGGGGAAATCATGTCTGACTAATCTGATAGCCTTCTATGATGGCAGTGGATGTCTATCTGGACTTCAGCATGGCTTTTGACACTGTGTCCCATAGCATCCTCATAGGTAAGATTAGGAAGTGTGGGTTAGATGAATGGACAGTGAGGTGGATTGAAAACTGGCTGAAAGACATAGCTCATAGGGTCATGATTAGAGGCACAGAGTGTACTTGGAGGTCCATACCAAGTGGTGTTCCCCAGGGGTCAGTACGGGGTCCAGTCCTCTTCAATATTGTCCTGGGTTGAGAGACACAGGACTAACTTTTCTTCTAATGCTGGGGAAATTGGCACTTTTAGAAGACTCTAGTGTCTGAATTTGTGAAAATATTTACTTTATAGCCAGCCAGGCTCTGTGGGATTCAAGGTTAGTGTTTTCGAGCCTTGCCAGGTGCAGGGACAAGGAGGAGCAAGGCCTGGGCATTTGACCCAGGCTGGCCAACAGGATTATTTCATACCATGAACGTCACATTCAATATAAATTAGAAAAGTTTGCTGCAAAGCTCTCTTTCCCTTGATGGCGGCGGGTCCAGACAACTCCTTGCCCCAGTGCCAGACCCCTGAGGCCTTCCCTTCCTCCTGAAGCCATTGCACTCACAGTGTCTGACATTTGCTGTCCACTGCTGGGAGTGCACAGCTTCCTACTGATAAAATGGGCTGAGTATAACTCTTGTATATCTTATATCAGTATCGGGATTAATACTGGTTCTTTAGTATTATTGTTCATTATTTAGTCTTAGTCTATTAAATCTATTTATATTTCAACCCTTGTGTTTCTTCGTGTTCCCTAAATCCCCTTTCCGTATGGGGTGGGGTCATCGGGTGATAGAATAATTGTCTAAATGACAATAGATTGTTATGGGTTTTCTCAAACCATAAAAAATATATTCATCAGTGACCTGGATGAAGGGACAGAATATACTCTCAGCAAGTTTGCTGAAGACACAAAACTGAGAGGGGTGGCTGACACACTAGAAGGCTATGCTGCCATACAGCAAGACCTAGACAGGCTGGAGAGTTGGGCAGAGAGGAACCTGTTGAAATTCAACAAAGGCAAGTGTAGGGTGCTGCAGCTGGGGAGAAATAACCCCAGGGACCAGAACACGTTGGGGGCTGACCTGCTGCAAAGCAGCTCTGAGGAGAAAGACCTGGGAGTCCTGGTGGACAACAGGATGCCCATGAGCCATGACCATGTCCTTGTGGCCAAGAAGGCCAATGGCATCCTGGGGTGCATTAAGAAGAGTGTGGCCAGCAGGTTGAGGGAGGATATCCTGCCTTTCTACTCTGTCCTGGTAAGGCCCCATCTGGTGTCCTGTGTCCAGTTCTGGGCTCCTCAGTTCAAGAAGGACAGGAAACTGCTGGAGAGGGTACAGCAGAGGGCTACAAAGATGATTACGGGCCTGGAGCATCTCTCTTACAAGGAAAGGCTGAGGCATTTGGGTCCTTTTAGTCTTGAGAAGAGAAGGCCTAGGGGAGATCTGATCAATTCCTATAAATACTTAAAGGGTGGGGTGGTCAGGAGGATGGGGCCGGTCTTTTTCCAGTGGTGCCCAGTGACAGGACAAGAGGAAATGGGCACAAACTTGAACATAGGAAGTTCCATCTAAACATGAGGAAAAATGCCTTTAATTTGAGGGTGGCAGTGCACTGGAACAGGCTGCCTGGGGAGGTGGTGGAGCCTCCTTCTCTGGACACATTGAAAACCTGCCTGGATAACACCCTGGGCAACCTGCTCTAGGTGGACCTGCTTTGGCAGGGGGATTGGACTAGATGATCTCCAGAGGTCCCTTCCAACCCCATACCATTCTGTGATTCTGTGAAACATAATCACTGCTGTTAAACAGCTCATGCTTGAATTTGCACAAGAGGTGCATCACTTGATCTAAAACAGCAGTATCAACCCACAGCCATTCTGATTTGATCACTGCTAAAGTCTAAAACACTCTGAAACACACGGCTAAGTTTATTATTACAGAAGAATTTTAAAGACATTTCTTCCTGTTTTTTGTAACTGTAATTTTTAAACTGGCCCGTGACCTTGAAGGTTATTCTGTAATCAGCATAAATAGCAACAGGAAAGCAAAAACTAAACATAGTAAACTAAACTAAGCTGAGTGATGCAGTTGACACACCTGAGGGATCAGATGCCATACAGAGAGACCTGGACAAGCTCTAGAAGTGGGCCCATGTGAACCTCATGATGTTCAATGAGGCCAAGTGCAGGATCCTTTACTGGGCCCAGGGCAACCCCTGGTATCAATACAGTCTGGGAGATGAAGGCACTGAGAAGAGCCCTGCTGAGAAGGAGTTGGGGACACTGGTGGATGAAAAGCTGGATACGAGCAGACAATGTGCGTTTGCAACCCAGGAGGCCAACTGTATCCTGAGCTGCATAAGAAGAAGTGTGGCCATCAGGGCAAGGAAGGTGATTCTGTCCCTCTGCTCTGGTGAGAACCCACCTGGAGTACTGCATCCAGCTCTGGGGTCCCCAGAACAGGAAGGACATGGACCTGTTGGAGTGGGTCCAGAGGAAGGACACAAAAATGATCAGAGGATTGGAGCACCTCTCCTATAACTACAGGCTGAGAGAGTTTGGTTTGTCCAGTCTGGAGAAGAGACAGCTCAGGGGAGACCTTGTTGTGGCCTTTCAGTACTTAAAGGGGGCTTATAAGAAAGATGAGGACAGACTTTTTAGCAGGGCCTTTTGCAATAGGACAAGACGTAATGGTTTTAAACTAAAAGAGGGTAGATTCAGACTGGATATAAGGAAAAAAGAATTACAATGAGGGTGGTAAAACACTGGTACAGGTTGCCCAGCTGAGAGGCTGTAGATCCCCCATCCCTGGAAACGTTTATGGTCATGTTGAATGGGGCTCTGAGCAACCTAATGTAGTTGAAGATGTCCCTGCTGGTTGCAGTAGGGTTGGACTAGATGACCTTTAAATGTCCCTTCCAACCCAAACCATTCCATGGTTCTATGATTCTAACAGCACAAATGCAATTCTATAAAAAAAAACATAAGAAAATCATAAGAATACTGCAATATTTTAATTGCTATCCATTGTGCGGAAGAATATTGTTTTCTGTCCTTCATAGTGTTAACAGTGACCTGTTAACAGGCTTAAGAATATTCCATGTATTCAACTTTGCTATTTTTTGCTGTTGCGTTGATTCTCTTGCAGAGAATTTTTGGTTTTCTTTATATTTTAGATACCTTTCCAATAAATGTTTTTTTTATTTGCCCCACTGAATAGGAAAACACCCCACATGGAACTATAGTTTTAAGAAATAAATTTGGAAACTGTGAGCTTACCACAGATGCACAGTATTTTCTGAAATTGCACTTGATGTTGCAAGATGATGGACAGTATGTCGCAGGGGATGTCTCCTGAGAAAAGTTGGTCCCTCAAAAACCAGAAGAAATGGTAAAACTGGGAAAGTTGGGCCTTGGCTTTTTCATTGATCTGTTTCTGAAGGTTATGTTCTGATTTTTCTGTAAAATAGATGAAATCTAGTGATAGAGCAGTGCTTTCCAAAGCAGCAGCTTCCCCACAGGATTTATTTTTAACATACATCCGCAGGAAGAGTTAGCAGTTTCACAGCCCCCTGCCTCCAAGCAGTGAATAGCAAGGGGATGTCACAGCCATCTTTGTGGACTGTACAGATTCGTTTGTAGCCAACACTAGCATATGGGAAAAAATGTTTCTTTGTTCCCAGTCACTGTAAAATAGCATTTTTCACTTGATTCAGATACATGAAAAACAAAATGTATATTTAGAGAACCCTGGCCTAGCTTTGGTTATAACGCTCCTTCACATAGGAGACAAAGCTCTGGAGTGCTTCACAATCAGCATTTCTGTTATTTTTTTCATTTTCAGAGAGTATTTTTAATATCTTTCATTTATAAAATGAAACGCGTCCCATGAATGTGCAACAAAACACCATTTCAACTGGAAAAAGAAATCGAGATGTTTCTTAGTTTCTGAAATGAAACAATTTTTCCAGGATCTGTGAATATTTTGTCTCTTTCATTTTGTGTTGGCATAAAAGTTGGCAAATCTTTGAACAGAGCTGGTGAAACCTCATATTCCTTTCTAGCAAAAGAAAGGACTTGATTGCAAATGTCACCCAGCTCCAAACACCACTTTTGTTTGGTGTGGGATTTTAGTGTTATGTGCATCAGATGTTACTCGGCTTTCAGAGCCCATCAAAGCACACTGCCCAAACAGGAATTTAAAAAAATCCACTCTGTGGGAAACTTACTGACAGTGGAGAAGAGATCATAGATCACGGAAGAGCTGAGCAACTCTGTGAGAACTGGGCCCGTGCTGTCAACAAATCCGTCTACTTTTTCCAACATGATCATCTTGTCTAAGAATATTTTCTCAACAACAGCAGAAAGCATTTTCCCAACAGTTGACCTGTTTGTCTTGATGATTTTGGAAACCTTTTTTCCTAATATGGGCTCCTGTGAGGACAAGACAATTCTCCTTTTAGTTGTAAATAGGCTTTGCAGAACCTGTACTTTACAGAAAATTCCTCTCCCACTCCATTAACCCAGTGAAGGACAAATAAGCATAGCTAGAAAAGTGGGTCAGATCAGCATGGCAGGAGGTAAAAGCTCTCAGTTGTGCAAGAAGGGATGGTGGCATTTAGACAGGAAGTCCGTACCTCAGTTTTGTCAAAGTATTTAATCTTTTGAATGACACAATCTGTAAAGCAGATCTCCAGATTTGTATTCCAACATTTTTCCGCCTCCATGAATTCCAGGTAGAAGTCCAGAAGTTTCCTGCCATCTGCCTGCAGGAAGGAAATGCTTAAGCTGCAGTTGCTTTCTGGGGCCTTGCCAAATATCACTGGTTTCTCACACTGGAGGAGGAGTTATGCCCCTCTACACCAGCAAGGAACTGGCTGCTTCAGGTCCCATCATCCAAAATTGACTGGGACAAAACAGAGCATGGTGGGGTCAGGGGAAGTCTGAACATCACCCCCCTGCTGGGAGGTAAGTAACCATAACTCACTTTCTCCAGCCACCTTTCAACCATGCAGCATATCAGGTTTTGCCATTTCTGGGTCCATTCCACACAGAGGATCTCAAACAAGAACAGCTCGTTCCACACCTGTGGCAGGAAAGCAAAGCTGGTCAACTGGGCCTCAAGGGATAGACAGACCTTCCAGGGTGAGTAGTTATCCCTTGTGTGGGTTCTCGCTACTCACATGGATGTTCTCCAGGAACTGTCTAATTAACACAGGTGGCCTTGGCAAGGATTTTTCCAGCCACTTCTTGATGTAATCTGCAAACTCATTGAATCTTTCTGAGATAAACTGCTGAAATTCCTTGGGAAATAAAAAAAATAAGGACAGAATTGGCAGGAGAGACAGATTTTCACTCTGGCTTTTGATCCTTAACTGCTGTGTACAGAATGAAAACAAAGTCCTTCCCACAACTATCAAGGGCTTCCAAGAAGAGAAATGTCTGGCATACTCTGAGATGCTACTGGTTTTGGTAGCACTTTTTTTTGCCACTCCTCTGTCCATGCAAACCCAGCACAAATTCTGACAAGGTTAGAATAAGTGACTGAGAAAGGTAGCCACATGCTCGGCTGTCACTCCTGTAGTTGGCCACATTTGAATGAAGCAAACCTGAACTCCTGACCCTTCTCAGCTAAAAAGACATAGGTATATTTCTTCTTGAAAGCTATGGGTGGTTTTTTTACCTGATTTGCTTGCAATGCATCTGATATTGTAGCAAACATAGCAAGTATCCGTAGCAGTGACATTATCAAGTTAAATGGCGCTGTATGCCAATGCTTTAAGGGGAACAAAAGCAAGGTATATGTGTAATTCAGACACTGCAAGGCATCATCCTTAATCGTGGGCTTCATCAGCTGCTCTGTATACGTTGGCAGGCACCTATGGATACAGAAAAGCACTGTGCTAATTCTAAGAATATAATTTTTAAAACAGTCCACACAACCTTCAGCTTAAGTGTCCTTCATTTGCTGGACAATGCTATGCAATCTTAGCCAACCAGAGCCACTTATGTGTCTGAATTTGGAGCCGAATCCTGCAACATGAGATGAAGGTATACTGTCTGACAGGACAGATTCCCCTGCAGACCTTTTTCCCATGTGACACGCCTCAGCTCAGAGGGGTTTAAAGGGTTATGACACACAACTAACAATGAAAATTACTGCAACCTCCCTTGTTCTGCTCAACCACAAGTCTAGCCATTCCTTCCCACCCCCTCCACAGAGCTGTCCTAGTATTTCTCCTCTCAAAGGGTTAGTACTTACAAGTCCTCAAACCAGATTTTCATCCTGCTGGCAATGTTGTTCACAACTCCATTCAAATCCTTTTCCTGAATAGAGGGTAAAAACATACACTGAAAACCACTCCAAAAATTCATCTACTTCTAGATCTGAGGTGGTCTTCTATGAAAACTGGTGTGAAACCTTCAGAGAATTTTTGTCTACCAACATTTGATTTAAAAAAATCCACAGTGCTTCCAGATGGAAATCAGATCCGGATCCTATTAAAACAAACACTTCAAACCCCAGCTATCCCCAAGATCTTTGGAGTTCAGATGATGGTGTGGGAGGGCTTAGCTCAGATTTTTTCAAGTACAAATCAGTATGTGTTGTGGGGTTAAATCCTATAAAAAGCACAAAGAAGTAGATTTTAAGTGGAATTCCTCTCCAGGGCCTCAGAGGATATTACAACATTCTAGTTAAAACATAAGTGAGAATGACAGAAAGTAGGTTCCCAGAAACAAGTCCAATTTTTGTTTAAAAATAATCACTCCCCCAGAAAGGCAAGTTAGAACTTTCATTTCCTTCTTTTATCCTTTCCAGCTTTAAACAAAGTTCTAATTGCTTGATTGCCATGGTGTTCATTTTGGGTACTACTTTTGGTGGCAGGATATAAAAATTGCTTAAAGATTCTGACTAAAATACACTTGGTATGGCATTTACGAGTAATTTGCCAACCAATGAGATCGCCTTGCCCTTTCTCTTTTGCCACTTCTTTCAAAACATGGGTATTGAGCTCTCATTCCAGGTTCCTATGATTCAACCCCTTTGGATACGCTGAAAAATATTTCAGGAGCTACAGAGACTTTCTGGCTCACCTGTATAAAATTGAACAACTTTACATAACCTAGGAAAGAAACACCAGCAAGAAGTTAATCTGTGCATATTGTCTGATTGTCTTACATGCACTTGGGATGGTTTACAGACGACTTCAATGACACGTTGCAGGAGAAGCTGAGGTGGAAACTTGATTTGGAGCACGGAGTCCTTGGTGAAATTCTTCAGTGCCAACATCTCCAATACTGTCATTGCCAGTGGAGAGCAGCTTTCAATGAATGACTTGTGAATCTCTATCATCGCCAAGACTTTCCTATGAAAATGGACCATCAACAGCAGATGCATTTTGAAGCAACAGGTGGCACTTTGTGCCATTTTATGTGCTCCTGTGGCTGGCAAATGTGGCACTGGATTTAAAGAAGAGGTGGTTGAACACTGAATGGGATATCTGGGACTTTTTAGCAAGTGAATTTACACAGTAAGACATTTCTTTTGAGGCTTTTAAAGAAGAAATTCTGTGTTTGAGAGTTTCATTCCAGGAGACACCATCTTGTGTGAATGCACACACATGCCTTTGCTTCCTGTCCAGTTTGCCTGCAGACAGGATATTTTGAAGTGACTCCATCTTTCTCTCTGTGAAACATCCAAATGAGGATCTAGGGGTAGTTTTATCCCTAAAGCCACTCCAAACAGACTGTCTGAATGAGAATGCACAGTCCTCAGCTCAGTCTTCTTCCTCTAATTTGCATTCAGACACTCTCCTCCTAGTTAGACCCCAGGGCAGGAGTAGGATGTCTGAGAAAGGCAATGACTTGCATCTCAGGGGAGAAACACAAAGTTTCTGGTGACTGGAAGTCCACAAGCCAAAACAATGAAAAATGATTCTAACAGTACAACAGTTTATTTCCCTGACCCAGCCTTGGCTCTCTCTCCCTTTCAAACTTACCTCTGTTTCTCGTCATCGGCTCTCAGCTGCGAGCATTGTGAGGAAATGTTTTTTGGAAAAAAGGGGTTCTCCATCTTATCTGTGATTTCATACAGCAATGGAATCAGCCAAATACACAAGGTGTTGACTTTGTTACTTGAGCAAATTTTCTTCACAGCTGAAATGTAATTGCTGAAAAAATAAGAGAACCCCAAAAAATCTCCATCAGTGGTCAGAGCTCCCAAAAACACCTTTTAGGATGGTAGTGGGAGGTGTGTGCTTTCCCCACTGCTTTTCAACCCAATGGCATTCACCTTGCCTATGTGTAGATGCGTAAAGGTGTGTGAAAGAGTGAGAGCTTAGATCTAGAGACCTTATCAGCAACCATCTGAATGAAACCCATCCCAGCTTTCCCAAAACAGTCTCCCTCCATAAGTTTTATGTAGCAAAGGAAAATGAAAAGAAAAATAACTCAAATGCTATAGTTTATATCAAAACAGCATGACAGATTACAGTAATCTGATTTTGTAATCTAATACATCCATTTTCATAGTACTCATCTATGCAAAAGTGTCTAATCCCCTTTGAGATGTCTGGGACACCCAAGACACATCTGCAGGGCTTTCAGACATGAACCAGAAACTTCTGGGAGGCATTAATCCTTTCAAATTGTCAGCAAGAGGTTTGGTGAGATAGTACACAGCATCAAAGTGAAGGGGGAAAAGTGTTGGGGAACCACATTCCTCCACTATCTTCACATAAATGTTC
Organism: Tringa tobata; assembly: GCA_033628505.1. Lineage (NCBI taxonomy): Eukaryota > Metazoa > Chordata > Aves > Charadriiformes > Scolopacidae > Tringa > Tringa tobata. The sequence goes on from JAHREE010000076.1 coordinate 3,970,895, forward strand.
CATGGAGAAAATGGCTCAATGAACTGAATGACTACAAAAGGATCTGTAACTCAAGAAAGCAGCATGACAATTTTAATTACCTCTTTCCTCTCAGATGCTTGAATTTGCCTTGAAATGGGCCGATGTTCTGGAAGAGTTTTTCAGCCTTGATGATTATATCTTTGCTCAGTGGGACGTTATAACAAGATAAGGTGTATAAGGCAAAAAGCAGCCCATCATCTTTGTGCTCCTCTTTCTCCAGGTATCCAATGATCTTGTCGATGAAATTTATCATGTTATCGTTCAACTGGACAATGAGAATAATGAAGGGGAGTTTCACCAAGATAGATAAGACAATTTTAGTTGAGGAGCTGGAAAGGGTTCAGGAAAGAGGATGGAAGATGCTAAGAATTGTTATTTGGAGGCAAAAGCAGTTAGACCACTTAAAGACAGGTTCCTGTCCTTGCAACAGCTAAAAAATTTTTTGGCTTCCATTGTGTCTCACTGTCCTGGCACAACCCCAGGGAGAATGTTTTACTGGCTGTCTTAAGTTTACCTAGTAGTTCTTATGTGCTGAATCCATACTAGCACCAGGAGCCTACTTGCCACCCATTCTAGGATGCTCAAGCCCTACCACAGATGAAGCATAGGTAAACAGATCTTCAGTCTCCCAACTGAGCAGGGAAATCAAAGGGAACCAAAAAGAATAGTGGAGATTCTTTCAGAGGCCTACCTTGCTATGGGAAGGAGTATGACTCCATGACTGAGAAACTGAAAGGGCAGATAAACTATTTTCACTGAAACAGAGATGCAGCTCCTACCCTCACATTGGGATTTCCCTATAGACGACTTGCAATGCATTGCTCTGCATCCTGGGCAGCCCATGTGTATTTCAGGCTTTGCACTACATATGACCTTTTAGGATACATCCACAATAGAAGATAACATCCCCACCCAGTTACCTCTGGGCCAAGCCCCAGACCATGCCAAGTGGATATGGCACCCCAGCTCAAACAGAGCTTCCATTAAACAGCACTGGTGGGTTGAGCCTGGCCAACAGCCAAACACCTAACAGGCTTCTCACTTAATCTCTCTCCTGGGGACCAGGGTGAAAATGGAAAGGAAGTGAGCAAACTCATAAACTGAGATAATGACTGTTAAATAGGGAAAGCAAAATCTGTGCACATAAACAAGGCAAAAAGAAGTACACTTCAGAATACAGTACTTCTCATTGGCAGGATTTTCCCATGCAGGATTTTAAAAAACAAGGTGGCCCAGGCTCAAAGCTAGTTCTACAAATGACACCATTTGGGTCTGATTCCAACAGAAGATCTCCTTTGACCTCATCAGGCCTTGGATACAACCCAGAAATTGGAAAAAGCAATGAAAATAAGGTCCAGACTTTTGACGTTCTCTGGCTGTGGTTCAGAAACCTACACAAAATTAGAGGTAGCTGCAGAAATTTCTCTTCAGAGGTCTGTCTACCTGGGAACTGATTGCTGCTTTCGCTTGGTGTATACTCACCACTAGCTCAGTGAGATTAGTTGGAGAAGAGGGTTTGCCTTTTGCAGCATCTCCAAGATAGATTTTGAAGCTCTCCGTGTAGATCTTCAGTTTTCTTTCTATATCCTTAAAGCCCTTCTGGAGCCTGATGGTCCGGAGAAATTCATCTGCAAGGTATTCTATGATACCACAGTTGACTGGCTTCTGGGACACTGTTTTTGAAGAAGATTTGAAGGGAGGAAAGTATTTCCAGTAATTCTCTTTTTCATGAAAACGGCACTTCGTGTGTTCAAAAATGGTCCATGTTCCTGGGGAGGAAGCAGGGTTTGTGAATGAGTCTTTAACGGTCCCTGAGCTAGCAATACCAATTGCCTTATATAAATTCCAAAACCAGCTGAGCCATGACTGAACCACTAATGCACAAAATTCACCACGCATATTTGAATTCAGCCCTAGAGATCCCACTTGTGCTTTAGATGGGCCTGGTGTGCATAGCCCATGGCTGATTCAGTTGTCCCAACAATAAGTGTTTACTACTTTTTGAGTCATCCTGGCATATTCAAAACATCTCTATAGGGTGGCAGATCTGACACTGGACCCTTCTGGAATGGCAACTGAAGGCCAGATGGTAGGTGCAAAGGTGAGGCAAGACTTCATTACACACCCTCTCTTGCCCAACAATGAAAAGTCCGAGTTTACTCTGGGAAAAAGCAAAATAAAGTAAACACTCCTTCCATAATTGTTTGTGTTTGCATTTTTATATAAAGAGTTTGTTTGTGTTGAATAAGTAGCCCATAAGCCTATGTGTCAGAAATCCCAACAATAACAATGCTTCTGTAGTAGTAATAAGGTGCTACCCCACTGCAAAGCAAAACAAGGGAGAGTTTATATTTGTTTGCTGCATGCAGGAATTTGTTGGTCAGACTTCACCTCAGTCTTACCTTTGAAGGAAGCACAACACTTACCGCCTGCTTTGATCTCTTCCTTAGGAATGTTTATGACTCGGTGTAATTGACTCTTTACATTTTTGGAGTCTATTCCATAAATATGCTCTACATCACATAATCTCTTTTTATAGTCATTTGAGAGCACATTGCTAAAGATAGCATATTTATAAAAAATTGGCCCTCTCTTTAGGTCAGAAATGGGGATCCTTGCACTGCCCACGATACAGTTGTTCCTAGAATAGAAAAAGAAGAATATGAATCAGTTACTACACCATAAGAAGTTTCCATAATGTTCAACACCAGATGGACTTTAGCTGTACAGATCAGTTCATGCAGCAGGAATGAGCAACTAATGTTCGCTTTCAAAATGCAAAGTTTAACAAAATACCTCTGGCCTTTATAATGGCAGACAAAAGCTTGATAATCTGATCTGAGCTTGAAGGCTTATCAGACAGGTGAGATATAAAGTAACTGGTAAGAATTCTTGATATGAACAACTCTGGTCCTAGCCAAAGTTGCAGCTGCCTTGTAAAAAGAGTGGGAAATACATCTAGAGATATTCCTGCTGAGTACTGCAACTGTACCAGTGAGCAGGGTCAACTGAGGTGACTCTATTCACTCCATCTTCTCTCATGAAAGGCATCTGGTGACATCTGAAAAGCTCCGTAGCATTTTAGATCTCCGTGCAGATCTAGCAAACCTGACGCAGGACCTATAGAAGTTAGGCTTCTATAAGCCTTCTATCTAACCCCCTTCTACAAACACCTAAATTTAAGTGTCTTGATCTGGAGTTGAAGACCAGGTTGGGATCCTAAAGTTGGGGTGAGCTGTATGCTTTCCAAAATGTGACATCAACATACATTTAGGTATGATTTTTACCTTTTTCTCACAACAGCAAATTGCTGGTATTGTCCAGGTTGATCGTAAAAAGCAACAAAGATCTTGGATGACTCTTCAGAATATCTGGATTTTTTTGACATTACAGCAACAAACTCTAGGGTCATTGTTTCTTCTGTCTGAAGTCTTTCATTGTACAGATACGGATTCTCCAGGCAACTATTGGAAGGGAAAGAAATACTGTAAGGTTAACATCAAGCTCCCCCTCCATCAGTCTTTTGCCATCTTCACCTCAGGACTTCAGGGCAGCATTCAGACACTCACATGCATTTCTCCCAGTCTCTGGCTGCAGCTCCCCGAAGAGAAGCATCTTCTGCATCATTTCTTCCAGTCCTGTACAAATATGCTGATTACCATAAAACATTTACAGTGGTCCCAGCTGCCTACATGCAAGTATCAAACTACTGTGAGAATATTTCAGATTACAGACAGCACGCTGTAGACCAAGGGGCATTGCAAAGAGACCAACACCTGTTCTGGAGGGCCTCTACCTGCCTCCATCTTGATCTGCTGGTGGAAAAAGGAGTTTAAGGCTGGAGTAGCCTTATAGTACTAAAGCTACACCTCCTCCCAAAGACAGCTCTTCTCCCAGCAAGCTCCCAGATCTCAAGATCCTTGAGGTCTGATGAGAAATCCCCCACAGCACAGATCTCCACATCAACAAACCTGCTATTGGGTTCTTGGTCATCTTTTCTTTCACAGTTATCTGCAAATGAGGAGAATGCTTGGGTTAACATCAGAAGATCGACCAACTCAAGAAAAATTAGAAGACAGTTGCATACTGGGAATGGGAGAGAAGCTCTTGAAGTTAAAATCCTCACAGCTTGGGTATGGTCCTCTGGCTCTTTGAATCCCAGCGCACTTGTGTGACTTCCCACCTATCTTGCTGAGCTCCACCAATGCTCGGTACAGATTTCCTGGCGATAGGGACATGGAGCAATTTATGCTGCTGTGGGTGAGTGTGGGCCTAAGGACAATAGTTAGCTCATCCTACATCAGCAGAGTTACAGATGGGAGCAAGGGGTGGAAGGAAGACTTGTACAATTATGCCGAACAATCAGCTTTGAGGCTTCTCTTACCAATTGTCTTTCTCTCCCATGGGCAGCTCATGGTAGCAAGCCAAGTACCTCTAGACACTCAAACAATTTACATCTGCCATTGCCAGGAACCTCTGACTCCCAGCCAGGCCCTGCACACTCAGGCCTGTTCTTCACAATAGTCAACATCAGATTTGCATTAGAGCAGAGATGGAAATGCTAAAATACACTCGTCAGTTACCTGTTCTGTTAAAGTCTCTTTGCTCTACTGGTTCCTCTCTCCTCTGGTGACCCAGGACCATTTCCTTGGAAAATAAAGTTTTAAAGTTAAAGAGACCCCTCAGCTATGATTCAGACCCAAAACCACAAATGATGCTAGAGGCACAGGGCCAGGGAAGGTGCAGAGCTGAAGAAGCAATTCAGTCTTTCTTCCAGCATTTCTTTTCATGGCTTCTGCTTTGCACACAACAAATTACGAGTGCAAAGAGCAGAGCCATGCACTCAGAGAGAGTGCATGAGAGCCACGCATCTCAGCATAATGCAAGTGAGCTCAGGGTGTCACCTTGCAAACTCCATGTTGGTGACCTCCCAGACCCAAAAGAACATTATCCTGCATGCTAGAGGGTGGAAAATACAACCCTCATACATTATCCTCAGAGGTCCCCAAGGAGTTCAGCCATGATTCAGTTTTCTCTTTGACAGTTACAGTGTGATTCCCACTCAGAAGGAGTTTTGGTTTCCTTGATTGCTGGGGATCCTGGGTTTATGATAGCCCCACTTGACTGGAATTATCACTCAAACAATGCTTCCTCTCCACTGACACAGCAATCTGCTATTGATATGTTGGTATAGGACTTATTGTGTATGGGTCTCCTCCCGGGCCATAGAAAGGAGAAGAATATGTGCAGTAATGGCCATAGTTAGAGTTTCCCTGCCATGTGCTGCATTAGCCCAGGTGTCCATCAGTGCTGAAGAGCTTTTGGAGGAACTCCATCATTTGAGACTGTGTCAAAGCAAAGCATGGCTGTGGTCAAGCCAGGAAATAACTTCAACTGGAGCAGGCAAGAAAAAGAGATCAACAGTGCAGCACCTAATGTTGTTTATCTCAAAACAGGAGTACTGGCAGCACCGGCAGCACTGGCAGACAGCCTACCTCAGGCTCCCGGGATATTTTAGCACAATCTAGTAATGCCTTAATGTTCACAAGAGGTTCTGAAATTTGAAGACATACTTGTACTCAGAGTTTTTACCCTGGTCCTAGATTGTAATACATCAACACTGTCTGCTAGACCACAATTTTTATAGTTTGACTGTAGGGTTGATCAGCAGCAGAAAGAAACAAATTCAGTAGGAAATCTTGAATTTTCAAGCAAAGATTTTACTTCTTATGTGAACAAAATCAAATAGTCTTTTGACAGAAATTGGCTTTCTCCAAACTGTTTTCTTACAATGAATTTATTCCAATGAAAAGAAAGAGGTCAGACCTCAAATTTTACATTTGTGTTCGTTTTATATATATGAGGAAAAGAAGCAAGACACCTGATTTCATTTGACATGATGATAGTGATAAAGAAGGCAAAGTCACAGAAGAAGTTCCCAGAACTAGCCTAAAGACATAAAACAACTGGATATTGAGTGGACATGGTCACATGGAAACCTATTCAGAGAAATCTGAAATCTCTTCAGAGCTGCTCTGTGATATTGTCAGAACCATCCTTCTCTTTCTGCTTCTTCTACATCCAAAACACTCCCAGAACCCAGTGCTGGGGTACAGCATCCATTTGGGTTTACTAGCATGGAACAGCAAGCAAGGACCATACTCAGGCTTCTTAGTGGGGCCTCTTTTGAGTGAGACAGGAAGAGGCAAATCTCTCCTTTAACATTAAATATGTCAATTTAAGGATTTCAATCACCAATAACAGGAAAGTGCCCTAGTTAAATCCTGATTTTCACTCTGCGTGACTTCTGTCACATTATTTTTTTTGGCCTGAGTATATTGACATCAGTGATAATCAATTAAAAACTCTTACCTTGTTAGTTCTGCCAGTGGTGTCATCACTGGACTCGGGGGGTGATTTCTGTCTGGCATGGTGATATCCTAAGAGTTCTGCACTTATCTTGTGTGCCTGGAGTTTCTCTTCCTCTACAGCATTTGGAGGTGAGCAAAAAAGTGAGATCAAGGTTTCCATCTGATCCTGTCACTGGTGCCCACCCTTCCCTCTGTGACCCAAAGTCACAAGCTGGCCAGCAGAGAGACACACAGGAAGCCTTGGGGCCTATGGCACTGATTGCAGGGAGCTGCAGACTAACTTGTCAGAGAACTAGCTAGAGCAAAGATTGTCCAGGAGGGATCTCAAACAGGTCACTTTTTAGGGGTGCTCCCTTGAAAGGATAAATCCCAGTGCTGTCCCCATCTTTTGTCTCATAGGCTCACTTCTTAGGACCAGGAAGCGAATTCATAATGCTGCAACACAGGCAGTGAGGGGAGCAGCAGCAAGGTAATATATAGGAGAGGGCAGAAGTGTCCTTCTACTCCTCAGGATTGGATACTGACCTTCTTTTTGCCTCGGTTTTCCTAACCATTTCTGTTTCATCAAGCCATTCCCCAGTCACACTATACCTGCGTCAGTAGACAGAATCTCCCAGGAGCTGCTGTCACATTCAGTCGAGGGGTCACTTTTCCCACATTCCAGGAATGAACTGGTATCAAAACCTCCCTTTGGGAATATTTCAGAAATCAGGATACACTCTTCAGAGAAGATCGTGGGGGAACAGGTTTCACAGGGAAGGACTATGGATTCCAGCTCTGGGGATCTAATGAATGTGGTTGTATCATTCCCAACTATTTTCCCCTGCCATAAGCCCCTTTCCCATCAGCTGTGGTTAAGATATTCTACAATCTGGAAGCATCAACTCATTTTGCCAGTTTCTCTGTGGGGCACCAAATAGGGTGAAGCTCAGGTCTTACAGGATGGGTCCTTCCATTCCTCTGCAGCTGCAGATCCTGGTTAAGTGATGCTCAGAAAACATGTAACTTGACTACTCTGGACCTAGACAAACAGGGTTCCCACCTCAATCTTTGGTCCTAGAGCTTATACCTGGGATGCAAGCACGGTATCTGTCGGATGGTCTGTGCAGGGAGGTTGCTGGTTGTTGTTTTTCGGTGCTGCAGATTTCATTCCTGGTGTAAGAAAACGCATGTATTGACTACAGTGTCTATCTTCACCATATCTGCTACAACGATGCTAAGACCTCTCACTTTGCTCCTGATAATGAAGGAGCATCAATGGCTTTTAAAATTCTCCCTTTTTCCAATTAGAATCTGCCGAAAGGTCTGAGCTGGGCCAGCAGTCACTGAGCCCAGATATCTACCCTAGTGGGTGGACTCATCAAAGCCAGCTAAAAGCTGGCATACTAATCCAAGCCAGTTACCTATATTTAGTAGAGACAAGTTAACCATAGTGCATAGAAAGAAAATGTCATCGAAAAGGATAAAAGAGAAGCATGTGGAAAAGAAGATAAGAAGAACTGATCTAGGGTGGGGCTTGCACTAAGTTTTACTAAGTCAAGAATCTCTGGTTCCTGCTGCTGAAATTCTTCCAAGGGAAACTACCCAGGGACAAACTTGGGTCAAAATCATGTGGTAAGAGCAGACTGTGCCTGTGGTATAATGCTCAGACAGCCATCCAGCCTGCTGACAGCATCATAAAAATGCACACATCAGCGCTGCTCCTCCCCATTGCTTGGGACTGGCATACAAATGTAAAGGCAGAGCATGTGTCCCCATGGGGAACAAAATTTCTTACAGGGCCTTTAGTGAAAGTTGTGCCATCTTCTGATTCTAATTCTGTTGACTCCCAAATTAAATCCCTGGCATAGAAGATAAGAGACTGGCTGTCACACAAATGTGACATGCTGCTTCTTGCAGATAGCTTTTCTTTGGGCCTAGGGAGACTGAACAGAGTTCACCATCTTCTTCTTTCTTCTTGCCTTTTTTTTTTCTTTACCAAGTGAAGCAGCTTTGTTGTTGGTTTATTTTTGTTTCCTGGTAGCACTGATGGTAGATCAGCTTTATATACATTTATATGCATTGCCTTATAAATAAAGTTCAGGTATTTTAAACACAAGATAAAGTTCACCCTCCATTACAGGAGCTGGAAGACTTCAATAGCCAAGTACCCTCTATAGTTAGTTTTACTGGGATTCCCCCTACTGTAGGAAGTTGCTAGGTTAGAGACATTGGGAGTGAGCTGGTGGCTGCTTACATTGCCTCCACCCACAACATTTCCTGTTACCTCCTTTCTCATGTAGCAGCTGGCTGCTGCCTTCCTGAGCAGACGAAGGCACAGGATGAGGTTTCTCTCTGCTTTCATCCTCACTGTTGCTCGCTGCACTCTCCATTGCAGCAGCTCAAACCTAGGTAGCCAAGAGAAAACTTCAGCAACGAGACTTGCAGCTTCAAAGCCAAAGGTCTAAAGGAAAGGTGACAAAGATCAGCCTGAGAAACCCAGGTTTGGTCATTTTACCTAGCCCTCTTGTCCCATGCAATGAGAAGGGGAACTTCATTTAGTCGTTACAAGCCAACTTGGTTTCAAATTCCTCTTCAAGCCATGTAGGGGCTTGCCAGCACCTCTGAGAATGCTTAGGAGCAGCTGTTTTTTACACTCTCTCCCGGAAATGTGACTTCATTGGTGTGTTTTGAGGAACTTCTATGGACTGGGACTTTCCAGATGAACAGAGTTTGGCTCAGTCCAGCTCTACTTCGTGAAAGCGTAAGAAAAAGAGCTGAAGTTTCTGCTCTGGAATCTCTCTCTGGGCATTGCTTCACCCTTTTTCTGCTGTCCTCCGCTTCCTGCTCCCTGATGCTGCTCTCAGCCATACTATGCCTTGCTCATCTCCCTCTTTGCAGCTTAGTCTCTAAAATGCTTAAAACCTGCTCAATCCCTTTCCTATGCTTGCACTTTTTTTTTTCCCTCTGAAACAGCAAAACTAGAAAAATATTCAAATGACAATTAATGTTTCCCCTTTCCTGGCAAGTATTTTTCTTGTGATGCAGGAAGGGGCAAGAGCAGCACATTTTGAATGGTCTTGTAAACCCTCCTACCTCCGCTTCACGGGGAGACCGGGTGCCCTGTTCTGGCCTGGTCATAAATTGGGACGGGGGAAACCAAGGCAGAGGTGGTCTCCCCATGCCCTCACCCACATGGGGAGGGTCCCTCAGCCCCGCTGTTTGCCTGGGCAGCCTACAGATGAGAGGCTGGAGGGAGTGGCTGGGGCTCTGCATGGAGAGCCCGGGGGCCAAGCTGGGTGGGACAGAGTGGGTGAAGCCCCAGGAGAGATGCAGGGCTCCCTGGAGACCCTGAGGGGTGAAAGCATCCACAGAAACATCTCCCCAAAGCCTCCCACTTCCCTTGGGTTTAAAGCCTGCCAAAGTCTGAGCAAAACCCCAGGACAGGACCCTGCCCCAGCCCTTACCTTGTGCCGTGGCCGCCTCAGCTGCATCTCCCCACCAGGCCGGGCTGTCGCCGTCTCTTATATAGTGGGTCTGCTGCTTGCTATTTCTCGGAAATCAGTGGAAAGTGAAAGAAATGGTTACAAGGCAGCACAGTGCCGCGATTGAGAGACGGGACACAGCTTGATGCAAGCAGAGTGTCGATTTATTGTAGNCAAGGACTGGTAGAGGGCACAATATGCCCTTTTGACAGCTGTTCTGTCATATGGATGATATCTTAGTGGCTGCACAACATCATCTGGCATCTTGTTTCCCCCAGGGCTTGTGGCTCAGGTCTTCTCTTATCAGTTGAGCAACACTGGGAGTCCTACCAAGGCCAACTGAGTCACCCCCTCTCTGCCCTCCAAATTCTCCCATGGCTCCAGAGATCATTACCCCACAAATAGTCCCGCACCCCACAGGCATATCCCTCTTTGCCCCAGGGATCCTCATGATGTCTTAGCTTTACAAATACCCTTGTGCCTCCAGGGACCTGGGGGCTTTCTTCCCCTTGCCCCTCTCCAGCTTTGGCTGTCCCCAGGACCATGATGTCCCTGCCACATGTCCTGTATCGTCCTTCTACACAAGTCCCCAGATATCTTGGTGTGTCTTAGTCTCATAGATTCCCTCATGGCCCAGGGTCTCTCAGCCGCTCTCTGGCTCAATGGATGCTCTAGATCCCAGCCATGGCCTTCTATCCCTGCATGTGGGGCTGAAAGCCAGAGCTCAGTGCCCTACTGTCCAGCATGGTTGAGTGGTGACAACTGAAGAACATGGCCAAGGTCACCAGCAAGGCCACCATCAGGAGAGCAGTAGGCCCTGGGATTGCTCAGGAGCAATCCTCGGGCTGCTGTGGGGACTCCTGATCTGTGGCCTCCGCTGCACATCCCTCAAGTTCCTGACTGGCAGCTCTGGACAGTCTCAGCAGGTGACCCAGCTCTTCCTCACCCACGCTGGGTGACACGGTGCCTGGGACGCTCCACAGGGGACCCAGGTGTCTACTGAACCTTTGTAGCATTGTGTTTGGTCATACAAAGCCACAACTCTGTGAATTTTAAAAATTCAACTTCGCCTCCTTCTAAAATAGACAAAAGATACAATGTTCGTCCAGACCTTGCCTCCCCACACACAGTCCATGTCCCAGTCATTACATCATAGCTTCTTTTCTTTCTTTCTGGGTCACAGAAGAAGGAATGAAGTAATGCCAATACCTGAGAGAGAATAGCACACAAATTAAATATGAGGCATTTGTAAATTCAGCAGTGTAACAGCAGCTGGTCCTCATGTGTCCAGGAGGAGCACCCTACCCGTAGAAAGCATGTTCAGAGCAGGAGGAAGAACAGTGGGATGAAAGCTCAGCATAGCAATGACTGCTCTCAGGCGACTAGGGAGAGGTTGACACATCAATGAACCAAGGAGAGATATGCAGACAGCGCCAAGAGGACTGCAGTCCATGGGCAAGCATTGACCATCCAACACTTGCTCCCCCTCGCACGATAACAGAGTTGTTGAGCTGTCGAACAGTTCCTGGACATTGCAACCAAACAGGGGAACTGCCACAGCCCCCAGCTCAGCTCATGCTTCGCCCCTGAGGGCCGACAGCTCAGACAGAGCAGTAGGTCTCCATGCTGTGCTCCTCAGGCTTTGCCCCATGCCGGGGGAGATCCTCTGCACTTCTGAGCTTTGTACCCACGTGTGGGGTGGATGGAACCCAGCCCCAGGCCCACAGGTGGTGAAAGGCATGTGCAGAGCTGGCTGCTGAGACCCATTCCTGGTCCCGGGGCTCATAGGTGCCCCCTGGCAGAACAACCACCACTTCTGATATCTTCTGCCAGAGTGGCATCGGTTGTACCTGCCAGCCAAACTCAGAAAAAAGGTATTTGTATGCTTTTTAGAAAAAGCACACAGGAGCTGTCAGTCTGTCACTGAAAACAGCTTATAAGAAACAGAATTGAAAAATTGCCAGTATTGATGTTTTTTTCCATATTTGCTATTTTATACAGCTGCAAGGGTGCAAGGGAAGAACACTGAGCTTGAAGCAAAGCCAGAGCATTATAATGTTCTCTTTGAACATATGTCTGTATTACTCTACTGAATCTCTGTCGTGGTTTGGGCTGGACTAGCCACCGAAATAACAGATGCTCTCTGACCTCTCTCCCTTCAGAGAAAGGAGAACATCTCCCATCAGGGAGAGGAGAAAGAAAGAGAAAGAGATTTATGAGTCTAAAAGAAACTAAACTACTTTAACGAAACATTAATAAAATAATAAAACGAAAATAGCAAAATATATACAATATATACAAAACTGTATCAAGCTCCCAGGATGATGACCAACTCACCAGCAGGCACTGGGGAAGTCCCAGACTGGACTCAGTGACAGATGGGAACAGGATTCCAGATCTGGAGTCAGAAACACATGGATCAGGATCAAAGGCAGATGAACAGGCAGAGTCCTCAGATTCCAGCCATTGAAGAAAGAGGCTGACCTTTTGATCCCTCAGCTTTTATACGGAGCATGGGGCAGAGGGGATGGAACACCCTGTTGGTCAGTTTTGGGTCACCTGTCCTGTCTGCTCCTCCCCACAGGTGGGACCCCTCTATGCCCTTCTGCTTCTGACCCTTCAACAGGGCAAATAACAAAGTGAGCTGGCCTTGGTTGTTAGAGCAATAAGTATAAGCAGGAACCTCTCTGCATACTGTTCCTTGGCATAAATTAGAAACAATTAGGTCTTATCTCTGCTAGAAGTGGACAGTGTTTGACAAATATGCCAATAATTTCAGAGAGTTCAGTTAGTTAGAAGAGGCTTAACTGAAAAGAAAATAGGTTCTGCTTTACCTAAAACCAGGACAAGCTCTTGCTTAGTTTATGTTTCAGGGTTTACATTTTTTAAGGCTTGTATTTCAAGTCTCATTCTTTTCCTTGTCCCTTTTTTTTTTTTTAAAAAAAAAAAAAGCAAACCAACCAGCTCATCAAAAGAAGATACTGGAAAAGTAAAACTCGCCTGTAGAGTTTGCAGTGTTTGAAGCCCTAAATCCTGCTGAGAACTACAGAAATCAGCATTACAATACATCATTTTAAACAAGCTCTTTGCATCAAGGGATTCTGCAAACAGAGCAGCAGATATCACAGAATATATTTTGCCTGTTTCCATATCAAAAAGCTAAGATAAAGCCTGGTTCTGCAACATAAACTACACCGTCTAGGAGAATACTGTCTCTGTTAGCTTTAAATTGACATTTGCCTTATCATGTTAATAATATTTCATCACTGTACCAAATTTTAAGAATAGGGAAATATTCCAAGAAAATATGTTAAAATCCATATCACTGTTCCAAGTAGCACATATGGTAACCTATGAGTACATCAGCTGAATGACCTATGATTTTTATGCCATTTCTATTTACTCAAATCATTCTTGCCTGAGTAATCCTTTTGTGGGCATGTATGTGGCAAGGGTCAGGTAGGAAGAACTCTTCTGCTGGGGTTTTCAAGGAGCAAAGTTATTTAGTCCTGGTGATGGGCTAAAGGAAGTACTTAAAAAAGTCTGAGCCCCTTGAGCTAAAAGAGATTACGTAGTTTGATATCTCATCTCCTGGTCTTATTAGGAGCTGCCACTTTATCTTACACCAAAAGCAATACCATGGGGAATGATTTGTGTGGCAATGGATACAGATTAGTTGACTGAAATAGCACAGTTTCTTGAAATGGGGTCTTGGTAGGTGTCAGCCCTTAAAAGGTTTTCAGCTCTGCAGAAGTGCAAGTACAAGAAACTGGGTGCTTGAGAGACCCATATCATTCGATGTAAGTGAATGAATTGCGGATAGGATGATATATGCAGCAGCTAGTTCTTTATCAAGCAAAGATTAAAGTGATTTTGCTTATTTGAAAAATATCCCTACTGAAGACATGGCTTTCCTGTGAACTTACAATGCTTGGGTTTACTTAGGAGGATTTGTTTTGGGTAGCAACCAAGTGCAAGCTTTAAGCTGTAAAGTAATGCTACTATTATGTTAAAAAGTGTGAGAGACATGGTTAACCTGTAAAATTCAGATACTGTAGTGCAGAAAGACCAACTAGATCAGTAAAGGCTTGGAAAAAAATAAATGTAATGCAATTAGCCTCTCACTTTGCTATGCCACGTTAGAAAGCTACAGATTACTAGCACACCATGACAGGTCATGAGCTAAAGTTGGTCTTGTGGCTATGTTTTATCCCTTGACAGACAGCAAGTGCTTTGACTTAGTAACAAAGAGGTATTAACTCATGCCTGTGTTCACTTTCTGTTGTGTGAACATAGGACCTCCTGAAGGAAAATCTGAGAGAGAACAGAGACAGGACAAAATAACACAACATACCTTGTTTAAATTTCCTGTAAAGTTTGCCCTCTGCTCTCTTCAATAGCCCAGCTCTTGCCCTACACACCACAGACATCTTAAATATTCCCTGTCCTCACCAGTCAGGAATTGGGTCTAGAAAACACAACTCTCAGGCCCCTTTTACTCCCTGTAGTCTTTGAGAGGGTTGAGGGGTCACTACAGCCACCTGCTCCACTTCCTTCCCTTTCCCTTCACTTTTGGAGATTTCAGTCAAAGTTTCATATCTAAATTGAGGATCTGGTCCCAGATCCCCAGATGCCTCTTGAAAATGAGCTTTGGAAACTAGTGTTCATTGCATGTTTCATTGAACCATGCAGCAGGATAACCCGTCATTTCCCTCATAAAAAATAAAATCCTTCTTGATTCAATATAAGCATAGACTTCAAAATTATTATGTTTGCACTTCTGGAAAATCCGATGTTCCTTTTTTTCTCCCTGAGGTGGTTGATTTTGTTCCTTCCCCTCCCAGGCTTTTTTCTTTTCCTATTTTACTTTGTCTCTGCTTATTTCAGAGAGCCTTGGTCCTGTTGCATTTTCTGGCCAGTGAATGTTCTGGTGTAATAATGCTGCCTAATGTCTGTACCAAAGCTTAAGCAAATGCAAACATTTGCATCTGTGATGTATGAGGCTCCTGATCTAGGGATACATGCATAATCATGGTGATACTTTCACAATCATTTTACTAAACCATTAAGAGAGAGTAAGAATCATAAGGAATGACACTCAGGAATCTAAAGCATTTTTCAAGGCATAATACTTGTTTTAAATAAAAGGAGATCCTGCTATGGCAATACTGTGATTAAAATGCTGTGGAAATTATTTAATAAACATCAGAGACATCAAAGGTATCTCTTGCTTTAATGACCACTGATTATAATCATATGGAGCTTATGCTGAATGTCATTTGGACATTGCCTTAGGCCATCAGACACTGTACTGCTGGTGCTGCACAAAATGGATGTGTGTTAAACAATGACAGGATCCGATTCAAAATGCTGAAAGCAAGCCAAAGCAACTGCAGTTTCTTGCTCTGTAAATCATCCCAGGGGCTTCATCTGCAGGAGGAAATTACAGGTTTGCAATCGCCCCACAGCACAGCCACGCCAATAGGTTGTGTGAGAGTTATGTGGTAGGCACAGAGGACACATCTTAGTTCTGGAGCTTCTTGCCTCCCTCTGGTAAAGTTAGAGGATGAAGCTAAAAATCCCTGTCTTGGGTTTGTGGCACCTCACTTTTGAGAGACTGACAGCACGTGCAAGTAATGCAGTAGTGCATACATTGGTGTGCACTAAGGCACCTCTCAAGCAGTACTGGAGCTCAAAGAGAGACTTAGGAGCTGTTTCTGAAAGGTCTTGGGCAGGCTGTGCAACACAATTGTCATAGCTTGTTCTGAAGCTTATTTAATTTTCAGTATTTTCTCTCCTAATTCTTCACTTGCATTGTGCTTTACAACACCACCTAAAGTTTTGCAAAATATTCAAAACTAAATCAGCAAAATTCATATGCCAAATTTAGGGATTAATCTGATAAATTGTGGGTGCAACGTTTTGGGTTGGTTTTTTTTTTCAAGAATAAAGACCCAAGAGCTCTGCTTGATCTGTAGACATGTAGATTTTTCATCACTGCCATAGAACTTACAGATTTCTCAAATTCTAATTCTGCAGACCCTGTGAATATCAACATAAGTTCTGTTTTCTTACCAGTTGTAATAAGCAAAATCCTTTAATTTTATTTTCAATGGGTAGAGTTCAAACTGTAGTTCTGTTCTCCCAAGTGTTTTAGCAAAGGTTATTTTCTTAGTGTCATGCTCCCCTGGCTGCATCTCATCAGTAGTCTTTCTTTCTTAAGAAAGAGAAATAAGCTCTCAATTTCTTCATGTAACTAAAGTCTCTGTTAAATCATTTTGGCATATTAAGCATAGATCAGAACAGTGAAACTCTTTTCTCCCCTCTATTATGATCTGAATTATTCTATCTCTGCATATACCATTAACCAATGTGTCTTTTCTTTCCCTTAGGGCATTTTTGGAGTAGTCTCTGTGTGATAACCTTTTTCTGATGGCAAAAAGCAATACTTTTTCAAAGAGCAGGTCACTTTGAGAGCACACGAGCTATGTTTATGTTCCTATACTTGAGTAGATTTTCCTTTTGTCATTGGGATTTACAGCACAATTAATATTTTGCCATGTTTAATCTTAAGTGACTGCCCAAGTCTACATTCCTGGCACCACTCTTCCATGAAGAAGAGAGCTGATGGTTACTGCTGGTGCTGCTCAGCTCCGGTCTTCCAGGTGGTGTGAATCAGAGCTACACAACAGACCCATAGGTAGCTCAGGACCTGCTCACCTTGTTTGCAGTCATGCTCATATACAAACAACAAGCCCAAATGTTGCCTCATGCTGTACTTTCTATATGTTAACAGAGATTCCCTCTACCCAGCAAATTGCTCACTCACCAGATAGTATCACTTCTACCATGACTGTGCAGGTGCCACGACTTATGGCTGCCCAGGGAAGTGGTTGAGGCACCGTCTCTGGAGGTTTTCAAAAGATGGGTTGACACAGTGCTTAGAGACATAGTTTAGTAATGTGGGAGGGGGAGTTGTATGGTTTTCTTTTGTTGGTTTTTTTTTTTTTTTTTTATCAGAGAGGTTGATGGTTGGACTAGATGATCTTAAAGGTCCCTTCCAACCTAGAAGATTCTATGATTCTGCCCTGCTATGCAACCTCCCAGCCAACGGTGCCATTCTCCTGAGAGGCACAAGATGATCCTGACCCATCCAGGGTCCACTAAGCTTCCAGTGCCATTGGGTAAAAAACAGTTCATCCCCTTCAGTGATTTCTACCCAATGGTTTCAGACTGGGCAAGTGCAACATTTTGTTAGCCCAAATGCTCAGTGAGTTTTTCTTCAGACAGCGATTAGCCTGCATAGGCAGAGATAGCACTATCTTCCTCCTTCAAGGTGCCAAGAACAAGTAAGCAGTTGCTGACAAACGAAAGCAAGCAGCTTATCAGTTACTCAATAAGGACCAAGACTTTCCTCGTATGAAGACTTCAGAAGCTTCATACAGGTATCTTACTCAAATATCATCAGAACTTCAGTAAGCATCGCAGAAAGCACCTCTTCCCCCCTGTACTCAGCACTGGTGAAGCCTCACCTCGAGTACTGTGTCCACTTTTGGGCTCCCTACCAAAAAAAGACATCGAGGTGCTGGAGTGGGTCCAGAGAAGAGCAACAAAGCTGGTGAGGGGTCTGGAGCACAAGTCTTATGAGGAGAGGCTGAGGGAGCTGGGGTTATTCAGCTTGGAGAAGAGGAGACTGAGTGGAGACCTTATCACTCTCTACAACTACCTGAAAGGAGATTGTAGAGAGGCGGGGGTCTGTCTCTTCTCCCAGGTCACAGGCGACAGGACAAGAGGAAATGGCCTCAAGTTGCGCCAGGGGAGGTTCAGGCTGGATATTAAGAAAAAATTTTTCACCGAAAGGGTTATCAGACATTGGAATGGGCTGCCCAGGGAGGTGGTTGGGGCACCACCCCTGGAGGTGTTCAAAAGACAGGTTGATGTGATGCTGGGAGATATGGTTTAGTGATGGTGTTCCTTTTTGTTTGTTGTGGTTGTTTATTTTTTGTCAGAATTAGGTTGATGGTTGGACAAGATGATCTTTAAGGTCCCTTCCAACCTAGAAGATTCTGTGATTCTTTGGTCTGTGCCTCAGTCTGATGTGCAGTCACAGACAGCAGGGTAAGAACCTCTTTGTCAAAGCAACCACTACACTACAGTCCAGTCTAGACCAGCCTACCCCTCTTTTGTGCCTGTGACATCTGATCACCTCAATTAATTTAATTTATCTCTGTGAAGGTTATTTCTCACTTAATGCAAGTTATCTTCAGGTGCATTGCAGGTATAGTCTTGTAATTTATTCTTAATTACTTGTTTACTTATATAATGTTGCTAATAAAGGTGGGGGGGAGGGGTCTAGGAGGGCAGGAATCCCATTTCAGTACGTAAATAAAAACCAGGTGTTTGGCCATATTCCTCTCGCTATCTCCCATTTTCACATCTATAGAGGCTTTGGCTGTTGCTACCATAAGCTTTTTACTAAACCCCAGGTGCTTATCAAGGTAACTAAAAAATATTGAGCACTCTTGGTGTGCTGTTTTTGGCTGGGACAGAGTTAAATTTCTTCACAGTAGCTTGTATGGAGTTATGTTTTGCACTTACAATGAAAACAGCGTGGATAACACAGGAGTGTCTTAGTTATTGCTGAGCAGTGCTTACACAGCAACAAGGCTGTTTCTGCTTATCACACCACCCCAACAGCGAGTAGGTTGGGGGTGCAGAGGGAGTTGGGAGGGGATACAGCTGGGACAGCTGACCCCAATTGAGCAAAGGGATGTCCCATACCATCTGACAACATGCTCAGCAATAAAAAGCTGGAGAGAAGAAGGGGAGGGGAGTTGGTGTTATGCTGTTTGTCTTCCCAAGTAACCATTGTGTGTGATAGAACCCTGCTTTCTTAGAGATGACTGAGCATCTGCCTGCTGATGGGAAGTAGTGAATTAATTCCTTATTTTGCTTTGCTTGTGTGCACAGCTTTTGTTTTACCTATTAAACATTTTGGGGGCTTTTTTTAGTTTGTTTTTTTTTTTATCTCAACCTACAAGTTTCATTCACACTTCTACCCTTCTGATTCTGTCCTCCATCGCACTGGGGTGGTACTTGTGGGCAATGGGAAGTAAGCAAGCAGCTGTGTGGTACTGACCTGCCTACAGGGTTAAACCACAACAGCCCTTTTTGGTGTCCAATACAGGGCTCAAAGGGTTTGAGGTAATAACAGATTTGATTGGAGTGTGCTAGATTAAACTTATAGTTGTTATAGCTGTTTAGCTATTAATGGGCAGATTCCTGTGCTTGCCATAGGCCTTACTTGCCTCATGGTGTATTAAAGTCTTGTGCTTGTTAATGGCTGGTTTTGCTTTCAGTGCTTGCTGTACTGCTTATCATCTTACTCTGCTGTGCCTGGGAACAGTTTGATAGCAGCAGTGGCCATGTGCCTGGAGCAGCACAATGGCCAGGGCATCGCTGCTGTTTCTGTGCTGGTCTAGCACACAAGCTGGAACTCCAGTGTGAACTCGAGTCAAAGGGACTGCGACCTGTGGATGAGTCCACATGAGAACAGGACACCCCAAAGAGTCTGTGGATGAGTCCATGCCAGAGCAAGTATGTGTTGAAGCATCTGTGGCTATGTCTGTGCCACAGCAGGTATACCTCTGAAGAGACAGTACTCATAGACGACACCACACTGGATACACCCTTAAGGCACTGTTGTCTGTGGATAAGTCCAAACTGGAGCAGGGGCAAGAGGAAGAGTTAATTGCAAACTTAAACACTATAACCTGGTCTAAAAGTACAAGGGGTGAAGTTTGTAATGGATACACGTTTAAATTGAAAGGCTGAGGGACTTGGGTCATTTTAGTCTAGAGAGAAGACTGAGGGGGGATCTGATCAATGCTTATAAATACTTAAAGGGTGGGTGTCAAGAGGATGGGGCCAGTCTTTTTTCAGTGGTACCCAGGGATAGGACAAGAGGAAATGGGCACAAACTTGAATATAAGAAGTTCCACCTAAACATGAGGAGGAACTTCTTTACTTTGAGGGTGGCAGAGCACTGGAACAGGCTGCCCGGGGAGGTGATGGAATCTCCTTCTCTGGAGACATTCAAAACCAACCTGGACACGTTCCTGTGCAATCTGCTCTAGGTGGACCTGCTTTGGCAGGGGGGTTGGTCTAGATTATCTCCAGAGGTCCCTTCCAACCCCATGTGATTCTGTGAAATTGTTGTAACTCATTATTTGAGTTGCATGTTACAGGAATTACTTTAGCAGGAACCACCTGAACAAATGGAGAACAAGCCTTTCAAGAAGCAGTACAAGTGCAGCAGTGACCCGACCTGAGCTGGCTTTGGTGCCCAATAACTCCACACAACACATGGCTTCTCCTTGTCCCGAGTGAAGACTGTAACAGATGACATTTTACGGGCATTTTACAGGAGCGGCCCATGGACTAAAGGAATGATATCTGTATATATATCAAAGGATGGGAAGAGGAGTTGGTGGTTAATAAGGATGTATTGGATAGTGTGGGACCTGAACATGACATAAATGATATGGAATAATGGCTGGAAAATGTGCTGATATTTATTTAGCTCTATCCCAGTTAAAATTAGCTTGTATAGGACTATGTTTTGGAATTGGGATGAAAACAGTGTTGGTAACACAGGGATGTTTTAGTTATTACTGAACAGTACTTACAAAGCGTCAAGGCCATTTCTGCTTCTCATACCACCCCACCAGCAATTAGGCTGGGGGTGTGGAAGGAGTTAGGAGGGAATGCAGTTGGGACAGCTGACCCAGCTGATCAAAGGGATATTCCATACCATATGAGACAGTGCTCAGCAATAAAAAGTTGGGAGAAGAAGAAGGAAAGGGGGAACATTTGGAGTTGTGGCATTATGCATGATGGAGCCTTCCAATTCTCTCCCCATTCTGCCCAGAAGGGAGTGAGGAAGGGGGTGTGTGGTGCTTAGTTGCCATCTGGCATTAAACCGTGACGCCTGGACACCCAGCTTGCCCATACTGGACACCCAGTATGGTTCTCCTTTCCTGTCTAGATTTTCATTGTGGCTTCACCCTGTGAGAGTAATTGTTTGTTGCTGACGTCAACAGAGACGAAGGAGCCATGACAATGGTTTTATTCCAAGTACTCGGAGATACCAATCTACTGTTGGCTCTGCACACTGAGTGAGCAGAGTTGATGGCTAACCTGGTGCCTGCACAATCATGGACATAAAGAAACTGGAATCCCTGTCATGACTGTCAACAGACCTCTGAGTCTAATGTACAGTCACTTCAGCTTTTAGCAGCACAGACGGACATAGAGCTGGTGGCTACTGCCAAACACCCAAGCAGAATTGCAGACTCAGCTGGAGGATGATGATGACTTGGACTCGATGATCTCAAGGGTCTCTTCCAACCTAGATGATTCTATGATTCTAGGATGCTTGGAAGATATAAATGATCATATAGAAGCATCTGCTGCCATGTTGCAGGCCCTTGTGTGGCCCACACAGAGACACATTGACACGGAGCTTAACATAAAGCTGTAGATTTACTGGACCTCGGTTGTACTGTAACACATAGCAGGGAAATAATTGTTCAGTGCTTTGGATTGCCATGGAGCAGCAGACAAGAACCATGCCAGACAGTAGGTTAAGATCAACAATTAATGGTTCACAGCTGAAGTTTGTACGTTTTCAACCAACATAGACTGGAAAGTAGTAGCTTCCTTAGTGTTATTTTTAATGTTAGCCTTCCCAAGTGTATCCACCAAGGTGTATGACTGTGTGGCCAATTTCACGCTCTCTGGGCAGGGAATAAGTGTTCAGCCAAACTTTTGCTAAGCACTGAGAAGGAGACTGACTTCAGTAGTACTTGATTCCTGAGGCATTTGCTTCAGTGAAAGTGACTTTGGTGACTTCAAAATCTGTCCTGAAATGGCTTAAAACACACACTTGACCTATGTAAAAATATGCTAGTCTGGGCAATATCTTTAGGGCTCTAAATGTATTCAGTTTGTTGGGGGTTTTTTTTGTGGGTTTTTTTTAACAAGAAAAGTCTCCCCAGAACATCAAAATATATGTAAAACTATTACTTTGCAAATGTATCCACCAGGTTAGCTCAGCAAGTGTTTTCCCCCACAACTCCTCTTCCATGTGTCAAAAGGGAATAGAGACCTCTGCAGCTGTAAGAAACTGAGAAAAAAGATGAATGCTTTGAACATCCTACTTTTCTACAACATTTCCATAGTCTCTAGTGTTTGTGCTTTAATATTTGTTGACTGTCACTTTGTAATCTTGAGTTTATTCCGTTAAAGGCCATGCCTTTCTCTTCTCAGAGGGAGCCACTGCTGTTAGCCATTGCTTTCTGATGAGATTTATTCAGGTAGTCAGTGACCTTTCCGATACCCCCTATTGATTGTCTGGAATGGCTCAGCCTGACAAGGTGAAAATAGCTACAGTGTTTATTGTTTCTAGTACTTGTTTATTTACCTGGTTATGCAATGCACTTATAGACTGACTGGCTGATTGATTTATTGCTGCTTCGTGCTGCTGCCAGCGTCCTTCTGGGCAAGGAAGGACTGGAAAAGGACTTTCTGCAGCTGAGAGCTATTGCCAGTGTCCATGCATTAACAAACTGCACATGTGGCATTTTAGTCGAAACCATCCCTTGTAAGCCATGGCTGTCCAATTGCCCAGAGTTTGTGACTGCAAATCTAGGTTTATACATGCTGTAAGACTGCCAGCTGGCAGTGCAGCAAGTTACTGGTAAGACAGGCTTGTATCAAAAGTAGCATAAACGAAACAGGGAAAATATATTGTAAAACATAGTAAAAGAGCTACTCTAACTTCTGTCACCTCTAGGCAACAACCTCTCAAAGAGCAAAGTGGACACAGGATAAAGCCATGTCTTCTTCCAGCAATGCTAGTCTCTGGGATTATTCTGCAGACAAAACCAGAGAGAGATCGAGAGATCTCAGCCAACTGGACAGAGTGGCAATCTATGGCCAAAGTGTGACTGAATGAATGGGGGAGACCTTGTATTGCCCTGGCAATCCAAGGATGAATCAGTTACAATGATCCAGAAGCCACAATATGTTTTTTCACCTCTACAGCTAACTGGGAACCACTGTCCTGTATGAACAGCCCAAATCCTTTGACAACAGCTGAATGAATGTGAGATTTGGGCTGTCCCAGGGGAATAGGCCAGTCACATACTACCGTACAGCATGGTTTTCCACAGTCCCTGATGTTCAGGAGCAAATGATGGCCACTGGAAAAGCAGAGACCCATATAGAACAAAGGAAAAGGAAGGTGAGGAATAGTTAGATTTGGGATCTGGATACTGGGAAATACTAAGCTTAGAGATGCTCATGTTCCTCTCCTTGGTCAGATGTGTTGCTCAAGAAAGAATAAACTTTCTTCTAGTGACTCAGTCACCATGACACTCTGAAACATATGTATGTGTACTGACCTACATCTCCTATCTGTCTCATATCAATAAACACTAACGATGCAAAGCTCTGGATGGTGTGCATGGAGGTACCGTGTTATTCCTCCTGCCTGAAACTACATATGAGGGTAATTGACCACAGTGGGTTAACATTGCATCTGGGATGACTGATCCCCAAAATCATTCTTAAAGGGATAAATGATACCATCCCCTTAATGGTTGGGACCAGGAGCCTTGAAACACTCAAGGGAAAAGTTTCCTCTGCTTCATAGTGCTGATCAGGAAAAAAGAACACCTTTGAGGAAGAACTATATCTTAATGGAGGTGCCTAGTTCCATCAGAGAAAGTCAAAGTCACGGCATCTGTGGAAGAAGATGATTTAGGATCACAGTTCAACCAGAGAAATCCAAGACAGTCCAAGTACAGGACTTCTGAAAAATGGAGAAGAAACCTACTGGGATGACTTTGTGGATTGCAAGGAAAATTATGGCTTCTGGATCAAAAGGAAGAGGCCTAAGGTGGAGCTAAAGGTACAAACTATGTAGCAAAGTTAGTGGCAAATGGACAATCTGTATCCAGAAGACCTGGAAGTGCAGCAGAATGTTCAGGTGGAGAAGAAGGAGCTTCTGTCTGGACAGGTGACCACAGTGGATGGCTCCATCTGTCAGAACTGGGGAAGCAATGTGAAAGAACTAAGAAAAAGAGGATGAGGAGGTGTTCAGAAGGTGGGAATAATATTTGCACCACCCTAATTCAGAGCTGCAGTTCTATCAAGTTTCAGCAAAATCTCCACCTTTGCTACTACTCAGGTATTTCTCATGCTGCCCTATATACACCACTTGTTAACAGGAATGTATAATGCATTTTCTCTGTGTCACTATTTCAGCCGCATTCGTTTCCAGTACTGGTGACAGTGCACTTGGCTCCTTTCTCTAACAGATGAAACAGTTGCACCAAAATCAGACAAAGTACCACTGGGAAAGGACACAGTCTTCCAATGCCCTCTTTGACACTTGGTCCCTAAGACACCTGCGTATTGATCTCTGTGAGAGTGGTTTTGCAGGTGTATTTCAAGGTCAAAACAACACTGAGGCAGGAAAAGCATCACTTTCTGGCTGGATATAAATCTGAAGCCCAAATAAATTCCCAGGCTGGGATTGTTTAGCCTAGTGAAAAGGAGGCTGAGGGGAGACCTTATCACTCTCTACAACTACCTGAAAGGAGGATGTAGAGAGGTGGGGGTCGGTCTCTTCTCCCAGGTCACAGGCGATAGGACGAGAGGAAATGGCCTCAAATTGTGTCAGGGGAGGTTCAGATTGGATATTAGGAAAAATTTTTACAGGGAAAGGGTTATTAAGCATTGGAATGGGCTGCCCAGGGAAGTGGTTCAGGCACCACCCCTGGAGGTGTTCAAAAGATGGATTGACATAGCGCTTAGAGACATTGTTTAGTAATGTGGGGGTTTTTTTGTATGGTTTTCTTTTGTTTTTTTTTTTTTTTATCAGAGTTAGGTTATTGGTTGGACTAGATGATCTTAAAGGTCCCTTCCAACCTAGACGATTCTATGATTCTATGTATCTGTCACCTGCAACTTCTCAAGCGTGTGCCTTTGCAGTGCCACTTCCAGTCTTTCAACACTGGGTGGCACCAACAATATAAAGAATGAAGTGCACGTCTCCAGCCTTTCCCTGGTCAAAGGCAGTCGCGATCCCGGGAAAGGTGAGGTGCTATCCGTTTTTTTATAGTCTTGACGCAGTGCATGTAAGAAAAACATTACTGTAGCAAGAGACCTCAGGTAATGGTAGGATTAGGAGCAGGTGAGGATACCAGATAGGAAGAACTGCCTGTGAAGTTTGACTACTTCCACTGTGGAACTATTTCAGCTAAGAAAAACCCCGGCTTGTGATTAAAGTTTTTTTATCTTCTTGTTATAAATCAACCCTCTCCTCAGACACAAGAAAAAACACAGAGACAGGAAAGCAGCGGAGAGTTAGGGCCAGTCCCAGGCTCTGCGCCAGTGTGTCAGCAAAGCAGGACCTGAGCAAGAGGCAGAGCTGAACAACATCAGCAAGTTGTTCTTTCTCACACCTCACCTAGCATGGGATGCTAATGGCATCCCTTTAGCAGATACGGCCAATTTCTTTAGGAAAAACACTCTGCATGCAATTTTTTGGTGGGAGCTTAGAGACAGAAGTTTCTAGGTGCCGAACTGGAGGAATGCCATGTGCTCGTTATTGATCTCTCATCGCTGGCTATGATAAATTCCAAGAGTGTAGCTACACAGAGCAGAAAGTCGTGGAGGAGCTGCCGTCTTACGGAGTGCTTTGTATGCCTTCCCTAACATCTGTCATTTGTGACCAATGCCCCTGAATGCAGTTATCCAATAAGATGCCAAACTGTCAGCATTTCATTAAAATATGCTGCAGTGAGTAGTTCAGTTAACTACTTAGCATGCCAAATGCATAGTATGTGCCAACATATTTATCCCATAATGTTCTTAAGAGCTGCAAGCCTCTGTTCATTGGTAGTAATCAATTCCATTTTCATATGCAGTGGACCTTGAACCCTGCTCTGCACTCACATTGCAACAATTTAATTTTTTCAAGGGACTATCAGAGTAAGTAGATGCAGTACCTCTACCGGGAGCTTTGGCAGTAAGCTTTATTGATATTCTGAGCTAAAAAAGCCCCACAGATCTCTGCACACTGTGGGAAGGATCTAAAAATACATAATAAAAGCATGATTAGTACAGCATGCAACAAGGTGAGGAGTACATGCTGCTGAACAGAAATAAAGTCTTGACAACGTAAAAGCAACACAGCCCAATAAAGTAATTCAGCATCAAGAGTATTAAACTCAGCCTTATTGCAATATGAAATAAAGAACGGTTATGGTGTTAACGGAGTTGAAAGAATCTACGCCAATGACTGGTAATGAATAGTTCAAGGAGACCTTCAGTCCCCTGTTCAACCTTTGGAGCGCCTCATTAGACATTGTCAGTTTCTGGGACATGCAAATCCTGTGTGTCAAAAAGCACTGGTTTTCATGCATTCAGTGCATGAAAAGTGCATTTCTCATTTTTTGTATCCCTTTTTCCCTTTCTGTCTGACAACCCCAAAGTGCTTACAGAGACTGTTCCCAGGCAAGTACTTGTGGGGCAGCTCTCCCACAGCTGAAACAGGGTCTCTCCTCTGTGAAAGCTGGGCTGCACTTTGTCAACCCAGGACTTGTGTACATCTTCAGCAACCCTCCACAACCTCTCTCCATGGGAAGCCTGGCTCCTGAACCTCGGGGTTTTCATCTTTACTCAGTACAAGGTGCTGCCAAATAGTTGTAGTCAAACCCTGAGGCCACCAAGGGGGCATCAACACATTCCTGAGCCTTGTGCCCCTAACCCTTCCCATCCCTGGCAATGGAATTCAGCGCCTTGTTGCCCAAATCTCTTGCTAGGACAGACAGAAAACATCCGTGTTATCACATATCTCTTTAAATCCTAAAATGCCACTCTGGCTCTATAGCAACACTAGCAGGCATCATCTGGTTTTTTATAGCTGGGAGGCTCACAGAGGCCCTACTGCAGTGTTTTGCAGCTACAGTTAAACAATTCAAACCTAGAAATGAGTCTAAGGTAAAATCTCATCTGTTACACCTCTGCTCCCAGACCATGCTCCTGGGGGCTTTACTTCTGATCTCGGTGAGATCTACAGCAGCTTTATGACCTTGAATTTCAGACTGCGTATTAGGATCCCAAAAGAGGATGTGGAAACCCAGCTCTAAGCTTCAAAAATCAATAAAATAGGACATGTAGAATACACCAACCCAGAAAGACTTGCAGAGACTGTGTATACATACAAACATCCTCATAAAATCCGATGAGAGTTTTTCCCCAAAATGGGCGTTTCCTCAGGACGAGCTTGCTGAAAGGGAAGGTGTGGGGAGGAGTGGGAGGAAAGAAGCGAGGAAAGACGGGAATAAATTCAATTTGTGTGCACAGAAGGAGCAAGGAAACCTGTAAACATATCCAGAGTGATAAAAGGTAACTGAAGCAAGGGGCTTTTAAAGATGTGAAACCCACCTGCTCTGTCAAGCAGAGCTGAAGACAAATAAAGACTTACGATCTGGGTGAGACAGTTTGCTGCGTGCTTGTCCCTCCCGGCGCTGCTGTCTAGTCCCCTGAGGCAAATGGGCTTGTTTGCAGCTGTAGAAAATACAGTGCTACCTGGAAAGCAGCTTCTGTGTTGCTGCACAGTCCTGACGTATATGCAATAAAAGGTACTCTTTAATTATACACAGGGCTCAGACTGGCCAGATTGCCTGCCCCAGGCCAGATGCTCACAGTGTTCACTGCTTTGCCCACCTCTACAACATCCAAGCCCAAATCACAGGTATTTATCGTGGCCTTTCTCTCCCTCCTGACCCACTGTTTTGGGGATGCACTGGCCTGGCCCTGCAGCCGGAGGATACAGAAGAGTGGTCCTTGAGGGACAGCAAGGCACCACAGCCCCTTCCCCGAGCTGAGGGCGCAGGCTCCGACCTCAGCTGTTTGGGGGAGAATATTTGAGAGGTCAGCTCATATTACAGTCTTAATCGCAGCAGAAACATCATGAATAAATTCTTCTCCTTCTGCATTATGTAAATCATTTTCTGTGTCAGCTCTTCTGCGAGTGAGAGCTTGTTTTAATGACTCGAGAGAGGATCTGACTGACACAGGCAGACCCATTGAATATAAGAGTGCGTAGTCTGGTAGAGTTGCTTTTCAGAGCAAGGTCTTCAGACTTTTATCTCCACCTGCTATTGTGTTTCATACCTTCAATACAGGGGACATGACAAAGAGTCAGTGCCTGGAGAAGTAAAGGCTGCATCGGACTGAGAATACATTTGAAGGGCTGTGTTTACTTCACGAATATTACAGGAACACAGTGAGACTTTGGTCATACACTTCCTGGACATTTGTTAACAGGGGAATTGATGCTCGGTAGTCACACTTAACTGGTAATTTTTTGCTGTTAATCATACAGCCTGTTAGGGCAATAGGTTGCTTATAATCACACTGCTTACTGGTGTATCTATGGTTCCCATGTCTTTAGTACAGTAATACATTCCTCCTCTCCTCTCCTCTCCTCTCCTCTCCTCT